>CM035234.1:47641274-48241274 GCA_020226215.1 Sindora glabra | reverse complement strand
TTAAATTCCACTAACTTTTTTAATGTTGTTTCTCATGACTAAAATATCATTTCCCTATATTTTTATGTAAAAATGTGCTTTTTTATTGAAGAATATTTATACTCTCTCCTTCTTTGGGTTACAATATTTGTACATAAAAATATTGAAAAACAGTCTTCTAATCATGAAGAATGATATTAGAGAAGAAGTTGCACTTAAAGAAAATTAACATTGTTATATTTTAAAATAATAGAAGTTCATTAGAGGGGTAAAATAGTCTTATTCTAAAAAAATGATGGGTTAAGTATAATTGGACCAGATCTTAAAAAGGGGTTAATGTAATTTGTCCTTTTTTAATTTAGTATAATTCTATTTACATTTCTTTTATTTTTATAATTATACATTAAGAGGTGAATCTAATTTGCCTCTTTTATTGAAAAAATTAAGGGAAAAATGCAAAATTCCTTTTTCAACTTCAAATTAATATTTTCTTATTTTCCTTCTCTCCTTTTTCTTGTCATTTCTAGAGGAATAAAGAGTGTGTGATTAACATAACAGATAAACTAATTTATTACTTAAATAATGCTTAAAGTTTACTTTAATTATGTTGAAGCATTTTTTTAAAAGGTAATTTAGGGCTTCCAATGAGCCCTTAGGTGTTGTTTGGTTATTTGAATGATCTAACTAAGTTATAACCTTGTTTAGGTTGTTTATGGCTTCTAATGGGTTTCTTGTGAGTTGTTTGGTCTTTATTTTCGGAAATTGGGTTTTAAAAGGTCCTTTTACTATTGCTTGGTTGTTCTTTTGAAAGAAATTCTTTTGAAGAGCTTTTTCGAGGTTGTTGAATCCTTTCTCTTAACTCATACCGATCTTGAGATTATTTGGACCTTTTTTTTTACTTGACTTTCAATGAGCCTATTTTTGTTAAGTTATTCAAACCTATCGAGATTTCTCACTTAGCTTCCAACAAGCCTTCATGCTTCTCATGTTATTTAGACCATTCTAGAAGCTTTTAATAGAGCTTTAATGCTTATTAAGTTGTTTAGACCTTTCTAGAAGCACTTGAAATTGCAAAAGCCTACTTAGTCTTTCATAACACCAAGATAGTTGTACAAGGTTTTATGTGCCAAAGGATTTATTATTTGAGCTTTGACTATTGAAGCAATAGTTTGGTCCTTTTTTTTTAACATTGGGAGCATAAAGTTTGTATGTGCTTTATTTTTTTGCCAAGGATGTAGAGCTAGCTTAGGCTTTCGATTATTAAGGGTGTGCAACTCACATAAGCTTTTAAGTACTAATGGCATATAGCTCACTCAAGCTTTAAGGTTCTTGATTTGCTTAAATAATTTCTATATTTATTTAATTTTTTAAAAAATATTATTTAAAGTAAGTTGCATTCCAATTTTGAGGGGTTGGTACACTTTCTATTATTTTAAGCCTAAATGCTCCATTCCTTATAATTTCCTTGACTTTAAAACATCCTTCCTAACTTAAGGCTAACTTTCCTTTGCTTACATTTTTGTGGGACCATTCAACCAATTTAAGGATAAGGGATCCTTCAAGGAACTATTATATTTTGACCCTTTATTAAGGTCGTTTGCTAACTTTCTCATATATTGCTTAGTCCTAATCTAGGCCATGTCCTATATTTCAAGAGGTGAGTCTAGATCTTACTTTCTATTATGCTAATTTGCCTCTTCTTTGTAATGTTCACATCATTCACTTAGTTTTTCAAACTTAACTAGTGGCATGGCTTTCGAGCTATAGGTTAGCTCGAAAGGCATTTCTTCCTTAAAAGATTATAGGGGTGGTTTTGTATAACCATATAACACTTAGGAGTTCCTTTGCCCATTTACTTTTAGCTTTTTCTAATTTTTATTTCAAAACTTCTAGTATGATTCTATTCACTAGTTTGGCTTGGATTGGATGAGGGATATTCAATTGACATGATTTTTTACTTATTTTTAAGGCTTTAGAAAATAAAAAAAAAGTGAGATATATATTAACTTTATGAATATATTGTTATTGACGGTAGGTTTGATTATTCTTAGCAACAGCTCATGAAGCTTTCAACCATGAGCTATACTCCATTATCAAAGATTAATTTCTTTGGAAAGCTAAATTTGTAATGATGGACTTCCAAAAGAACTTTTATATAGTTCTTAATAAGATAAATGCAAGGGGTTCAACCTTAATATATTTGGTGAAATAATCTCCCACCACCTTTAAGTATTTTAATTAACCATAAGCAATTAGCAAAAGAACCTAGAAGATTTATTCCCTATTTTGTGAATAGCTATGAAAAGATGATAGGCTTTATCAATGTTGATGGCTATTGCTAGAATTTGGCACTTTTCATAATTTTGAACAAGCTTAACAATTTCCTTTTTTTATTTTAGGTCAGTACTAACTTGAGTGGATAACTTTTAAAACTAAATTTGCTCTCGCTAAATGATTGTTGCATATTCTTTCATGCAATTCTCTTAGCACATAATTGGATTGCTTTGGGTAGAGACATTTGAAAGCTAGTAGATTAAAGCCATGCTTATATAATTAATCATTAGCTATGAAAAAATGGACCATTTATCTTTGAAGTCTTTGCACATTATTCTTATTAATTGAAAGTTCTCTTTTTTCCATGTATGCCCATGTAAGAGTAATCTAAGAACCAACGTGGCTGACATGTAAAACTTTAAGTTTTTTTATGCTTGAAGTGTTAATCGATTCTTGTATAACTATGCAATTGTTGACTATTGCTTTAACATTAGCTAATTTTGCTAAAGCACTTGCCCTTTCATTTTCTAATTAAAGTATCTTTAAAAGTTTATATTCAAACTTTGCTAGTAGTTTTTTTTCTCTCTTCTACACACTTAAAAAGCTTGATTCTTTCATTCCTACTCTACTTTTAGTTAAGCAATGGCTAAATTTGAATCACTATAGATTTGCATCTTTTTAAGTGCAATTTCTATTGACAATATTAACCTAGCTATGATAGCTTTATATTCAACCTAATTTTTTGTAGCCTCAAATTTAAACTTAATTAAGTATTTGAAAACGATCCCATTCTTACTTTCTAAAATTATCCTTACTTAAATTCCATTTTTATTGACCGACCCGTCTATGTACACAATCCATTTTAAGAGTGAATCTATCAATTCATCTTGGGTCATTTCTACCATAAAGTCAGCAAATGTCTAGGATTTGAGCACTTTCTTAGGCTTGTAGATGATGTCATACTCTAAGACTTTGATTAACTAAGCTACTAATTGACTAGCGAGATTAGGTTTATGTAAAATTTATCTTATTGGTACATCCAATTGGACTACTATCTAAAGACTTTAGAAATAATGTTTATGATTTTTAGAAAAGATTAGTGAGGCATATGCTAAATTTTCAATCTTATAATATCTTAATTCCAATCCATAAAGGGTTTTACTAACAAAATAGATTAGTTTTTATGTTCCTTCAATTTCATGGACCAAGATAGAACTTACAATTTTATCTGAAGTGGGTAAGTACAAATAAAATGTGTCATCCATTTTTAGTTAGCTTAGTACTAGTGGTATAGCTAGATACTCCTTTAATTTAAGAAATACTTCCTCACACTTGTTACTCTATACAAAATTTCTAGAATTTTTAAGGAGATTATAAAAATGAAAGCAATTATTAGCTAACATAGATAAGAATTTGGAAAAAGTTTCTGGCTTGCCATTAAGAATTTAGATTTCCTTGATGTTTGAAGGGCTTTTCACTTTTATAACTGCTCAGCATTTCATTGGGTTCATTTTCTATCCCTTATTCAATAAGTATCAAGCCTGATAACTTTCGTGCTTCTTCCTTAAATGCACACTTATTAGGGTTAAGCTGTATTTGATTTTTTTTACTTCAAATGCCTTAGTAATGTCCTTTCAATGTTTTTTTTTGTTAATTGATTTAATAATCATATGATCAATATAAACTTCCATGTTCTTGTCTATTTGATTTATGAATGTTTTATTCATCATATATCTGTAAGATGAGCTTGTATTCTTTAAGTTGAGCGACATTACCTTATAGCAAAAAACTTCTTGATCCATTATGAAATCTATCTTGTCCTTATTGTTAGAGTGCATCCTCATTTAGTTATATTCTAAGAAGGTATCATTGAAGTTAATGATTTTGAAGCCTAATGAATTATCTATTAATTGATCAATATTAAGTAAGGGGTACGAATCTTTAGGACATGTTTTTGTTTAGGTTTGTGTAATTAATACACATCATCTAAGTACTATTTCTTTCTTTTATCAGAACCATGTTTGTTAACACTACCACAAATTTACCTTTTAACATCACTTCATTTATATTAGTTAAAGTGAAAATTGATATATATATATATATATATATATATATATATATATATATATATATATATATATATATATATATATATATAATGGTGCAATGACTTTTTTATAAATAAGTGCAATTTACCATATCGATTATGTTAACAAGTTAACATTATAAAGTTTTATTTTTTTTATAAAAGATAAGGGGTTTAAATAGATAAATTTAAAATGATGACTATACATTAAATTAATGTTAAATATGCATTATCACTTGGTTCTCAATTAATTATTGTCTAAATGAATAACTTATGGAATATTAAACATTAATTATATGTTAAACTGACATCTAAATGAATGTTAACAGACAATTAATTTGTATATGTCATTTTATTGGAAATTGTAAAGTTTTATATGTTAATTTTTCTTGGAAATTGATGTGTAAATGTTTAATCAATGTTTGTATTTATAATGTTATTGGAAATAGTAAAGCTTATTTGTATTGCAATGGTTAGCTCATTTAAAATGCACTATAGTATTCATGAAGTGTTTAATAGTACGTAATAATTTACCCGCACAAGTCAAACTCATTCCGACCTTCACAGGCCGACATTTTTTTCTAATAAATATGTTGCTATTTTTACACTCATTCGTTGTTTTCCATACTTCATAAATTTTTAATGTTCATTTGCAAGTGTGATATAAATAATTTAATTCTAATTCTTCTTTTTTTGCATAATTTATGATGTAATATAAATAAATTATTACAAAAAAAATTTATATTTGAAACAATAATTTTAATTTTCACTTACTTGCACACAATTGAAAAAAAGCTTAATTTTTAAATATTATTGCATAACAATTTTTCATATATAACAAACATATCATATAATAGGATAATTTTTTTCGGCCAAATAAATGTTATTTCTTTTTAAAACTAATATAATGTTTGGCTATATAATCTTATCTATATTTTAATTTATCTTTTTTAATTATTATTATTTTTATTTATTCGGCACAAATTATACTTATTAAATTAATTGACTTTTTCAATGCACTACATTTATTATTTTTATGATAATTTTCTCCCTTCACACCTATTAATAAATAGCAACAAAAAATATTTATACATTATTATTTGTATATTTTTATGATTATAATCATGAATTCTTTTTTACATATAATGACTTCGTCTAATACTTATATGACAATACCTCCTTATATATTTTAATACTTTCTAAATAAACTTATGTATAGTATAATTTTTTCGTTACGTTTATTATTCTTGCATTTATAATATCTACTATTTAAATAGAAAAATATTCATATTTTCAATAACAATATCCTATTTTTTAAAGCTTCTGGTTACATCCACATATCCTAAAATTTTATTTTTATTACTTCTCTTATGATATATTAAAATTTCAGATGAAAAAATTCTCTAAATATAACTTTCACCTAGGTCCTAAAATATATTTTAGGACACCTTTCTTTATCTCATTTATTCTTTTTTTAACAGTATAACCTATCACAGTACATATAAATTTCTATAAATTTTTTATAAATCATAATTTCACATCTTAAATCATAATTTCACATCATAAATCATAATAATTAATATAAAATAAAAATACTCATATTATTTATATCATAATATTCTAAACAAATTTCTCTACCACTATAAAAAAAATTTCATGATGACTAATAAAAATTATGATATAAGTATAAAATTTATAAAAATACTAACCAATAAGTATTAGAAAAAGCAAACAAAAAAAAACCTTTGCATGAAAGAAAAAATTGTTAGATATTTTAATAACTTTAATCTCTAAGTAAAAATTGTTAGATATTATTGTATCATTAAAAAAATTATGCAAAAATTACGCTAAATTAAATATATTTTATAAGACAATATATAAAAGGAACAAAAATAATAACATAGATAAAATTTTATTGATGTGTTTTTAATCTTAAATATAGTGCTTAAAATTTTATATCAAGAAAATATTAATAAATTTCAAAAGAGAATTAATTTTTATTCGTAAATACTTTTATTAAAACTAGAATATATAAATAATTAATTCAATTAATGCTTCCCATAACATTAATTTTTTAAAATTATTTTAAGATAAAAATAAAATATGTTACATTATGTCAATATTATGTAATTATCCTAATATTTAAATCAGTAAATAATATGAGTTAATATTAAAAAAATTATAATAAAATAAATTAAAAAAGGAGAAATGCTATGTGAAAGGTAAAGTAATAAGTGTTAAAAATTAAATATATAATTAATTAGTTTTATTAAATAATATATTTGATTATTAAAAATAATTTTATGTCAAAAATAAAATAAATTGTATTATATTTATATTATTCAATATATTGCATTTGAACTTTTAATAGAATGATTGAAAAAAGAAAGAAGAAAAAATTAAACAAAGTAGATGAAATGAAGAAAAAATAATGTACGAATTATAAACCCTTGAAAAATATTAGTTGATAGTATTTTAAATTTAAAACATAATATTTAAAAATTATTTTCAATAAAAAATTTAAAAAATTTATATAAATAAAATTTAATTTAATTACTAAGTATTTTTTAAAAAAATATAATATGAAATTAATTATTTTTATTCATAAAATGTATATTAAAGCTTTAATTTATTTAAAATATTATAATAAGCTAAAAAAATATAACTTATTATATTTATGTTAATTAATGATGTTGATATTTTAAACCATAAATAATACAAGTAGATATAAAAAGATTACAATAGAGTAAATAAGAAATAAATAATACAGTAAAGTATAAAGTAATAAAAAATTGATTGTATAATAAATTAATTAATTAAATGAATTATATAATTTATATAGAATACATTTATAATAAAAAAATTGATATATCTTACTGTTAAAAAATATTAGTGTATATGGTTTAAATATCATGAGTTAACAAAAAAGAATAATAAAAATGTACAATAAAAAAAGATAAAATAAAGAGAAATAATACATAAGATATCAAGTCTTTACAAAATTCCCTCAATTGATATTTACTTATTTTGACATATGTTACTTCAAAATTAATATAAAAATATGGATCAATAGGATAATATATTCTCGTAATAATCAACATATAATAAAAATAATCTTATTTTTATCATATCCTATATCCTAAAAAATTTTATATTTAAAAAATTTCTAAACATAATTTTTACCTAAATCATAAATTTTATTTTAAGATACTTTTCTTTAACCCTTGTTCTTCTTTTAAAATCACAAATTATCATAGATTATATAAATTTATACAACTTTTTCCTAAATCCTAGATCATACTTTCACATCATAAATCATAATAATCAACATAAAATAAAAATTTTTCTACCACTGTAAAATATATTCTTATAATAACTAATAAAAATTATATTATAAATACAGAAATTATAAAAATACTAACCAGTAAAAATCACAAACTATCATAGGTCATATAAATTTTTACAAATTTTTCCTAAATCTTATATAATAATTTCACATCATAAATCATAATAATCAGCATAAAATAAAAATTTTTCTACCATCATAAAATATATTCTCATAATAACTAATAAAAATTATAATATAAATATAGAAATTATAAAAATACTAACCAAGGAAGAGCAAGGAAAGAAGACCATATCTGAAATCCAAAAAAGAAAATGTTGCCGGATGAAATGCACAGAAGTAAGAAAGGATGAAGATTTGTGAGTGGAAAAATGGGGAATGGTGCGAACAAGAATAGGTACGAATGGCTACGAAGAGTGAAGGGTAGAGGGGCTGCGAAGAGTGAAGGCCAAAGGGTTTCGGGTGGGTTGCAAAGAGTGAAGAAGAATGAAGGTCAAATTTCGGTATAAATAGGGCAGGAGGCGCCATTGTATTTGACACCTCCTAAATTTTTGAACCAATAGCGCCACCTTGAATGGCACCTCCAAGGTTCAATGGCGCCAACTTGGATGGTGCCTTCAACCTTGGAACGCCATTCAATCTGGCACTCTCCAAGTTAAGGCGACTCCAAAGGTGTCAGATAGTGTGGTGCCTCTATGAGCTGCGGACGCCATTTTGAATGGCGCCCTACGTACTTTGATAATATGTTTCGAAACCACTGTAAAACAAAAAAAAGTTTATAAAAAAAATCGTATATTGGTATTTTTGCCTTTTGTAGAAGAGCCATGTTGTTTCATATATATACAACCAGCAGCTATTGTTTACTTTCCCTTGATAAAAAACTAAACTTCACTTTTTATGATAACTATGCTGATTTAGCTGAGTTGTAATGATTAAAGTATTTAAAATTTATTTAGTTATTACAAATAATATTTTAATGATTTATCTTTGATAATTAAAAATTATTTATTTATGGTTAAATAAGGATATAATTTAAAGAGAAACTACAGAGACATCTCCTAAATCTAATCAAAATTATATAAGCTTCCCTTTTAATTTCAAAATATATGGAAACCTTCATTCAATTCTATAAAAAATTTACTATTAAACCCAATTTAAAAATTCTATTGAATAAATGTTAATTTTAATCGTTTTAAAATATAATTTAAGATCCACATTATTACTTGATAACCAAACTCCCTTTCTTTATTTACGTACATTTTTATGCTTATTTTATTTTAAATTTTAGAGTCTTTCTTATACATAGAAAATGTTTTTTGCCAAAACTTTTTTGTTTTGCAAGTTTTTTTCATACGAAGAAAACATTTTTACTAAAAATTTTGTTTTACATGTTTTTATTCTCATGTGTATTGATTTTAGTATTTAAAGTGTAACAAAGATGTAAGAATATTTTAATATACAACCATTAACTGGGTTTTATATTTTTGGGAAAAAATCAAGTTAGTACTATTTGTTACAATTTATTACAGTAAGGTATTCTAAGTGCACTTTCTTTCATTTAAGTACAGCCGTAAATAACAATTTACAACAATGTCCAAAAGATAAAATGACACACTCATAGTGCGTCTTCAAAAGAATAAAAGCCACAAAGTAGAAACTAATGAACCATATTTCATCAAAGCACAATACTAATAAAGAAACTCGATAGATCGAATAAAACACTATGGAAATAGTTGGAAATTTGTATTAGACAAACTCAAGCGACAATGTACAATAAAAAATTAACATTTCTAACCTTCAAAAACTTTAAATCAATTGCAAACAGTAACTTTCCACAAATTAGACACATCAAGATAAGTTGTCAATAAGTAAACCTACATCCTCTTAAAAGATTTGAGTATAGGGATTATCCTAACATTAACTTGATGGAAAATGTTATTGTTTACGTGTGTGTGTGTGTGTGTGTGTGTGTGTATAAGTATGTTGAATTAAAACATTAGAAGTTAGAATGATGAACATGCATTTCACTATTTTATTGTATATTATTATCACTAATCCTACATAATAATTGCTTGCACAACTAATCGAGACGTTATTGTTGCTAATCTTCATGTTGCTATTTGTAAGAAAACAAAAACATGGTAGTGTACATGTCCTTTTATTTTTTGGCATCTTGTTCACATGGAAGTAAACAAAAACACCTTACTCCTTCGATATCAAACAAAAACATGTGATCTAACATGTGTTTTATGGACAACAAACTTTTCATCATAATGAAATTCATAATAATATGTTATTTTAACCATGTTATTATTTGTATGACAAAGAGAAATATGGAAGCATTGCATGTTGAAAATATGTATATTTTGTATTATTTAACATTATGTTACTATTTGCACACTAAATAGTAACACCTAAGAAATTGTGCAAAATTGGTGTTTCATTAATTGATATTTTTTTAGTTAATGTTATTGATTGGTATGAAAATAGTAATATATTTTTTTATTAATTTGTTGTTAATGATGCTTAATTTGTTAATTTATTCCTAGTTTTTTTATGTTATTATTTCCAAAAAAATAGTTACAGGTTCTTTAATGTTACTGTTTTGTGTGCAAATGGTAACATTTTTTTTTTGTTAAAGTTTCATTGTTAATCATACTTCATTTGTCTATTTATTATGTTTTTTTGTTGATATTGCTATTTCCAAACCAAATAGAAATATGTCACTACAAAAAAATAACATGTTAATATCTGGTCTAAAAATAGTAACATGTTATTTTTTTAATTAGTTTGTTGTTATCATGTTTGATTTGTCAATTTATTCCTAATTTTTATTTGATGTTACTATTTTTAGAAAAAATAGTAACATGTTCTTTGATGTTATTGTTTCATGTACAAAAAGTAACATATTTTTTCTCCCAATTTCATTGTTAATCATACTTCATTTGTCTATTTATTATATTTTTTGGTTAATTTTGTTGTTTCTAGATCAAATAGAAATATGTCACTACAAGAAAATAACATATTATTGTTTGGTTTGAAAATAATAACAAGTTTTTTTATCAATTTGTTGTTAATCATACTTGATTTATCAATTTAGTCCTAGTTTTTATTTGATATTACCGTTTCCAAACAAAATAGTAACATATTCTTTGATGTTACTGTTTTTGTGCAAATAATAACATATTTTTTTCTTCCAATTTCATTATTAATTATACTTTATTTGTCTATTTATTACATTTTTTTGTTTAATGTTCTTGTTTCCAAACTAAACAGAAACATGTCACTACAAGAAAATAGCATATTACTATTTGATTTGAAAATAGCACTATTTTATTGATTTTGTTGTTAATCATGTTTGATTTGTCAATATATTTCTAGTTTATTAGTTTTATTCTTAATCATGCTTGATTTGTCAATTTATTTGAATAGAAAAGCAATAAAACATTCAAACAAGCAGAAGAATTTGAAGAATTAATTGCAAGATTTTAGCAACATAGATCAAATATGTTGGCATATATAAGGCAAATTGATTATCTTTAATTCAATGAGGGCCATAAAAGGGTATTGCAACAAAACCCTTTCTGACTTCTCATCAATGCCATAATGATAAAGGAACTTGATCACAATATGTGTTGGAAAAGTGATCAAGAAATATAAGCAATAATTGCCACCTTTTCAATGAAGTATAACAAATTCATAATTAGGGTCAAACATCTGGGCATCACACCTAAGTCAATGAAGCTCATTCTCATAATAAGAGAAGGAAACTACTTTATTGACATAACACTTAGCAAGAGGCCGTAATCAAAATTAGATATTAGATGATTCTGTAGTCAAGGATGCCTTACAAAACCCAAAATATTTAATACACTCCAATAGGTAGTGGGAGGAACATTAGAAATTGATTTCAGGATGTCTCATGCCTTGTGACACTAATGCTATTGGTGACCTTTTTATATCAAATAGAGCTCAAACATTGGCTTGGTCTTACCTTAAATACGTCGATACATTAATGATATAGCAGAATATTTATGGTCTGGACACATACATAAGTAACTAATTAGTTCCATTACAAAAGATAGCCCACCAAATGTCATTGGCTGTGTCATGCTATTGTTAATAAGTTACCATTGTTAAACTTATATTACTTTATGTTATTTTCTTCAATATTGCCTTTATTTATTCCTATTCATTTTCTTGTGTGTTTTTGGTAGTTTTTAGTTAATATCACTATTTGGGCACTAAATAGTAATATATAACTATTTGGTGTGTAAACATTAACCTTACATTTTTTAACAGTTTAGTTATTAGTGTTACTTGATTTATTGATTTATTTTAAATTTTTAGTTAGTGTTATTGTATAGATACAAAATAGTAATATGTTATTGTTTGGTTTATAAATAGTAACATATTGTTCTTTGACAATTTTGTTTATAATTAGTATATATTTGTCTTATTATTTCGGATTTTTGTTGTTAGTGACACTTGATTTGTCTATTTACTTTGAAATTTTGGTTCATGTTACTGTTGTATATCAAACAATAATATGTTACTATTTATTTTGTAAATAGTAACATATTATTTTTCTGGTAGTTTTGTTGTTAATGACACTTGATTCATCTATTTACTTTAAATTTTTAGTTCATGTTATTATCTGCATACCAAGTAGTAACATATTATTGTTTATTCTATAAACAATAACATATTATTTTTTTAGTAGTTTTGTTATTAGCAATACTCAATTTATTTATTTACTTTTATTTTTTTGTTCATATTATTGTCTAAATACCAAATAACAACATATTACTATTTATTTTACAAATGGTAATATGTTATTTTTTTGTAGTTTTATTATTAATGACATCAAATAAGGCCTTTTTTTACTCCATTTTTAAATAAAACTTATATTGAAAATAGATCTGATGATATGTATATTGTTTTATCGATAGTATTGGCTATGTGAGACAATGGACATGCTTACGGGACATTAAATTCAAAAAGTACTAAGGTGCCTCAAATGGGACTTAAAGTAACTCATACACCAACTAAAGAATAAAGTGGCTAGTAAGCTTCAAAACGTCATTTCCTTTACCCATGTTATTGTTATATTGCCACTTAATATTTCTCATCATGTTACTATTTCTCATCAAAACAGAAACATATCAATTGATTACACTAATGAGCAACCACTCTTATGTTTCAAGTTGTAAATGAAGAAATGTAACTAACAAAAGAAGAAATAAACCTCCTTTACAACCATCATACACAAACAACACATGAATTATAACTAATTGAATACCATGAACAAACAAAAGCACAAATCACATCCTTCCAATTAAACGAATCTAGAATTGATCACGACAAGAATAGGATAATACATAATGCAACCGAGAAAAATAATACTAGACTAATTTGTAGATATTGCACTGTCCTAAAAAGAACATCAATAATAAGACAACAATGAAGTATAACAGCTGAGGGATTAGCTCTTTAGTGCAAGCAACAGAATAAACAACTAACCAATGAATTGAAGCCTCTAACAGAAAGACTTTAAAGGTTAAAGTAATAATTACAATAAAACAAATAAATAATTACAAAATTCATAGAGGAAAACACATAACTCCAAATGCAACTATCCAACATAAAAAAGTAGATAAAAAATCTCAAAATGGTCATCGAGACATTGAAGAATCAAAATGCTAGTCTTGATAATAAAAAAAAATGACTCCACAGGTCACAAAAATGATTGTGCATATGGTTGAATAGTAAAAAGCAGACACCATAGAAGATAAAGAACAAAATTAGACTAAGCAAATTTAAAGGTTGATGATTAGAGACATTAAAGTAAAAACAAGAAAAATAAAATGTAATACAAACTATAATTACTTAAAGCAGTATAAAAAACACACACAACAATAAATAACACCTATTGAGGAGATCACTGACAAGGGCAAAAAAGCTCTTGTATTCATCTTGGAGGAAATAGTAGCATAAATGGCCAAATAAAAAGAGAGCAAATGGCCAAATAAAAGTACAAATTAGCTGGCCTTAAAATACCTCCCCCAAGATTTTAGGAATAAACTAGTCCAAATAAAAAAATAGGAGACATAATGTAAGTCATGTCCCATTTTCTTGCTAATTCCTTTAATTAAATCAACATTATTGCCTGGTCCCTCAACTAATTTCTACACCACATTATCATTTACAAGACTATTGTCTAGTCATATCCTTAACAAGATATGTACATAACATTAGATAAGTTATAAAGTGTACTTGTAGAAAAGGCAATACCAAACAATGTATGTATGTTCCTTTGAAATTTTATAACATTACTGTTTTGTCTTGTTCTTTTTATAGTAATGTTAATATTTAACATGGCAGCATAGAACGCTTTCAATCTCAAAAACATAATGTTATTGTTTACAGTCCAAACATAATATGCAACTACTTATATCGTTATTTATCATCATATTATTGATGTTTTTCATCTTTTCTTCTTCTTTTATTAATTCCTTTTCCAACTTTAACTTCTTAATTAATTTATTTGATAAAAGCTAATCATTCAATTTCGGATCATGAATAGCTATGTGTCCATGCTTAACATGACTGGCACATCTACTAACAATAAGATTTTTGTATCTGATAACTTATATTTGATAAAATCTTAAATTCATTCCCCAAATATGACATATAGAAAATACTTTAATATTACGTTCTAACTATAATGACAGTCTTGTGTGGTGAGCCCACTTCCATTATACTAAGAAATGAGGACATACAAATTCAATCAAAAGGTAAAAAGTGTAATGAATGTTGAAATTATTTTATTCCTAATAAACTTAATGGGCATCAAGAATTGCACTATCCCCAATCACTACACACTACTAGTGTTAAATAATGCATAGTGCAAGTAGACTCATTATAACTTGATAAGGCAAAAAAAAGAAGGGACTGCAGGTCCATATCATAATAATGCCAAAATGGGGGTGGGTAATATTTATACTATGATCAAATACTAACTATTATTCTTAGTTAATGTTACTATTTGGTTTGGAAAATAATAATAAATTGTTTTCTTGCAGTTTCATTGTTAATAATGCTTGATTTGCCTACTTATGTTTTTTTTATTAATATTATTGTTTCCAAACTAAATAGTAACATCTCAAACCAACAAAAACAACTTGTTACTTTTTAGTATGCAGACAATAATACGTTGTTTATTACGAGAAAACATATCAAGTGTGATGTTACTATTTGATGTGTAGTTTTTAGTTGATGTTACTATCTTTTATTAAAATAATAACACATTATTTTGTAGAGTTTTCATTATTAATCGTACTTTATTTTTCTATTTATTTTAATTTTTTCATTAATGTTATTTTCTAGTCCAAATAGTAACACATCAGAATAAGAAAATAATATGTTCCTATTTATTCTAAAAATAGTAACATGTTATCTTTTTATCAATTTTGTTATTAATGATGCTTGATTTCTAAATTTATTTTCAATTTTTATTTGATGTTACTATTTTTAGACTAAATAGTAATATATTCTTTTTTTACTAAATATCTTATGTCACTTGTTAGTTTAACCACAAAAGGACTACTATAAGTAAAAAAAAAAATGAAATCCTTCGCAAGAATGATATAGATATAGGAGTAGGACTAGTAATTGTAGAGCTTTTTTTTATCTCATATCATATGAAAGGTTGCCACAACAAGAATCTAGATCATAAGTAACACCTTCTTTACTAATTCAAAAGTACCATAATTATGCAATATCAAACTACCTCATTCCATAAATTTACAATTTCAAGTAAGACTACAGAATTTTTATGTGTAAACAAATAAATCATATATACAACAATAAATAATTTAAAGAACAATTTCCATTAGAGTTTGTGAGGAACTACAGAGGAAAATTAGTGAATAAATTCCTCAGGGATTTCAATCCTTTCAATTGAATATGATTCTTTATATATATGTAATATTTTCCTTGTAAATCGAATTCAATTGTTCGTGACATTCAATTACATGTAACATCTTATATTCAATTGTATATAACATTCAATTATATATAACATTTAATCATAAATTTTAATAAAAATTAAGTATATTCTTCTTTCTAGTTTCTTTTAACATTCATAACTCATTTACCCTATTTTTACAATTTCTACCTTAATGTTACAATTTTGAATCAAAATAGTAATATGCAAGTAATTATGTAGTTTTTTCATTGATGTTATTACTAAAACTAATAAAAATTGAGCATATTCTTCTTTTCAATTTCTTTTAATATTCAGAACTCATTTACCCTATGTTTATAACTTTTACCTTGATGTTACTATTTTAAATCAAAATCATAACATACAAGTAATTGTGTAGTTTTTTTCATTGATGTTACTGCTAAAACTAATAAAAATTCAGCATATTCTTCTTTTTAGTTTCTTTTAACATCTAGAAACACATTTACCCTATGTCTATAATTTTTACCTTGATGTTACTATTTTAAATTAAAACAGTAACATGTAAGTAATTATGTAGTTTTTTCATTGATTTTACTACTAAAACTAACCAAACAAAAACATGTTAACAATTGATGCTAACCAATAACTAGTTGTGTTATTGTATTATAATGACATTACTATTTCTTTTTTAATGGGAAAAGAATAATAAAGAATACAATTATGCCATAGAAAAAATTGCATTCAAGCTGGGTCCTTGCAACTTTTCTTATTGTGATGTCTTAGTTTACCACATCTTCCACACCTAATTTTCTTAACATACTCACCCCTTGACTTAATCCTCATCTTCTTAGGTTTTCTTGCTTGTCTTTTTAAATTTGGTGGTAAGATAACTGCTTCATCACCTACATCAACCTCTTGCTTTAGTATTGTAGGAGTGGGGTCTGTGACTTGTTTATAAATCTTCCTATACGTACTCATATGGAAAAAATTCTTAAAAACCTCATTCAAAGAAATCCCATATCTTCTTATAGTAGTAACTACCTAAACACAAGGAAAGCTATCTAGTTGCCACTAGTGACAAGTGTAACTATGTTGAGAAATATCCATACATACAGTTGGATTTGCTAAAACTTCAAAAATAGTTTCTAATGACTTGCTAATAACCCAACCTTTGGACTTTCTTGAATGTAGTTTTAATCTCAATAACCAAGCTGGATAAATAACATCATTCTAATATAGTGATTTTGACCTCTATTTAACAAACCACTTTATTAGCTTTGAACTAATATTATCAACCATATTGTGATCGAAAACTTCCTTGCATCATGAATCCAAGAATTGTAAGATTCAGCTGTATTTGATATCATCTCACCATAATGACAACTATAGTTGAAAGTGTTCAACCAACATTCAAGTACAAGCCCCACAAGAAAATTCTGAGCAATTTAACCTCCTTCATATTTGAAAACTTTCAAGTTTTCACTGAATGCACCTACTGTTAGGAAATATGCACACATTATAAATAAGTGAACTATATGCTCTCTGAAGGAATTTGAAAATGCAGCACCACTAAATCTATCCTTTAAATTCTATTTTAAGTGATGTAGACAAAAGAAATGAAGTGTTATTGGAAAAACCTTTAGTATTGCTTTAGGCAATCCTAAATTACGATTTGAAATAAAAGTCATAGTTGGTTTGCATCAAGTACAGTGTTAACTGTGAAAGGAATTAAAGCTAATTTTCTTAATTTTTAAAATCAATTATAGCAAAAGTTAGAGGAAACAACCTTGAAATGGAACAATCACGCCAAATAGAAACATAAGCTATTAAAATAGAAACATGATATGTATCATAACCCATGTTACTGTTTGCATGGAAACAATAACATCAACCAAAGAAAACACAATAAATACATAAATAAATTCTCATTAATAGTAAAACTCATAAAAAAACAATGATACTACTTCCATGTTATTATTTTGTCTCCTAACAATAACATCAATCAAGTAGCTAAATGAGTACATCTAATTATTAATCCAACTAAGATAAACTAAGAATAAATATCCAAAACAACTCTTATTAATAACAAAACTATAATAAAATAATGACAATGCTTAGATGTTACTATTTACTTTTCAAACTGTAACATCAATAAAACTTAAAATAAAACATTTAAATAAAGGGACATTCTAAATGAAAATATCAATAAAAGAAAAGGGGAAAACATAAGGCCTTTCATGTTATTATTTCTAGGCTAAATAGTAACAAGAAATGTCATGTTACTATTTGGTCTCCAAATAATAACATTAGTTAAACAATTACTACTTCCATGTTACTGTTTGTCTCCTAACAGTAATATTAATCCAACAACTAAACAAGTATGTCTAATTATCAATCTAACTAACAAAAACTAAGAATAAACAACCTACTCAACTCTCATTAATAACAAAAATACCAAAAACTAATACAAATACTTCCATGTTACTATTTGATCTTTAAACAATAACTTTGATAAAAACACAAAATAAAACATCCCAATAATAGGACATTCCAAATGAAGATGTCAACAAAAGAAAGGGAAAAATACAAAGCCTTTCATGTTATTATTTTGAAACTAGACAATAACAAGGAATGTCATGTTCCTATTTAGCTTTCAAATAGTAACACCAATTAAAGGGCCTAAACAAAGTCATTATTAATTGAAAAGACATTCACCTTGATTATTATCCTTGCCAATAACTGATAGGATAACCTTATTAAACTTGGACTTAAAAAAAGTCTCATTAATAAATAAAAGAGGTCTACAAAATATGAATCCTTCAATATAAGTATGAAATGCAACAAACATCTTTTTAAATTTCCTATTACCTGTTATCCACATCCACCATAATATAGCTCCCAAGATTCACTTCATTCATAGTAGTTACATACTAACTAATTTGTTTGAAGGAGTCATCAAAATCACTAAATATCATATCCCTTTATTTCTCCATTACATGCTATGCCTTGTAATAAGGAATTACTAATCTATAATTATTTTCAAAATGATTTACAACTTTGCTGGCTATCAATGATCGAGTTCCCTTAACTAAATCTACAACTAATTTAAAAATTAATTTGGAACCCATCCTCCTTAAAGTTAATTTGTTTAATATAAGACCACAAGTGTGATGATTCACTAACTTCTTAATATAAAAAAAATTCACTTTGGATAACGAAGCAGTAATAGCCCACTCACAACCTTCCTTATGCTTCTTTGAGCATATAGTTACCACTTTCATTTATGTATTCCTAACATAATCAAATAAAAAACCTCTCTAAATTAAATACTTGTACAATGCATTCTTAAACTTAACAACACCACTAAAGAACCTCTGACCAATGTAGTTGACTTCACCTAACCATGAATCAAATAATAAAACCCTCTCATTGTTTGAATAACACAAACTTAGAATTAAAGTAGCATCATATTCTGTAACATCAAAAATAGTAACTATCTCTCCTAAATAGAAACACCATCACAAACTAAATGTCATGTAAAACTCGAACCAATATTAACACTTATGTTCAAATATTTCAAGTCTAAAACTCTAACCAAGCTAATCATATTTTTCAATTTTGACCTATTCCTCAGCAAACAAATAGGATGGTAAGGAAAAGAATATGATAGGAAAAAATAACAGCAAACAAATCCTTAAAATTTGCACATATAATTAGAACTAAATTATTGTAGTTTATACTAGTGTTAATCCTCAATATCACAGTTTCAAGCCTACACTTATATATGAGCAACACATATTATTCTATTAATAAATAAATTACAATTACCTATTAACAATACAATAAAAAATAGGCAATAGACAAAGGCAATGGCAATCGAAAAATAGAAGAGATTAATTAAAGGTATGCACCAAAGAAGGGTTGAGATCCAAAATAACATACAAAGGTTTAAAACTAGATGTGAAATAGAAACAAAAATTCTTGCATAAAAAGAAGAAGATTGGTGCTTAATTAAAAAAAGGTATTTTGGAAATATAATATTGATAATTCATAAAATTGACACCTCTTTAAAATAAAGATAAGTAGTAGCATCTCTTTGAAAGAAAGTTTATTAGCACCACAATACAATTTACCATATATTTAATTTTAAACAAGTTGAATATGACATTAGAGTTTTAATTTTGAGTCTAATTTTGTATTCACTTTTGTAGACTAAAAATGTTTGATGAGCTAGTATGGTTGGCAGCAAGTATAAGCCTTTGCCTACTAGATTTTGGTAGGTGAGTTCAATAGGGTTTTTCTTATTTAATCAAGTTAGGTTTGCCTAGCCACTTTATACTTAATCATAACCTAAATGCTTTGCAAATTTTGGTTTAAGTATCCCATTAGTTGCAACTCACATAAAAGACAAGGAAGATTAAATCTTCTATTTATTGATTAGTCCTTATTTTATGATAGCCAATACATGTGAGTTATTTATTTTAAAATCATGTATTTCGCATTCTTAATTTATGCAAGTTATTTTTGTTTTATATGAACTTTCTTTTTTACTTACATGTAATATTAGAGCCACTTACATTAGATTCAAAATTAAAATACATACTTTATTTTTATGATATATATAATAGTTGTTATCATCTATTTTTATTTGATTATTTTTTTATTACATTATTCATAATTATCATCATATCTTTTTGTTTAATACATTTCTTAATTTGTTTTATACAATTCATGATCATGATTTACATTATCATTTATCAAATCATTGCTTGATTATATAATTACAATCTTCTATTTCATTCTTATGAAATTATTAAAAGGGATATCATAAATCGCATTATTTCAATTTTATATATTATAGTTTTTGATTTGATTTTGGTATTTATATTGAGTGTGATTTGTATTTATTCATTATTGTTGATGTATAGAATAGTATTAAATGTAGTTATATTTTTTCAATTTCAAGAATTTTTTTATCCTTTTTTAGCTGAAAATCATTACAATGCTATTGCAAAATTGCTTCAATGTTGATCACCTAGCTACCATTGGAGCCATTATTGAAAACCATCATGAATTTGTTTGAAATGAAGTTACAGAACTTCATCAATGGTGGAAGGGATGGATGTAGAATATGGTGTTACTGCTTAAATATGGTTATTTATGGGTTGAAGATAAAGGGCCTGATCCACGTGCTTCATGTTTGAGAAAAAGAAGTGTATTTTGATTAGTTAATAAAAGATAACTAAAAAAAGTGCTTGATCCCATGTACATACAATGATCCTTTTCTATTTTTTTACACATTATATTTTAGTATTTTTGTTTAATTTTTCACTATAATAAATATTTATTATATATTTATATTTTTTAATTAATGAAAAATATTTTTAGGAAAAAATTATGATAATATATGAAAAAATAATATATTTTCTAAATTTGTACTAGTGTATTTCACTCTCTAAAAAATGCAATCTCAAAATGCATACTCTCTTAAAGAAGTTATGAGAAAATTAGGAAAAGTCATTTTTTTAATTTATATGAAAATTGAGATTATGATGCAATGCAATATGATTTTGATGATTAATACTGATGCATATTATTTGGCACCCTTTAATAGACTATTCATGTTTTATTTTCTATAATTTTAATTTATAGTTTTGAGCTTAATTTAAATATCCTAATTCTTTTTAGGAGACTTATGAATTGAATTAGATAATTATCACTAAAGTGAATTATTTTTATTTATAAGCCTTTAACCTATTAATAAATATTTGCAGGATTGATTTTTAATTATTTCAAAAAATGCGCTTATTAAAATATTTTTAAATTATTTCATATATTGACCTGCCTAAAGTGGGTTTTGGTATGTTGTAATTAAAAATTAGTTTATTAAAGAAAAAATTTATTTTTGGATTTATTTTATTATTGCAACTTTTATTTGCCTAAAAAGGATAATTTTGCAATAATAATATATTATCCTAGTTAGATTCAATTTTAGGAGGGTATTTTATATCTTGTATTCTTTGCCCAAGGGAAAAAATATAGTGTTATATTATATACTCATAAATATGGTTATTAATAAATTCAAATGTTCAAAACTAACATATTTCATTTCTAATTATTCTTTCATAGTCTTTTTTACAGTGAACAATAACATTGTAATTATTGAACTGTTAAATAATATAAATTATAAGATATAGAAGTAAGATATAAATATTACTCTTAGCATTTTGGATCTCAATTTAACTTTACATGAGGTAGAATTGCCAGTGTTAACTTTTGAAGATACTTAAGAGCAAAAAGAATTTTATGCAAAATGGGAGAGATCTAATAGACTCAATCTCATTACCATTAAAAAACCAATTCTTGAATATTTATTAGGTGGATTGACAAAGATAACAAATGTTAAAATGTTTATTAATGCTATAAGGTAAAAGCATAAAGTATCTAATGATACTGAATCTGAGTGTTTGATGAAAGAACAAATGACTATGAAGCACAACAACACTGTAATGTAAAAGAGTTTATCATCAAGATGGTTTACCTCCAAACCAAGTTAAAGAACCTAAAAATTGATTTTCCTGATACTTTCATTGTCGTACATACCTTGAATTCCTTGCCTCTTGAGTTTGCTCAAATTAAGATAGCCTATAATACCTTGAGTACACCTTGAACTATTAATGAGTTCATCATTAAATGCATTGTTAAGGAAGAAAAATTGAAGAGAGAAAAAAGTGAGATGAGATTTTTAATCCAATTAAAATTCTTAATTAGTAAAAGCCTATCCAACAAGAAAAGGAAATCCAAATTTCATGCTCCAAGAACAATTCTTTTAAGTCTCAAGAGGCCCAGAAGGCATGGTGACAATAATAATGTTGGTTATAAACCATAAGTAAGAGGACCCAAAGATTCTATTCATAAGAATGTAGAATGTTATCATTGTCATTAAAAAAATCATAAATTTTAACATAAAATTTACTTATGATTCTAAGTTATATGTATTAGATAAATAATCTCATAAAAAAATTGTACTTGGAACAATGAAAGTACTTGAACTGGAATGAAGCTAAAAAAATAAATATGCTTAATTTGTTTTCTCCAATAATTAATATTTTGAAACCTGACTTAACTATCAACTCGATGAAATGATTGGGTTAAGGTCAGATCGATTCATGTAGGATGGTTGAATTGGTTTATATATATAATAAAAATATTAATATAAAATAATCATTATCATTATCTAATATAATAATTATCATCACCTAATATAAGAGCATTTTACATGTTAAAAAAACATATATTGATTGGATTAAAGTCGGATTGATTCATGTAGGGTAATTTAACTGGTTTATATATATATATATATATTATATATATATATATATATATATATATATATATATATAATAATAAAAACATAAATATAAAATAATCATTATCATTTTCTAATATAATACTTATTATCACCTAATACAAAAGCATTTTACATGCAAAAGAATAATATATATTGATTTTATAATAATGACAATTATTAAATTCAAAATTTTTATATTAAACTTATATAAATGTGTACTTTTTATATATATTATAGTATTAAACTTATATAAAATTATTTAATATATATTAAAATGTTAATTAATTTTTAGCCATATGTCAATAGTAATTTTTAAAATACAAATTTTATTTATTTTATATTAAGTTATTTATATTTAATAAAGATTAGACAAAAATTAGAGCGTCTCCTTACCATGTTAAGTAGAAAAATGTACGTAATTAATAGTAAATGATAAAATTACACGTTCAATAACAAAAGCAAGTGTTGACAAAGTGGTATAGGCTTTGCATCTTTAACAATGAGATTGGAGTTTGAATCTTATCATAGCCAACTTTTATCACTATCTTAATGATAGTGCAACAAGATTGGTTACTCACTGGTCCAAATTGTGGCTAGTTATTACTAACCTAAATCGAATGAGCGGGGATTTCAAGTTTCATCTACCTTGTGATGTGTTAGGATTACGATCTGAGGCAGATTGAGTTTCTAAACAATGCCTGTGACGGAAAGAATTAATGTCAATTATAATTAATTATAAATAATTAATTTAAAAAATGATTATAAATTAATATTTTAAAATTGATATATTTAAATATTAACTTTAATAGTTAAAAGTATTATTTTTATTTTTAATTAGAAATTAGTTTTAAATGTAAAAATGATTTTGAAAAATTAGTTTTTATATAATCAAGCAAGCTAAAAAACTAATAGCAAAAAGTGTTTACCATTAAAGATTTGGAATAAAAAATAATGGGAGGGTTTTTTTTACACAATATCTATACTAAAAATGCTAATTACACTTTTTAAAAGATGGATGAATTTTTTTCATATAAAATATAATACATGGGTTCATGTATATTTTAGGCATCAAATGAGAAGATAATATTATGGTTATCAAGAAATAACCCATTCTATTCCACTTTAGTACTTAGCACTCCTAAAATTCTACTTTATTTACAACTACTAAAAAAATTACTACCATAATTTATAACAATTCCATAAACTAATCTAATCATGTATGTTTAAAAAAATGTAACAAGTTAACTCTAATTTTTTTACATATTAAGTTTGCTTGAGGCACATAAAATGTGGGTTTGATTAATTACAATCAATTAATTAAGGTTCTTGCATGTAGTAAAGCAATTAATTAAGATTTTTGTTAAGAAGTGCCTAAAAATCAATTGTTGCCATAATTAAACGCACCAAATAGGAATTATTTAATAAAATTATTTTAAATTTTTTATAAAATTTTACAATTTGATTTAAAAATTTGTGATTGTCATCTTTTCTTTTTTCAAAAAACTTATTTGGCACTTCAAATTTTTTTTAATTGTTCAAAACTTATCTAAATAGGAAGTCATCCAAAGTTTAACCATGCTCTACCATGTTAACAAAAAATAAAATACAATTAATGAAGAGTTCAGATCGGAAATCCATCGATATGTAGTTTCTTTGTTTAAAACTTTGAATCAATGATCCATGATATATGGCAAGAAATAAATTAAGAATATGTACATATAATTCAATCCTTAATTAGAAACTAAATGAGGAATTAAAATTTTGGGCTTGATGGCTTTTAAATGGTTTTATATGAGATTATCAATAGAATAATTGTTTTTATAAGTTTATTTTTATACAATCCAATTTATATACGCTTTGTTAATGGCTTTATTAAATTGATAAGTTCACATATTTGTTAGACCATTACTCTTTTATTATCTAAAGTCCAATTCTATTTCATTTTGTATTTTCTTATATGATCATATAATTTCCTTCCATTTGTTTGAATTTTAAATTTGACAAACTTGGAGATTAACAAAAGCTAAAGCTTTAGCTAGTTTTTAAATTAAATAGGCTTTATCATATTTTATTATTTCCATTGATTATTACCATATTTGAATATCTTTTACCTAATAGTTAGTAAAAAAGTAGTAAAAAACAAAATAGAATAATTGAATAGTCACATATGCTTTATTGTTGTATGTTAACTTATTATGTTTTCTTGGAGAAAAGGCATTTACAAATTTATTCTTTAGTAGAACTTTAAAATTTGCTTGTAGTGTGAAAGAGCAAGCAACTTGCATTCATGAAAAAAAGGTCCAAAAGAGAGGAAAATCTAAAAACTAAGCTATCATCTACCTTGTTTAGTCAATAAAAGGAGCTTATAGAATAAGTTAAACTAATCTAGGCAATAAGTATACTTGGAGAACAAGTAGCATTTCTTTATAAATAACTTCCTACACTAAAAAAAGAAGACTAATGATCTTAAACTTGCATATCACATTGCTAATACTCTTATACTTCATCTTTTCCTGATCTTTCTTTTGAAAACATCGAGCTTAAACTTGCATGACCACACTTGAAGTGTTGTTGAGTGATTCATTGTAAAATCTTTTATCGAGATTATGAGAAAACCTCCCTTGTAATTGTGAAATACTAGTAAAATTGATTAAATCTTGCAAAACTAGATGGTTGATTGAAATCCTAGTGTAGATCATGTAGACATTGTAAAGTTAAGTGGTGATTTGAAATTTTTTTAAAGATTAAGTGAATCTTATAAAGTTAAATGGATTTAACTTAGTTCTTGAGGGAAGAATAAATGTGTTGATGTAAAAGTGGTGAAAATTTGAAAGGTTGAAAGTTGTAACTTGATCATGATTAGTAGATACCTTAAATAATACTTGGTAGCTTGAGAAGAAAAGAGTAAATCCAAAAGGCATTCCTTTTGCACTATTGAACATATATAAAATCCTTGTTATTCTCTTTTCTTCTTACCTTTTTATGCTTCCAATTAGTTTACTTATTATTGCTTGATATTATTTTCTTAATCTTATGGTGGTTTTATGCTTTAATCTTGCAAGCTTTTCAAACTTAATTTTATTGCTTGATATTTCTCATTTTAATATCATGGTTTCTTATGGTTTTTTCTTGGATTTGATTTGAATCTTTCAATTATTGTCTTAATGTTATAAAAATATTTTACATATTTTTAAAATAACATATTCACCACTTTTTGGAAGGATCTTTCAAGAAAACAATTTTAATCTTTATAGTTAAAAAGATTTTAAAAGCCAATTCACCCTTTATTTGGCTTATTTGCTTTATCAATTAATATTCAAGCTTGGTCTTGCTATTTTAAAGTTTAACAACTTTATAAGTAAAAATATTGTAGGAAATAGAGCTCTTTGACGACTTATATGGACTAAAAGGACATTGAACCGCTTAACCAACACTTTTGATAGCAATAACAATGACCATTGGAAATTTAGAATGATAATCTTCATTAAATCTACTAACACATTATGTAGAAAACAATCAAGGAAGGATATGGAGCACCCACATAAATTGTAAGAGGAAGGATAGTCTCTAAACCAGAAGTCAATTAGATCAAGGATGATTACAAGAAGAAAGCACTCTATGTAAAGGCTATAAATGCTATTATGTGTGTTGTAACTCTTGGAAATTTTAAGAAAATTTCACAATGTGCCTCTGCCAAAGCTATATGGAAAAACTATAAGGTGTATATAAAGGTACAAATTAAATGAAAGAAAGTAGGATATATATGCTTGTACATGAATATGTAATGTCTAAAATAGAAAAGAATAAGAAAATAGAGCCTATGATTGAAAGGCTCTTAACCATTGTTAATTATCTTATGCTTTAGGAAAGATCATTACTAATGGAAAACTAGTGTTGAAAATACTAAATTCTTTACCAAAAATATGGCAATCTAAAGTAAATGCCATACAAGAAAGAAAAAATCCCTATGCTTTTACTTATGATATGCTAAGAGGCAAAATCTTAACCTATGAAAGAACAAATATAGGAGATGATCAAGATAGAAAAAGAAAATAATAGCTTTTAAAACATTATTAACAAGATGATTATGATGATAAAGAGAATAATCTTGATCAAGAAATAAAAAATTAAAAAGATGAAAATAGCCTTGATGGCAAAACGTTCTTTAGAATTTACCAAAGATAAAGTGAATTCAAACTAAGATTACTTGAAAGAAAAGAGTAAAATAAAGGTGAATTAAGCAATCAAAAAATGACTTATTTTTAATGCAAAAAATTAGGGCATAAGAAAAAGAAATGCCTAAAGTTGAAAAGAAAATATCTAAAGAGATTCACTAAAAGAAAGCTATGATGGCCACATTAGAGGATAATGATGAATAGACATGAAAAAGGAGCTTGAAGGAGAAAAAGATGATGATGAAATTGCAAACATTTACTATATATCCAAAAGCTTAAATGATGAGGTAATAGATAATACTTCCAAATCTCCCTTATCTTATGATGAATTGCATAATCTTTTAATAATTTGATGGAAGACTTTCATAAAGTCTTGGAAAAATATTTTAAAATAAAAAGGGATAGCCAAGTTTTGATAAAAGAATTTGAATCTTTCAAAAAGGAAAAATAAGTTTTAGAATATAAAATCATTTGTTGACAAAGGAAGTTAAATTTTTGAAAGAAGAAAAAGAAGTTTTCACTCCTTAAGAAAAGAAAATCAAGATTTATTAAAGGAAATAAAATCTTCAAGAAGAGAAAATAAGAGCTTGACAAATAATATCAAACATTTAAATAACAAAATGAGATCGAAGTTGGAGTATTAATCTTCTAATCTTAAAAAGGAAAATCATTTTTCTAAAATGGAAGATAAACACTCTAACTAATGATCTTGCTTAGTTTGTCAAGGGGAAGACAATTTGGATATCCTTTTAGGTATTTAAAGATATTCTTTAGAAAAAAAAGAATATCTTCATTCTCATTGTGAAAGGTTTTACAAAAATTTCTTTATGAAAGCATATTTTTCATCAAGTTCTTATATTACTTTTAGTCATTATGAAGAAAAAGGACACATAGCATTCTATTGTCATATGAGAAAAGGAGCAAATATGATGATGAACTATACATGGTTACTGAAAGAGAAAGATAATAGAAAGAAAACATTAACTAAATATTGAAAGAAAACAAATATAAGGATAAACTATACATTCTGCCTAACTTGTTGGCCTACGTTTGCTTCCATCATCCTCAATCTCAAAATCACATACCATTCTCTTGAATAACAAACATAAAATAGCAAAGTCAATAGCCTTTCGCTCATATGGCATTTGATGTTGCTTAAAGGTTTTGTACTTTCTACTACATCTAGGGTTTAATCCCCAAAATTTATGTGTGTACATCCAGTGATTTAATTATTCTTTCTTTTACTAAAAAAATAATGAAAATAACATAAACACACTTAATTATGGATAAATGTAAGAGAACCTTCTTAACACAACACTTGGTTGCACAAACTCTAATATGCATAAAATTATTATTGTAAGAAATGATAAATACTTAAATTTTAAGGTCAAAGTGGTAATTATCTAATAATTATATAACTACCTAGAACGACTTTCCACCACCCTATCTGAGGAACTCCTATATAAGGTGTATACTACCTTTATTACTATTTATATTATTCTTTCTTACTATACATTACTGACTTAGACGTCAGAGTTGCCTCTAGGAGCCCCACTTTGCTTATCTCTTTCTGTCTTATAGGTACATTAAAGAGAGAAACAATCCATCATTAGTGCTATTTATGTTTTATCCATAATATTCTTTACTAGTATAGTTTCTTGAAAAAATAAGGAATTTCTCTGATTTTTCCTTGATTTTCTTGAACAATTCATGAAAAGAATAACGTAAATTAATAATTTTCTAGGCTTCTTGTGATTTTCAGAGAAAATCCATAAAAAAATTAAAAATGTTTTAAAACTTCAATAAGTTAGTATTGAACTAGGCTCTTTAAGGAAGATGGAATGGTGCCAAACCACTAAGCTATCATTTTTCCTTAATTAGGAGTTGTGATTTGAACAATATAATGATGTGATTGAAGTTTCATAAAAAATTTGGAATTTCTTTCTAGGACTTCACATGTTTGTTAGCAATCGATTTTTCTTAGAATGATATTAATTTTTTTCATTAAAATTGGAACTTATCTTAAAATTCATACATTAAATAATTTCTCTTTAGATATCAACATTTTGCAAGAATACTTAGTCTCAATATTCTATTATGTAGTAATCAACAATTCTACGAGGATTCTCATTTAAAGAATGGATGTAAAGTGACATTTGCAAAGTTTTCTTAAGTATTGGCATCAATATTAATGGTCTCACCTTCTCCATTAAGCCATAAGCAAACCCTTAAATGAGGCATTAATTCTATAGAATTGCCAAGAGTTAGCATTAGAGCATCACCTGGTGAATGTAAGTTAGTAAACAAATCTTTAAGATTTTTAATTATGTGATATGAATAATTTTGCATTTATAGAAGGTATGGTCTTTTTATTTTTACTTCATTTATTTTGTATCCTTTTAATTATTTGATAATAATGTCATTGTGCGAACTTTACTATTCTAATTCAAATTTTGGAAAACAAACTTAAGTTAATTTACTAAAAATTTGAGAAGGTGATTAATACATATAAATTTGAGAATTTGTATTCATTATGGAATTATTCTTCTTAAATCCAGTAAATTTCACATCATATCTTTGAGATTATCTTTATTATTTATATAGACTTAATGATACCAAATTTAGCCTAACTTTTTAAAGAATTCATTAGATGCACTCTAAATGTTTAATAGAATGTCTAAATAAGAAAAAACCACAACACATTGGTTGTCAAGAGCCTTTATCTTATAGGCTTACATTATCTATTTTATATTACTTCATACCTAGTTAAAAAGATAAGTATCTTATTGGAATATTGAATATGATTTTAAAAGGTAGTAAAAGATAGTCTTATTGTAGAAATTATATTGCCCTCTTTTTATTCTTTTATTATGATAATTTAAATTGTTATAGGATAAACCATTATGCATAAGTTAATATTTTCAAGTTCCAAGCCCAAAGACATTTATTTTAAAAAGAAGCTACTTAAAAGGTCTAAGTTTTTGTTAATTCATAGAAACATGACTTCATAAAACTCTTAGAGTGAAAAGACAGCCTAAAATGTCTAATAATAATTGTGTCAAGTTTGCTTTATTTTCTTATCTCTACATACATAGTGATTAGGTAAGAATTGTTGTTACTTTGCATTAAAAACATCTGGTTGTTAGGATGGTGACCTCTAAAACCTTATTTGATTGTTAATCATGGATAAAATTAGTAATTATAGTTTGTGATATGGTGTCACTACTATAGAATTAATGATTTACATTGGTCAGTAAGCATTAGTTTAAAATAAAATTGACATTTATTTTGATATAGTAATATATTCAGAATTATATAAAAACTTAAATGACAAATAAGAATATAACTACTATTTAAAACTTGCGTGAAACCTTAGAACATCAATTTTTTACTTAACCATCATCTAAAAGACATTTCAAAAGTCTTATTGGAAATTGTAGAAGTATAAGGTGTCAATTTTAATTAATAGTTATCATCTAAAGGCATTTTAAGTGTCTCATTAGAAATCATAGAAGCATAGGATGTTAATTTTATTTAACAACCCTAATCTTAAAAACATGGCCATTTTCACATTGAAAAATAAAAACCTTTAAAGGTTCATAATAAATAAAGTAATCAAGTATCTCAAAGTCAATAGATACAAAATTAATAGAATTAAATACCTTAAAAGCTATTAATCAATATAAAGGACTTATGAATAGATGATAACCACTTTTCCTTTTAATTTGTGTAGAAATGTTTATTATAAATGTAAAATCTATTATTCATTGTGAATAATAGTTTTTTCATTGTATATGTTTATATATTGATGTGGAAATAAATTATTTGGAAGTATATATCTTTGTAATAAATTTTTTCCTTTCTTATTTATTTCATTTATATTCAATTTGTTCCTATTCTTTTTAATTATATAATAAAAATATCATAATATAAAAAAGAATTTTATTTCATTAATTTCACTTATAGTAAGTTATGTTTTAGACAATAGTTTGACATATATATAGACACATATGTATACATATATGAGTGTATATATGTGCATGCATGTGCACATGTGTGATATGTATATAAATTATAAATTCTAATGCATATGATATATATAATCAATTAATTTTATTCTAATATACTAGTTTTTTGTATTTTGCTATTTTGGAAAGACTTTAGAATTATTTATGGAAAAAGTTATCAAAGTAAAGAGAAAAGAAGTTTATTTTTTAATAAAAAATATTTATTTATTATGAATTTAATTTTTTTTATAGTAATAGATATTAAACATTATTTAATAGGATAATATCATTGTATTAAAGATGATCGTAGGTTTTCTAAATCAAACTATAATATAATTTTTAGATGTCAGTTTTATAACCAATGTGAAAACTTAAGCCATAAGTGTAAATTGAAAATGAAAAAGTTAAAGTATGGCATAAGTTGAAAACAAAAAGGCTGAAGCTCAATGTTATTTGCAAATTTCATCTTGAAAATTTTCCAACCCTAAAATGATTCTTTGTCTAAGACGTATAATCTCCATTTAACTTTAAAAGAATTCTCTTTAATTTTGTGTTTTTAGTTACTAATTATTTTGTAAGACTTAAGCTTAGTTAGCTTGTGGCTAAATATGTAAAGCTTAGCATTCACTAAAAAAGTGTGGAATATAAATGTGAAAATTTTTTTCTTTTGCACTTGTTTTTGCAATTTAGTTTCTTGTTTGCTATTTAATCTTATTTTATTGTCTATCTTTTTTTTATATCTTTTATAAGTTTGCAACTGTAACAAATTTGATCTCATTCATATTCTTTGGCATTTTATCATATTATCGTATATTTATTCATATGAAAATATGACGCACAACAAATTTTCATGAATGCTCTTTGTATTTGCAAGTATTGTATTCAAAAGGCCTTTTTGGGGAGTGCAAACCTTATATATTGAACTATAGGTATTAAGACAGATTTAATAAATCATCCATATCTAATTATGGTATTATATATAACTTTTCATTGTTTTCAATCTTTTATTATTCAATTTTTTCTTTAAAGTTATTTAAATTGGGACTTTCTAGAGTAATAAGAGATGTTAGCTTTTTATATCTAATTAAGAGTACAAAGGAAATATGAAGGATGAGGGAATGAGAAATATAAAGATAAGGTTAGGTTTTGGGATGAAGGAAAAAGGAATTTAGAGTTGGGGTTTGAAGGATAGGTTTAAGGTTTGGGATAAGGGAGTGAAAAATTGGAAGCTGAGGTTTAAGGGTGGACATATAATATTAGTTATTTAAATGAATTGACGTGGTATTATGGGTATTAAAGTTTATTTTTCAAAAGTAAACAAAATTTAATATTATTTTTTAAGATTATACAAACATAAATGACATTAATTTTTTGGAAATAAAAATCAAAGTTATTATTATATTTTATGATAGTTTATAAACCATTATTAAAATCATATATACTATAATACTTGATTACATGTTGGTCATTTTTTGAAGTGTAATCTGGTAAACACCTCACATTAATCAACTATTATGTAATAATGTGTTAAAGTACAATGTGCATATATTTAAAGATTACATCATATGGTCAAATTATTAGACTATGCAATACGCAACCATGCATCATATGATATACTTTCTGTAGTATGATAGATGATATATGTGAGCATGATTTACTCTTATAATAACTTTGAAATATTTAGGTTTGGAACTAGCAAATGAGTTTTTATCAATATTCATTTTCAATTCATAAATGCATATGAGAATATAGGGCTAGAAGATTTTTTTCTTCCCATTAGCAAAATATTGAATTACTAACTTTATGCCTAACACCTAGATTGATTATTGTCTATGTCATTTTTTGCACTTTAATTTTGCTCCCAATATGTTTAAAAATGTAACCATACAAACTTCTACTAAAGATTCATAGTCTAAATCATTTATTGTGTTATGTTTTATATCTTTTAAATACAAACTTTGTAAGTGATTCTTTTAAGAATCAAAGTTTTTATGACAAGCATGAAAGAATAAAGCTACAAGAGTGCTTTTTCCTCTATTATTCAAGTTTGACCCATGCACTTTGATTATCTAGTTAATCTTCTGAAAGCCTTTAAGTAAATTTAAAGCTTGCACCATTTATTAGTTTGACAGAGTATAAACATTATACAAATTATGAAAGCTTTTAACATACTTAACTATGATATATAGGATGTTTTAATATATATATGTATGAGTATGGTCTACAATTTATTCTTTGTTTTATATAATTGCTAGTCAGCTCTATTTTATTTAGCTACTAGATAGTTCTATTTTATTTAGTTATTAGTTAGATAAACTTATTTTAAAGCATGCTAAAATTGATTAGAACCATGCTTACTAACAATATGATTTTAAGATTCTAAGTTAACATTGAATTACTCATAATTGGGTCCTTGTCATTAAATTGGCATGTCATCTTGTTTTATATAACAATATGATCATTAATGAAGCTTAAAACTCATAGCAAGATTTAATATGAAGTAGAAAAAGATTTAATGATTTTCCTATACTACTACATATATTATAAAGTGCAAGATTTGATATTCTCATTCTTCATATTTTAAACTCTTTTTCTAAATTCTATTAAGAAGTTAAGAGATATTACTCAGGTTCTACTTAGCAATTATGTACATATATATTCTCTTTTCACATAGATATGAATTGAATTTCTTAACACTACCTAGCACTTGTACCTTAATGTCTTTTTACATTGTACTCACATTTATTGGAAAGTACAAAAAATTCATTGTTACTTATTGTTTTGAATAGAAAATATAAAAAGAAAGCAAAGTCTTATGTTTGTTTATGTGTTATTTCTTTCTCAAGACTTAAATTAGCTATATGGAAGTTGGTTTAAGACCAAAAAGCACATGCTTCCTGAGCTTCATAAGAAAAAATGAATTAGTTTAAAAATCCATAGCAAAACAAGTCCTCATATGCTAGGTTTAAAATGTTAACTTAAAGTATAAGGAATGAAGGGGTGAAGTGTGCCAATATTTGATGCTAGCATCATCTTAATTGATTTGTATGCTTATTTGACAATATTAATCAAGGTTAAAAAGAGTTATTGTTAGAAAGGATTTTGAACAACACATTGAGATTATGGGAGATCTTAAACATGAATAGTTGGTTAAATTGAAGGCATATTACTATTCCAAAGATGAGAAACTAATGGTGTATGATTACTATATATAAGGGAGCCTTTCTTCTATGTTGCATGATTTGTACCATATTTTTAACCTAGTACAATCTTACATACAATTTAAAAATTAGTTAGTCAATTGTACTTTTATGTTTAGTATAACTAAATGGATATATTGTGTCCATATTGCCACTCTAAACCAAAATAACATGCTTCAAAGAAGAGTCATGGGTTCCTCAAGCCACTATTGTACTTTTTACTGCTATTGATTAGTTGATATTTGATAGCACTAATAATATTAGTTTTATATCGTTGAAAAGTATCATTAGTGTTTAGCTGTATGGTTTTTTGTCCCTTTATAATTAGTAATTGGGATTAGTAATGTGTTTTTCCCTTGCATTACTTGTTAAAAGAGTAATAAGAAAGTAAATTACAGTTAAAATGTTTAATAGAAATGGGTTTAATTTGAGGCATACATTTGTGGTAGAGCTTTATTGATTTCATTGCATTATGTTCTTCCTTTAGGTTTATATATTGAGCTTTAAGTGTGTGTGACATGAATGAATGGTGTTAATCATTAACTTGTCAAATGTTAAAAGTGAAAAATGAAAGGATGCCCTTAGTATTGTCTTTTGAAAATTTGACAAATGTTTAACATACATATTTGAAGGCTTGCTTATTTATCCAAAATGTGCATTATTAAGGATTCAAATGTTAGCAAAGTGATTGGAAAAATAAATGAGGTTTGGAATAAAAGCTAGAACCAAAACTTATCATGTCCACAGCTGTCGGGTAATAGATTCTGCATGGTTTTGCTTAAGAAACATATGGAAAAACATTATTCCTTTTGTTCTAGCATTCTATTTGAATAATTTCACTAGGATAATTTAACTTTGCTTTTGGAAAACTCTAGGGTGTTCACATTTCATTTAAAAAAACAAGCTTATTCCATGAATCTAGAAGCCTTTTGATATTTTCACTTCCAAAATATTTATATCTATAAAGTTAATACCAATCTAAATCATATATGTGTGTTTTATGCTTTCACCATTGATTTGGTATATCGTAAACTATCTATCCTTATATAAGATTTTAAGCTTTTTGTTATCAACAATATGGAAAATTGATTTGCTTTGGCTAATCTTACTTCATTAATTCTACTACATTTTGCATACACATCGGCTAATTCATCACATAAGACAAGGTCTTTTATAAAATTTTCACATCATGATGGTGGCATGATATATGAATCTTATGAAAATAGAGGAAAGATATTTAGTTTCTTTAGAATTCATTAAAGAATGGCTTTTATGTATATCACTAGTATGCCCTTCCTATAAAAACTTCTAAACTAAATTATAATAATATTGATAAGAAGGAAGCCTATTAAATTGTCTACTCAGTTTATATAAAAAAATGATTATGATTAGGCTTCTATAAAGTATGCTTTATTGCATTATATTTAAATTAAAAAGAATTCAATGATTTGTTTAGTTATTTATGACAAGATGTTTTGCTCCCTTCATGGAGCATATGGCATTCCTTTTTATTCTTACTTTTTGAATGATATTATGGTTTGCAAGTTATTGGACAAATTGCAAAATAGAATTCCTTGTGGACATATTTTTGTATGAAACCAAATTTGATAGCATGTGAATTATTATTAGTTTCTAAACACTAATACAAACTTGCTCTTTAATGTTAATTGTTTTAGGATTTGAAAATTGGTTTCTACTTGACGTTTATATAGGTGACATTATATATTCGTCATAATCAATATTGGTTTTGAACCGACATGAAATATAAGTAACAATGTTAGTTGTTTGACATGAAAACCAATATTTTTAATCCTTGAGTATCGAATAACCATTCAAATTAGATATCGATGTATAATCAATGTGGAACATAGACTATGAAATTGGTTTAAGAATCGCTATTAAAAATTAACGTTCATTCATAATATAAATTTCACATATAATATTAGTTTCTATTATATAACTAATGTAACATGGCAACAAAGATGATGGTTATTTATAATAATCAATATTATTTAGTGTTTTTTTTTCTAGTTGTATTCACTTATACCCCATTACATGTAAAATTGTGATCGAGCCTAATTACAAAATTTAGCCAATATATTATTATCCAAATAACATTATTATAGAAATGTTGTTTATTATTTAGAGATTTTGCCTATTATAAACATGTATTAGAAATTGTTTAATAATTTAAAATTGTTACCTATTATATGTACACTATAAGCATGAGAAATTATGAATACAATTACCTTTGATCTTTCCTAACATGTTTGGGAAAATCTTTCACCCATATGCTTTTAACATGATCATCTTGCATGTAAAACTTCTCTACATCATTTTTGTCACCCATCAGAGGTATTCCTACAAAGAAAAGAAAAGTTTTCTTAATATCATCCCTTAAGTTATTCTCATTCCCATTGCTAATAATTTGTCTCCTTTTTGGTAGAGCTACACACCAATTATAATTGGATGAAATTATGATATTAAACATTTGTTTTGCCCAAAATGTTATTATGAATGGTTACCCCTTGTGATTTTCCTCATTGAGATTCATTGGTGTGAATCCTAACTTATACCCAAATGCCATTCTTATTCTAAGCCTTAAACTACAATTTGTCTTTTGCAAGTCATCTAAATCTTAAACCACAATTCACAGCCAACCCGAGTGATCTTCAACCATTGGGGCTTGATTGAAATGGACTTTCTCATTTTAGGGCTTGATTTCAAATGCATATCAGCAATTTTTACTTGCTTCAATGTTCATTACTGAGAATAAAATGCAAAATATTTTAGACTACCATTAATTGAGTCTTTTATTTAGTTTTATTTAAAATGGGGTTGAGTCTAATCCTAAAATTATATTTTTTATTAAGTCCAGCTTTTGTGATCACTTTTATGGATCATAAATACTTGGTGGATTGATGTGTTTTACAACAAGTATAGACCTTTAACCAATTAGATTTTTGATAGGTGAGCCTAGTAAGATTTTTTATTTAAGCAAGTTAGGTTTCCCTATCCATTCTACGCTCTATTCATAACCATAAAACACTTTGTAAATCCTAGTACCTCATTCACTGCAAATTTGTAAAAAAGGCAGAAAAAAATCAAACCTTTATTCATTAATTTATTCATATTTCACTATGACAAATATATGTACACTATCTATTTTTTTGAAATCATATATTTTATATTCTTAATCTATGTAAGTTTGTATCCCGTTTGAATAATTTTTGCTTACATTTGGTATCAGAACTTTTTACATTAGGTTTAAAATTAAAATACATATTTTCCTTTATATGATTTATATTTTAGATGATTATTATCATCTATTTTGATTTGATATTTTTAATAAACAGTGATTTGAAATTATTTTTTTAGTTGATTAATTTTATTTTTATTATGATGGTTGTTCTTCGGATGAATTTGGTCTCTGGGTGTTATTCAATTTTATAATACGGATTGGAATAATTTTAGGAGAATGAATCAGGTTGAATAATACATTAACGTTCAATATTTTATTGATGAATCAAGTCTTTTGGATTTTTTTTTTTTCCTAACCTCTGATGAATTGCCGTGGTCGAATCCATTAATTTTCTTTTGATAACTGTGGGTCGGAAATCGCCGAACCTTCGTGTGAATGGGTGGCGTCACTGTTCTATTTTTCTTTTGATATCAATCTCTTCTTTTGTTTGTCATCATTTTTTTTGGGTCTTTTGTTGTTATTTTTTTTTATATGTATATATGAAATTCCATCTGAATTATGTTATCTTTTGATTCAGTCGGATGGAACTGTTTATATAATGAATGCAGGTGTACTTTTTTATATTAATATAAGATGCAGTGTCCTTTTCTTTTTTTTTTAAAACGCAATTTGTACGCAATCTCCACTGTGTATGATTTGTTTATTACTTGCGTGTATATATATATAATTTGTATGCAAAATCAATGTTTGCCATCCGACGCCTTGCTTTTCAAATTTGCGCATCTTTAGTGAAGATGCAAAGCAATCTGACGTCACATATATGCGTGTGACGTTACAATATATTTTTTTATTATTATTTGACTAGTCATATTTTATTTTAATTCATAATTTTGGATTTTATTTAAATATCTTGATTCTTTTGGAAGATTTATGAGTTGAAATAGATCATTATCACTAAAGTGAAATTATTTATTTTGATTTATAAGTCTTTGAGCTATTGATAAATATTTACGAGATTGATTTTTAATTATTTCATATAATTACCTACCTAAAGGGGGTAAGTATGTGTTGTAATTAAAAATAAACTTATTAATATTTTAATTATTTCATATAATGACTTGCTCAAAGGAGGTTATTGTATAATATAATTAAAAAATAGTTTATTGAAGTAAAATATTATTTTTAGATTTATTTTATTATTATAAATTTTACCTGCCCAAATGGGGTAATTTTGTAATAATAATATATTATCCTGGTTAGCTTTAAATCTTAGGAGGGTCTTTTATACATTGCATTCTCTGCCCAAAAGGGAGAATGTAGTGATATTTTATATACTCCTAAATGTGTTTATGAATAAATTTAAAATGCCCAGAACTAATGTATTGCATCTTTAATTATTTTTTCACAGTCTCTTTTGTAGTAAACAATAATACTGTAACCATTGAATTATTAAATGGTACAAATTATAATAGGTGGAAGTAGGATATAGAGTTTACTCTTGGTATTATAGATCTTGATTTAACCTTGCGTAAATCAGAACTGCCAACACTCACTCCTGAAAGTACTCAAGAGTAAAATGATTACTATACAAAATAGGAGAGATCTAATAAGCTTAGCCTCATTGCAGTTAAAAGATCTGTACCTGAACATCTACTAAGTGGATTGGTAGATGCAACCAAGGCCAAAGAATTTATGGATGCTATAGGGTAAAGGTATCAAGTATCTGATACTGCTGAATCTGGATGTTTGATGAAGGAACTGACGACTATGAAGTATGATAACACTGGTGGTGTAAGAGAGTTTATCATCAAGATGGTTCACCTCCAAACTCAATCAAAGAACTTAAAAATTGAATTGTTGAATACCTTTCTTGTCCCACATGCCTTGAATTCTTTACCTCCAGAATTCAGTCAAATCAAGATAGCTTATAATACCTTGAACACACCCTGAACCATTAATGAACTCATTACTAAGTGTGTTGTTGAGGAAGAAAAATTAAGGAAAGAAAAGAAAGAAATAAGTTTTTTAACCTAACCAAAACCTTTACCTAGCAAAAGCTCAACCCATAAGAAAAAGAAACCTAAATCACATGCTCTAAGGAATAATTTTTCTAAATCTCAGGCACCCACAGGCATGGTAATAATAATAATAATACCGGTCATAAACCACAAGTGGGAGGCCCTACAGGTTCCATTCATAAGAATATAGAATGCTATCATTGTTATAAGAAAGGTTATAAGAGGAATGATTGCTATATATTCAAGTTTTAGTTAGAAAAGAAAAAGGGAAATGAGAATGGTAAACTCCTATCCTTAGCTTGTTTTGAATCAAGTTTAGTTGATGTCCCTATAGATTCTTGGTGGTTTGATAGTAGTTTCACAATTTATGTTGCAATTACCTTGTAGGGGTTCGTAAGCAAGAAGAAACCAAGTGAGAGAGAGTCCAAGCTTAGAGTAGGAAATAATCTTGAAGTTGTAGTTGAATGCATAGGAGATGTTATTTTACATTTAGAAAAATTTGTTAAGATTACATTGAATAATGTTTTTTATGTTCCTAATTTTAGACGTAATTTAATTTCAATTTCTTTTTTGGATAGGCTTGAATACAGATTTATTTTTAGAAATGGAAAATTTGATATTTTATTGCATTTTGAGTCCATTAGTTTTGGTGTTCTTGATAATGGTTTATATAGGTTACTTTTAGTCTCTAATAGTCCTTATATTTCTTTGAATGTTAAAAATATAGTTTCAATAAGGCCTAGAATTAAGGAAACATCATCAGTCTTATGGTATAGGAGATTAGAACATATATCTAGGGAACAGGTAGGGAGGTTAATTAAAGAGAATATTTTTCCTTCCCTGGATTTTGATGATATGGACATATGTGTGAGTTGTATTAGGGATAAGTTAACTAAGACTAAAAAGAAGAGTACTACTCGTAGTTCAGATCTTTTAAAGATAATTCATATTGATATATCTGGACTATACTCTTCCACCATTTATGGTTATCGTTGTTTTGTTACATTTATTAATGACTTTTCTCGATATGTTTATCTTTATTTGATAAAAGAAAAATCTGATGTACTTGAGAAATTCAAAATTTTCAAAATTGAGATTGAAAAATAATTAGGAAAAGTGATCAAGATTGTGAGATCTGACTGGGGAGGTGAATATTATGGCAAACAAGATGTGTCTGGGCAACACATGGGACCGTTTGTCAGGTTTTTACAAGATTGTGGAATTGTTCCACAATATACCATGCTTGGTAGTCTTGTGCAAAATGGCATCACTGAAAGGCACAATCGGACTTTTAAAGACATGATGAGGAGCATGATGAGTGGAATAAATTTATCTGAATTTCTTTAGGGCAAGGCCATTAAAACTGCTTTGTACATTTTTAATCATGTTCCTAGCAAGTCAATACCCAAAAAACCCTTTGAGTTTGGATCGACAGAAAACTTGGCCTTAATCATTTTTAAGTTTGGGGTTGTCCTTCTAAAGTTAAAATTTATGATCCATTAGTGAAGAAACTTGATCCAAGATCCATTCATTGTTACTTCATAGGGTATCCAGATTGTGCAAAAGGATACAAGTTCTACTGCCCTCCAAGAGGTATAAAAATAGTTAAGTCCATGACTGCGAAATTTTTTGAGCTTGATGTTGCTGATTTGTCACCAAATCCAGGGCACCTTGAAATATAAAATGATCTAGCTTCCATTACCATTCCGTTAGTTTTATCTAGTCAAACTATTATACCTCTATATGTTCATGTTGAGATACAAAATGATCAAAATGTAGAGCGTGACTAAGTGGTAGAACTTGTTGCAGCTGTTCCCATTGAAAATTATTAACTTGTTCAACCTGTAGAGTAGATTCCTGTTAGAAGGTTAGTTAGAAAAATGAGGGCAGCAATTTCAAATTATTATTATGTTTATCTTGGTGAGAGTGAATATAACATTGGGGATGTTATTGATCTAACTACATACAGTCAAGCAATGAACAATTAATAGTCTGATTTATGGTTGGATGCTATGAATGAGGAAATTCAATCTATGATCAAGAATGAAGTGTGGGAACTTGTTGAGCTTCCATAAAATTGTAAGGTAATTGGCTGCAAATGGGTGTACAAGACTAAGAAAGATTCAACTAGTAGAATTGAATGATTTAAAGCAAGATTGGGTAGCTAAAGATTTCACTCAAAGAGAAGGAATTGACTATTCTGAGACCTTCTTGCCAGTATCTTTTAAAGACTCATTTAGGACTATTATGGTCTGTTGCACATTTTAATTTAGAGTTTCACTAGATGGACGTTAAAATAACTTTTCTAAATGGTGAACTTATGAAAGATGTCTACATGAAATAACCTGAAGGTTTTCAGATACATGGATCTGAGCATCTGGTGTGCAAGTTACGAAAATCAATATATGGTTTGAAACAGGCATCCCGACAATGGTATTTGAAGTTTGATGAGTTAATTACATCTATGGATTTCACAGAAAATAAGGTTGACCAGTGTATTTATCTTAAGGTCAGTGGGAGCAACTTTATTTTTCTCGTCTTGTATATTAATGATATTCTATTGGCAAGCAACAATCTAGCTTTGCTACATGATACCAAACAAATATTGTGTAGATCTTTTGATAGGAAGGATCTTGGTGAGGCATCATTTGTTTTGGATATTTAGATTCATAGGGACAGAACTTGTAACTTATTGGGATTGTCTTAAAAGGCATATATTGATAGGATTCTTGAAAGATTTGAAATGTAGAACTGTAAACCCGGGGATGTTCCAGATGTGAAAGGTGTCAAGTTTAGCAACATGCAGTGCCTAACAAATGAGATAGAGAAACAGTCAATGCAAAATGTTCCTTATGCAAGTGCTGTCGGAAGTTTAATGTATGCTCAAGTTTGCATTAGACCAGATTTAGCTTTTGTGGTTAGTGTTCTTAGTAGATATTTGTCTAACCCTAGAAGAGATCATTGGTGTGTTGCTAAAAAGGTTATAGGAAGGTTGATAACCTAGAAGTGATTGGGTATTCAGACTCAAATTTTACTGGATGTTCTGATGATATGAAATCTACTTCAGGTTACATCTTCATAATCGCTGGAGGTGCTATATCTTAGAAAAGTGCTAAGCAAACATTGATAGCTTCTTCCACCATGATAGAAGAATTCATTACTTGTTACGGTGCTGCTTCACAAGCTATTTGGTTGAAAATTTTCATTTCAGGATTACAAATTGTTGATTCTATTGCTAGACCACTGAAAATTTATTATGATAATAGTGTTGCAGTTTTCTTCACCAAAGACAATAAAAGTTCTAGTGGATTTAAGCATTTAGAGTTAAAATACCTCACAGTCAGAGATCTTGTGAAGAAATGAGACATAGTTGTAGAGCACATTCATACAAATGGTATGCTGGCGGATCCCATGACTAAAGAACTTAGGCCTACAATTTTTCAAAAGCATGTTGAGAATATGGGAATTGTGAGTTCTTTTGATGTCTTTGGTTAGTGGGAGTTGTTTTCATTTTATGATTTTCTTTTATGTAATTTTAATATGTTCCTTTCTTATATCTTCACATATATTCATTGGTACATTGATTATGAATTTATGTTATTTTATTAATGCATGCATTATTTGATTATAATGTGCCAATATTATAATTTTTGTGAGGGCTTAGACTTAGTGTCATTCATTAATTCCTGAGCTCAACTATTTGTCTTAAAATCGACACCATTTTGGGATTTGTGAGACAATCTGACTTTATATGTTGCCAATTAATTTCTCGTACCATGTGAATTTATTGGAGAAATCATTGAGGACTAATATGAAAGATAAGCATGATTTGATCACAATTTTTGATGCCATCTTTCATGCTACACTATTACATCAATGACTAAGTATGTATAGTTCATGATATTTTGTAATCATGGAAAGTCCTACATTATTAAAGAATGTAACTGCCGCCATGATTCGATATCATTGGCTATATAGGCTTAATCAAATTTTTAGGCATTTATCTTTAAGGTGATGTATTTTTAAAATTATGGCCACATGTATTTAAAAATTAGTCCTCAGCCCAAGAGTCATTTTTCAAAATAAAATATTTTATAAAATAAATTAATTATAATTAATATTATTCAAATGGGAGAATGTAAAATATTTTAGACTACCATTAATTAAATCTTTTATTTAGTTTTATTTAAAATGGGTTAAGTTTGATTCTAGAGTTATATTTTTTTATTAAATCTAACTTTTATGATCACTTTTATGAACTATAAATACTTGGTGGGGGCTGATGTGTTTTGCAGCAAGTGTAGACCTTTAACTAATTAGTTTTTGATAGGTGAATTAAGTAAAATTTTTTATTTAAGCAGGTTAAGTCCTCCTAATCACTCTACATTCTATTCATAACCACAAAATACTTTGGGAATTCTAGTGCCCTATTGACTATAAATTCGTAGAGAAGGCAGGAAATATCAAACCTTTATTCATTAATTTATTCATATTTTACTATGATGAATACAGATACACTATCTATTTTTTTAAAATCATGTATTTTATATTCTTGATTTATGTAAGTTTGTATCTTATTTGAATAATTTTTGCTTACACAAAAGAGAATAATTATAGGAAATCGCAAATTGGTTCTCTTTCATTTTGTGGATTTTTGTTTCATGGATTCGTGTTTCGCGGGCAATTGGTTCTCTTTCAGAGATAATTAAATTCTGATTTTAGAAGATGGAAGCGGTTAAAATGTAATCCGTATCTAATGGTTCTGTAATAGAAGCAATTTAATTGAATCACACGTCTTTAAACAAATTAAAAGCGGTTACACAGACTACACTCATATGCAAAACAAAGCTACCGGCGGTTGCGGGAAACCGTATCCATCGCCCCCATTGCACCCGTTGTTTTTTTATAATGATCACTTAATTTTTTTTACCTCACAAAAATTAGTAAATAATATTTTTTAGCAGAAAAAATAATATTATTTTATAGAAGTGACTGCTTTAGTATGTGTTGATTTCTTTATTTTCCTTTATACAATTTGATAATTTTTATATGCATAAATTCTATCAACAACTAAATCAAAATTAACGTTTGTGAATTATTTTCTTGTAGATAGTATATATGGCCATGTTTATAAATTAAGTGGTGACTATTATATTTTTCAAATTTTATAATTAATATTATTAATTTCTTATTTTTATTTTTATTATAATTATTCAACCTATCATTCACTTATATTTCAAAATAAATAAAAAATATTAAAGTGAATTGTTAAGTTTCACTTTAGAAATGTTAAATACGTGTTTTACTTTTTAGTTATATTATTTTTTTACCATTTATTTCTGTAACAAGAGTGAAGGAAGGACAAATAATCATAACAAAAGTGAAAATATGAAATTAATTGTATTAATTATGAATTTTTAGGAATATAATAATCACCATCTTTATAAATAAAAAAATAATGTTTACTCTTTATGAAAAAAGTGGCTGCTTTAGTATGTGTTAATTTCTGTTTGTTTCACTTTATACAATTTGATAATTTTTATATACATAAATTAATTTATCAACAACTAAATCAGAATAATCTTTGTAGATTATGTTCTTCTAAATAGTATGAAAATATTTACAAGTCATATGTGAAATGTCAAAATTTTGTTTTAGAAGTTTTTCTTGATAACAAAAATTAAGTTCTTGTAAATTATCTATTCCAAGGAAAAATAGTTGGCAAACGATTTTTTTTTAAAAAAAAATCATGTAAGTTCATGATTATCCTTGAGATATTCATGTAAAATGATCACAAAAGTTCAAAACTTGTAATAAACTTTCTTGGGTTCTCCAATTAGGATGAATCTAGTGTAAGCACTTTTTTTTTTTTAACATTTAGCTCGCAATATTTTTAAAGGAAAGAATAAATGATAATAAGTTGAAAAAGGCCCCTTTTTTATACCATTTAAAGGAAAATCATATATAGAATAAGAAACTTAATATGTACCAAAAAAGAATAAGAAACTTAAAGTATAAAATATTAAAATATATATAAATATAGGTAACCAAAGTTAAAAAAAAAATCATTTCAGTTCAAGAACTAAACTTTCCTCTCTCTCTCTCTATACATTATATGCATTAAGAGAGAAAATAATGAGTTTAAAATTTTCTATTATCATTAAATAGTAAGATCTCATGTTATTAAAAAATTAAGAATAATTGAGATTTCTTATCTCTAGTTTTGTTTAATAACGTAATAATACATTACTTGGTATTTATATAAAGTATAAATTATCATATGTATGAATGCTGTTTGTGAAAACGGAAGTGATGTCACAGGAAAAAACATTGGATAAAGATTTAAATAAGATAAAACAGCATTAGTTTCTGAAAGTAATTGAGAGTGTGAATAGGAAAATTAGAACTAACATTAAAATTGAAAAGAAAAACCACTATTTTAAAAGGATCAACAAAGAAATTTTGACGAAAATGGAGCGTAGATAGAGAAACAAGGGTGATAACAACCTCAACACGTGCAAAAAGTAATGTAAACTGGCACAATGCACAACTTGAATTTACATCTTATTCGGGTCCTATTTTCTGTAAAAAAATTAATAATTCTTTGGCCATATAGTAATATACAAAAAAATCATATACATTTTTTTAGTTGAAAAAAATGGTGACAATACATTAACCGTTCGTTTCAAACTTTAAAAAAAAAAGAATTTATTTAATTTGAAATTATATTATGGGTAAATTTATTCATTCCTTCAGTTGCAAATGAACTAAATTTTTTTTTCTTGGACACATTTCAAACGGCTAAGGATAGATTTTGAAATTTATCATAGAAAGAATACTTGAAAAAAATAGAAGATAATATTATGGTTGTCGCAAAATAAATCATTTTAATCTACTTCAATACATGGCTGTACTAATCAAATTCCACTCTGTCTACAAACTACAAGTACTAAAAGAAAGATACTACCTTCATATCTAACAATTCGAAAAACTAATATAATCATGCCTGTTCTAAGAAACAACATAAAAAATTTGGGTTGTTGGAGACACGTGCTTTTCCAATAAAAAGTTATCATTTTAAATATGCTTAAAAAATTTGAGATTTGATTTAATTTTTAGAAAATTGTGGTTATCTTCTCTCTCTCTCTCTCTCTCTCTCAACTTTGTTAGCTAATGACAGTAACAGTTAAGATAACAATAGAGAGACTTGGTTAAATAATGAAAAAAAAAATAATTAAAATACCGATTTGGCACTGCATTTTTTTTAACAGATCGAAGCTCATCTAAATTGGAAGCCGTCACTGCTTGAGCAAGCTTCACGGTGCTAATGAAAAATAAAATAAAATTACTGAAAACTCATGATTGGATGTAATGAACTCCCTAACAATTTTTGTCTTTAACTGAATCAATGATCCATGGTATATCATGACATATGACAAGAAATAATTCAAGAACAATTACAACTTCATCTCAACGACATTCAAAAATCTAATAAAATTGTGTTAAACTCTTTGGCTTAAAGATCCTTGTTTCTTTAATAAATCCTTGAGAGAGAAACGGCAGACAGGACATGTAATATTTCTGGCGTGCAACCAAGAGTTGATGCAACAAGCATGGAATTCATGTTTGCATGGAATAGGTTGAATCGTTTCTGTAACTTCGAATTCTTCCAGACAGACTGCACAATCATCTTTAGTTCTGTCACTATGGTTGAAACTTTTAACCGGTGGCAATACGATGAACGAGGCAAAAGCAAGCCTAGCCATCTGAATGTTTCCATAGAATTCCACCCAATTTGTTGGCCTATGTTGTCTGCTCCCATCATCATCCTCAATCTCAAAATCAGAAACTATCCTCTTGAATAAGAAACATAAAATAGCGAAAATTACACAAACGCAATCAATTAGGGACAAATATAAGAGAACCCTATCAACTGTAGCACTAGGTTTCACAAACTCAAATATCTACACCAGAGGTTTAAATTGCGGTTGCGATTGCAGTTGCGGTTACGGTCGCGTCACGATGCGGATGAACGTGAAAAAATGCGATCATAATGGTCTAAAATTATGAAAAATCGCAAATGCCATCTGCTCCAAAAATGCAATATTACAGGCAATATTGCGATCGCGAACCGTTTTTTAAATCCTAGATCCACAGAATAACTATCGTAAGAAATAGCAGCCACGCGAGAGAAAACGAGAACAACCACGTACATCTAGCAAAAGCAGCCATGGTGATAGAGAGATACTAGGTTTGAAGATGGTAGTGAAGAAAGCAGCCATGGTGGTAGAGAGATATTAGGTTTGAAGATGGTAGTGAAGAACTAGTAGGGATAAGTAAGTGGTAGGTTTTCCACTACTTTGAACCTTGTTAGTTGTTATTTATAGGTAGGTTTAAGGATAACAATCAAACACGGATTGGTTTTCTGAATTTGTGTCGGAATGGGATTTCATTATCACCGCCCTTTAAAAGAATGTTCCATTTTTTGGGGGCTTTTTCTTTAGTTACTTTGCTTCTAGTTTATGAAGTTTGTTAAGTTAAAGAATTAATCTCTTTTATTTTTATATTATATAAATGAGGTTAAAAATATTATAGGTGCCTAAGTTTTAAAATTAAGTTTTGAATCTTTTATATTTTTTAATTTTAAATTTTTTATATTTCATTTAGAATCCAATTTTATATGCTATGTAGTGCATATGACATTATTCAATATAAATAGCATATTTTCCTTCATTTTCCATTTTATTCAGTAAAATTTAATTGCACGAATTAGTGTACTTTTACATTGAGTAATGTTGATTTCTTTTTGTTTCCCTTTGCAGAATTTGATAATTTTTATATGCACAAATTAATCTATCAACAACTAAATCAAATTTATATAGCATCTTTCTTTATTTACACTACGTGTTTTTCTTGGCAATAAAAACTAACTTTTTTTTTAATTTATACCTAAGGTAACTCCACAGTTTTTTTTTTTTTTGGTCATGAAATTAATCTTTTTCTAATAAACATACTTTCAAGAATCAAATTTAGAATTCATCATTAAATCTTTTTAAAACTCAAATTATTATTACTAAGCCAATCAATTTTTAGTATAAGAAATTAACTTCCCGCAAACTATTTTATATATATATGTGTGTGTGTAAGAGAGAGAGAGAGAGATAAAAAATTATTTTTTTAGTAGACAAAAATTATTTTTTTAATCCATGTAATTAAGTTCATGATTATCGGTGAGATCCGTAAGATATTTATAAAAAGTACTGAACATCACAATGACTAAAAAGTTATAATACACACAAAAACAACTTTCTTGGGGTTCCACTAGAGTGACTACTATATTTATTTGTTATCAATTAGTTCAAAGTTCAGTATTTTTAAAGAATAGATTACAATAAGTTAAAAGAAACCCACTTTATTTGTTATAGCATATTTAAAAACATTACAGATATATCTAAAACGTTATATTAAAATATGTATACATATTGGTTAAAAAATTTAAAACAAATCTTCTCAAAAGAGTAATAAAAATTGTTAAAAAAATTAGGAATAGTAGAAGTCAATTAATGCAAATGCTTCTACCGGCTTCTACCTTGATTGTTTTAGAATTTATAAAAATAGCTATCATATAAATTGCATATAAATTGGTATAATATCATATACAAATACAAAATTAGTAAAATACCTAAAGTGTCAATTGTATCCACAATTATGACAAATATCGAACAAATCACAATCTCTACTTCAAATGAATAATAGAAATGGCTCCTCCTATGAACGCCAACTAGTAGTATATTTTTGGGGAGTGAATGAATATCTGACACTAATGGGATGTGATCAAATTAACTTATGGTTTAAGATTAGCAACTTTGTTTGTAATATATAATTGGAAGTGAGTTGATTCATCATTAAGAACTACCTATTATAATACTTATAGGTTAGACTATCATTACGGCTCAACTAGATTGTCACTATAGTTTAGGTTAAACCTTTTTACTTTTTACCTAAATTACTAAATTAAAAGTCCAAAATAGAATTAACTTTAATAGTTTCCTACTTAGACCATATATATAGTAATAGTGGCCATTTTACCAAAATCCAAAAGTAAATTATGGAACTTTTACATTTATAGGTCTAAGTTGAGATCATAAATGTCTAATAGTATGTAAGAAACTATCCAATAGAGATATCAACACAATACACACCGTACATCCACGTCTCATTTACGAAATACAATATCTAACAAGGATATAAACAAAATTATACTTAAAAAGATTTACATAATAACTAAACATGATTATATGTAAATCTCTATGTTAAAGTATCTTCTTAAGATGCCACACAAGAATTATTATTCTAATTAAATATAATATTAAGAGATGGTCTAAATGTCTCTATCAATATGCCATAACAAAAAATGTGTATAATATATTGCAAAATATGAATATTTCATTTATATACATCTTAAAATAAATAATCTATATCATCGTATTACCACTAACTTAAAACATTAAAAGAATTAGCTAAACTTATATTAATTATATGATCATGATATGCACATACAGTTAAGCCTTTTATTAATGGATCCGTGAACATACGATTCATGAAAATATGTTCAATACATATAATATGCTTGCAAATTTTCTTTCTTACAAATTTGTACTTTGCATCAACGTGCTTTTAGCATATAGAACTTTTCTTGTTTTAAAAGAAGTTCATAGCAGCAATCTTATCACAATAAATGGTTAAGGGTTTTGAAATAGTCCCTATAATCTTAAAAATAGCCATAAAATTCCTTAACCTCATAACAACATAAAAAGTTTCATAACACACGACATATTCTCCATAGTGAAGGTTGTTGTAAGTGATTACTTAACACTTTTTAATGATGAAGCTCTTCTTGACATTATAAAGATGTACTTAATTATTAATTTATAATCATCTAGACAATTGGCAAAATTTAAATTTAAGTAGCCTATAATTGTGAGATCTCCTAATCTCTTATAGGTTAGTATATAATTTTTTATATCCTACAAGTACTTTATAAGTCTTTTAGCGGCACTCCAATATCATTAACTAGGATCACTTAAACATTTCCCTAGTACACCAATAACATAAATTAAGTTAGCATATATATATATCGGAGCATACTATTAGGCTACCTATAACTAATGCATATAAGAGATTTTTTTCATTTTTTTCTTTTTTAGCATCATTATGAGGACATTTAAGACTTTAAGAAAACATCACCCTTTAAAATAGGTGTTAAAACTCAAGAAAAAAGACATATTGAACCTCTTCAATAACTTTTCAATGTACATTTGCTAATATGAGTCAAGTAGACATATTAAATCTTTTAGTAACTTTTTAATGTACATATGCTAAAATGAGTCAAGTAGACCTTAAAATCTATAGATCTCTATACCTAAAATGTATAAGGCATTTTCTAGATCATTCATATCAAAGTGTTTTAATAATATATACTTTATCTCCATTAACAAGTTCACATCATTGTTTGCAAAGAGAATGACATCCATGTATAGTAATAGTATTACAAAATTGTCCACACTAATTAGCATGTAAATGTATTAAACATTCTTTTTAAACTTAAGAGAAGTCATTACCTCATCATACTAAGATACTATTTTCTATATGCTTGTTTTAAGCTATATATGAACTTTTTAAGTTTACATATAAGATCCTTTTTACCTTTCTCTTGAAAACTATCTAGCTGGTTTATATAAATAGTCTTTGATAGGCTATCATTTAGAATGGCTATATTTACATCCATTTGATGTAACTCCAAATTAAAATGAGCTACCAACACCATGACAACTCAAAATAAGTCTTTAGTTAAAACTAATGAGAATGTTTCTTTATAGTCCATGCTTTCCCTATGAGTGTGGCTTTTAGCTAAAAATTTAGCCTTGTATCTCTTGTTTTCACCTTAAACATCCTTTTTGTCTTGAAGACCCATTTACATTTAAGTAGCTTATAGCCTATAGGAAGCTCAACTAAATCCCATGCCTAATTGTTGTGCACTGAAGCTAGATCATCTTTTATAATAATCAACCACTCAAAATAATTTGAACTAGATACTACTTGTAAAAAAGTTATAAGATTAGTGTCATTGTTAATGTTATATTCATGCTTTTACAAATATACTAAATAATCATTAAGAATTATCAGTATGTGAATGTTATATGATCTTCTTAAAGGAATCTTTTCAACCTTCTTATCTTTTTTAGCATTTTCAACCATTGGCAGCATTGGATCATTTGGTGAGATAATAAAAGATGACTTTGCCAACATTAGTGGTAGTGGGACAATGTTATCTTTAATAAAGTCTGTGATGTGTAGTACTTGGCTCTAACACCGAACTCATCTTTAAAGAAAATAACTCAATTTGATTCGATTACTCCAATTATATGTATTGAATAGTAAAATTTCCTACTTTTTAAGCCACTGTAGTACCTAATAAAGAAACTTCTAACTAACTTTGAATTCAGTCCTTATGGGAGGAATATATGATTTTACTTTTACTTTATAACCCTAAACTTGAAAATGCCTTAAGCTAGGCTTTTTACCTTCCAATAACTTGTAAGGTATATTGGAAATTGACTTGTTAGGAATTTGATTTAGAAAATAGGTTGCTATTTTTATTACATTACCCGATATACAATTCCATTCTACTTTAGTATCCTAAACATAATGCAACTTGCTTTAATTCCACACTCATATAGGCATCTTACAAAACGGCTAGGATTTCTATCTATTTTATCATACCTACTATAATACTTGCCACCTTTGTCAAAGTTAACAAAATTTATCTTTTCTTCCAAACTTTAGCTTAACTACTACCATGAACAACATAAAGGCTTCTAATAATTTTGACTTCTCATGAAATAGCTCTATTTAGCCATATATAAAGTAATCATTAATGAAAGTGATAAAATATTTATGTCCTCCCATAAGACTAGGTGTTATAAGTTCATTGATGTTAAATGGATTAATTTTATGATGCTTTCCTTTCTCTCTTCCTTATTTTAGCTCTACTCAGAAATTTACTCTTAATATTGTCTATATAAGTTTCATAGTTTGAGAAATCCAAGTTATGTAATAGTTCTTTTTTTAGTCTCTTTAGTCTTTTTTAAAAAATATGCCTTAACCATCTATGCCAAAGTATTAAGGACTTCTCATTTGTCCTACTTCTTTCATTGTTAACAATTGAATTTATTGAATTAAAAAAATTAAGATTTAGATTAATTCTATACAATCTATCACACAAAGAACCAATACCTATAATAGAAGATTTATAAAGTAATTTAGCTTTTCCATTTCTAAAATGATAAAAAATATCTATTACAATCTAAAGCAACAATAGAAATTAAAATTCTTTTCATGAAAGATACATAAACAACATTATTTAGAAATAACTTATCCCTAAACTTCAAAATTAACTTCACTAATTTAATGTTCTCCATTTCTACTCCATCTTCATTTCTTGGTTGTACAATTATCTTTCCTTATCTTGCCTTCCTCAGATTTCTTAGTGCTTGAAAATAATTTGTGACATGAATAGTAGCACCAATGCCTAAATAGTAAGTGTTTGATAGCCCATTGATAATATTTGATTCAAAACAAATAAGAACTAAATGGGTACTTTTATTTTTCTTCTCAGCCTATTTCTTGTGTTTGAAGTAGTTTAGTTTCTTATGTCCATACTTCTTGCAAAATCAATAGTCCCCCTTGAATTAAGCCTTTTTGAGCTTATAGTGCTGCTTATTAATCATACATTTCTTACACTTCTTCCTTCCATAGTTATGTTGGCCCTTGTTCTCTTTTTAATTAGAACTTGTACTATGTTCTGAGGTTGAATTATGTGTAGTATAATTAGCTACTTGAGCATTACCCTTCTTCACATCTTCCTCAACTTGAATAGCAATGGAAATAAGTTTGTTTATGGTCCATTCACTTTTTTAAGTGTTGTAAGATATTTTTAGAATGTCAAATTGAGACAAGAGAGGTTCTAGTAGTTGCCTAGTCAAATAACTATCACCTATGTCAACTTGCATAGACTTTAATTTGTTGTAGTAGTTCACTAACCTCAAAATGTGCTCCCACCCTACTAATAGCATTGTACACTAATTTTTCAAGTAATAAGAGATATCAATCCTTTTCAATCTTGTCAAATTTCTTATATTTTTTAGTCATGAAATCTATGAATGCTTTTGCATTATTACGTTTAGGGATGCTTTTTTTTGATATTTTTGTCTTGTCCATCATATATTTCATCACCATTAAACACACTTTGTTTAAGCGGGTCCACTTTTCATGACAACTTTTTTGTTCTACTATAGATTTAGCATTAACAACATGTTCTACTTCCCTAATGGCTAAATCTAAATGAAAGACTCCCATATACAACATTAATGACTTAGCCTAATCTTTATAGTTTGTCTTATTCAGTGCCTTAACATTGCTTAATTACATAGACAAGGCAATTGAGGAAAACAAATTCAATACATTAACATGCATTTCTCTTTAATCATGCTTTAAACTTTAACCATTAAACTATACAATTATATGTGGTATTATATTATAAGACCAAACACCAATGGGACATTTAAGATCTTATAATATAGTATAAAAACTAAATACTATAGTCTTGAAACCTAACATCAATAAGATGCTAAAAATTTTAGAAATACAATATTTAATCATACACTCATATTATCACCTATAAGTCATATTAATAGTATCATACTGATAAGGTATTAAAATATTATTTATATAACACTTTCCATAGTCCAATTGACACTTTAATAATATTAACAAAATTTGAAGTAATTGGGCTCACAATCGGTGAGTTCATAATTATATAAAATTTCATAGCATAACATGAATCCAAAATGATTTTTATAAAATATAGTTCTATATATATTGATTAATAGGCCAAACATTATCCAAAAATTTCACAAAAAATATATGTGGAAGTCCAAATTATAAAAATCATATTGTAAAATTTTAGGCCCTAAATAAATTCAAGTAGACACTTAAGTAAAATATGCCAATACTAGCTAACTTTTTTTAATTCCAAAAAAATTGGAAAATGTTCATAATTATAAGCTCATAGAGTGAAGCTTAATGGCATAATTTTTGTTGCCATATAAAGTCAGTAAAATGGAAGGTGGATTATACACTCCATTAAAGCAAGTAGGCTTGTACCTAAAAGTCTCCTTTAAACTTTATAGGTCTATAATTGGGTTACTTAACTTGATTGTGACCACCTAAATCAAAAAACACTAGCTTTTCACATATTTAGATGTGATTCTTTTAGTACAAAATTATTTCTTGATGCATTTTAATGCCAAAACTTTCTAGAAATTGCATCACAAATTCATTTGAATTTTAAAACTTTTTTTTAAAAAATAATTTAATGACTTTAAAAACTAACATTTTTAAAAAAATTAAAATGCTTAATTCTAGTTCACTTTAATGCATTTTCATGCCCTTTATTACCAAAAATGGTAAATGGCTAAAATTTTACATCCTTTATCAGCTTTTCACAGCAAATAATTAATATCCATTCAAAAATTAATCCAAAAAATAGAATGGAAATTAATTTTGGTTTGTAACCAATATAATTGTTATCATAAAAAGAATTTCTTTTATTACAAGACTAATATAATTAGGCATTTTCCATTTACAATATACTCTTCAATGAAAAATTAATAACTTAAGATTGATGGTAAATACTAAAAACTAATTATTTTTTTTCTAAACTCATTGATTACAAAAACTTCATTTGAAAACCCATATTCTAGAAAAGCCAAATCATATTGTTACATGTTAGAAAAACATATATGAAAAATATAGTAGAAACCAATGTGCTCAAGCTACAAGTAATATTACAACAATAAGTTAAAGAGCACAATAATTGAAATTAAATAATTAAAATAAACTATCCATTATGTCTTTAAACCATTTTCATATTTTGTCTAATGTAATCCTTTGTCTAATCATGCTTCTTAATAAAAAATAGTTTTTTTTATAATGAAATTATGCAAATGAAATTTGCATCTTGAAACCATATACACATTATACCAGAACCTATATATAAAATGCACAAATGATTTCACTAAATACCAAATCATCCAAAGAATCTTATATGCAAATTATTTCCAAATTTTTGAAGTCAAATCAATTTGGGCAAAAATACGACAATCATAGATCATACATGACAAAATAAACATATAATCCAAAAACGCAACTTATATATGTGTGTGTGTGTGTGTGTGTGTGTGTGTGTGTTTATATATATATATATATATATATATATATATATATATATATATATATATATATATATATATCATACATATATATATAAATAACAATATTATATGTCTTAAGTTTAAATCTGGTAAGGAACATTGATATCATTTTGTGAACTATCTTTTTTATTTTTTACTCAAGTTACTTTAAGTGAATTTGTAGCATTAAAATTCTTTTTTGCATTACAAAAATTAATTCTACAATTTTATTTATTCCTATGTCAGTATATAAACATATACAAAGAAAAACTATTATTTACAATGAACAATAGGCTTTTCAATTACAATAAACATACATAACAACCTTATACAAATTAAAAAAAAATGGTTATCTTCTACTCTCAATTCCTTCATATTACTTAATTACTTTACTTGCTATGAGCTACTAATTGTCCTTTTTTTAAATGTGAGAACATGCTAACTGTTTCTTATATCTATTATCTCAAATTTGGTAATAAATGTCATATTTATGCTATGCAATTTGGTACTATACATTGTCAATTAATTGCTATGGAATCTCTCAAAGTTTTATCTATTAATGCAGAATGAGGTGGTGTAGAAATTGTAAGTTATAGTAAGATTATATAGTATCAAAACTCATGCCTTTATGAACTATGTCTTTTGCTATGGGCAAAAAAATAGTTCATAAATATGTAAACTTTAATGGTTTGTAATATTACTATAACTTGCAATTTCTACATAGCCATATTCTGCAAGAAATTCCATAATAATAGCCCTACAATGGACAATATTAATTGGCAGAGCATAAATAAGAATTATTTTTTTAAGTTTAAGATGACATGTAAAGCAAGCAGTATGTCTTCAATCTCACATTGAAACACAGTGATAATCTAAAGGCACATACCAAATAAAGAAATTAAAAACTTTTTTAAACATAAAATTGATAGAACGAAGCACCTCAAAAAGTCCTCTTTTTGATGGAAGGAAAACTATCTTCATAAATCACTAATTTATCTCAAAAAGGAAGAAAAAGCCCCATTTAGGAGCTAAGATCAAATAATTAGATGTTAGTTATTAGTTTAACATTGACGCCATAAGTTTGACCATTTCTACGATTGTGATAACCTAAGATATCAATTAAGTGTTAAAATAACATATAAACTATTGATGAATTGTCAGGATGATTGAAAAGGACCTACATGATGGTCATTAAAAATAAATTGATGTTGTAATTTCATATTAATAAACTATCATAAAAATTGAAGTGGACATGAACAACAATCATAAAAAATAACTAATTTGTAAGTTCCTTCATTAATTTCATTAATGAAATCATCTTCAATTATATTCATTTAAACATTTTATATTTTATTCATTTAAACTTCTTCATAAATTCATTGATTTAGATGTCTTCAATTTCATTCATTTAAACTTCTTCACAAATGGCATTCATTTAGATAACCTCAAATTACAAGAAAATATCATCATATTAGATGACAATTTATCCCAAAAATTAATAACTTTATGTTTTCCACTTCCTTAGGAAAATATTTTTTATTATTATTGATTTATATTATTTGAATAACTAAATATCAAAAGAAAGTTATTTTTAAATTAATTTAATGTAAAAAATTATATTTATTTTGATATATTTTCTCTTCATTAATCTATGTAATCCAAATGCTTATTATAGAATTTTAAGAAAAAATAACATAAATGAGAAAAAAGAAAAAATTTTATGAATTTAAAAAATTTTAATTGTCATTGCCATATTCATAATGAAATTACAAACAAATGAGTAAATAGAAACAATATTTCTACAAATTTATATAAAATAACTACACTAAATCATCAGTAAAAAAAAAGTCACATATTTATGTATGAATACATAAAAAAAATTGAAAAACAATAATGTATCAAAATTTTTATTCTCAATGCAAACTTTAGAATTGCTGTTGAAATTTTTCTAATTTATTTACTCCATTAGGAAATGAGAGAGTATACAATGAGAGAGAACTGAAGATTAAGGTTCTTTCATTGTACACTCTTTTAATAAAAGAGGAGTAAGTTTAGTAGCTCTTCCATTCACTAGCTCTTCCATTCCACTTTTATGCCATTGGAAATGAGAGAGTATACAATAGGAAAGAAACAAAAGTTAAAGTTTTTCTATTATACATTTTCTTAATGAAAATAGAGTGAAAGATCAATAGTAACATTATGTATCAAATTGATCATTCTTAAAATCATATTAGAGAGATGTCACAAGAGTTCATAATGAAAAATAAAGTTTTAGCTAAGATTTATAGAAAAAATAGATATCAATTATTGAAAAAATTAAACATCATGCATTATGTATATGCACATTATTATGTATTGTGTATAGGCACCCTATTATGCATGCTTCTCAACTTTATCAAACATGATTCTATTTTTTTAATCAAAATATTATTTTCTTTATCCTATTTTTAGTCCAAGAAAGGAGTTTACTTTACCTATCTCCCCTTTTGATAATATAGAAACTTTTAACCTAACATTCAATAGTTTTAAGAAACTAGATCTATATAAATTTTTATTTTTGGTTAAATTGTTGTATATGATATTCAGCTTTAGCAAAATACTTGATGGAAAACTTAAGTCTTGGATCTCATATTTTCATCCTTATACTTCCACTATAATATCTTTTATTTTGTTTGATGAATTGCCAAAATTGCATCTTATATAACCTAAGATTAAAGCTTTCTTATAAACTATATTAATTGATATTACAAATTACAAACATACCTTTCCTAGTACAAATACTAACTCTCATGATGAGAACTAAGACAATTGTAGTTAACCAAAGTCCCCATAACACTTCACATCTTTGGGCTAAAGTTTGGTAATTAATTATTAGTTACTTAGTTATGTGTTTTATCATTGAATGCTTACTGAGTAATTCTATTTTAGTTGCAAAGTTTGGCTTATTGAAAAAATTATAGAATAGCTATACATCACAATGATGTATTAGTAAAAAAATATAAGTTTGTTGAAAAATTTTAGTTTAGATTAAAAGGATGGTTTTAGTTGTAAGATGTTAGCTTACTAAACTTGCTTACTAATATTTGTACTATTAAAGTGTTATATTCTAGTGTGAAGTATTATGTATTTGTGATTATACTTATTAAAAATGGTTGGAATGTTATTATATGACAATTAATATTTTGCTAATAAAACCAATAATCTTGGTTGCATAAAAAATAGTCGAAAAGTTGTTGTATAATAGTTAGTGGGGGATTATAAAAGTTGGAATGTAAACTAAGCTATCTATAAATGAAAGAAGTAGTGGAACCATACAATGAAAGGAGTAGTTATGCTTTCTAATGCTGATAAGCCATTGTATATCTATATGGATTAGATTCAATTCACTATCTTTGACATGGACTTATTAATTGCTTTATTTATATTAGATGAGAATATATTTAAGTTCTTTAGGTTATCATTTGAATATTTAGCTTTTCTATACTTTATATATTCTTTTAAGTAATGAATAAATTAAGTATAAAGCTATGATTATATTACCTTTTTATAAATGAGGAAAGTATAAATAGTATTCATTTACATTAGTTTTAGTTACAATTTTAGTATTGAAATTAATTTTTGTGTTAATTGATATTTATTAAGAAATTGTTTCATTTGGCCATTGCTGTAAGGAACTATGCCTACTAGTTTACATGGATATGGAAGGTTTACTCCTAGCAAAAGTGGTAGTTGCAGGCCTAAAGGCTGCAATTTTGCCTTATCCACTCATTTTCCTTTGCCACAATAAGCACATACCCATCATACCCATGATTGAGCTATAAATATCCCTACAATCACTTAAGCAAGAGTCCTAGGCTTCCTTTCCTCCAATAAATCAACATATTCTTTTTGATCCTCTTATGTAAAACTCCATACAAAAAGTTACACGACATTTAGGACATTCTTTAGTAAGTCCCTAAGTTAAGGACCCAGTGCTAAATTTAGATACATTTAGAGGTTGATTCATAAGTATTAGTTTATATTCAATTGTTTATTTGTAATAATTTGTATTAATTTCTATTGAATTGTATAAATGTTTAATATTTGTAATAAATTTGAACTAATGTAATTAGTCGTATTTAATTGCAATTTGATTGCTACCTTTATCCATGGTTTTATAGAAAAGTAACTAAGGTGATTTAGGGATACTTCATAGAGTTAGCCTTTACCAACACCAATGTATTGTAGCAACTTAAAGACAAAGAGTTCAAGTAATAGGCATACTTGAGAAGAAAGAATCTTGGCCGAAGGCTAAAATTAATTACAGCGGCATGATGGATAAGTAGGGAAAGGCCTTCAAAGAATCCCTAGCAGATGTTTGATCACATTTTTTAAGACCTTAAGATAAAGTGGGCTAAAAATGCTATCTTTAAGTGAAAACAAGAAGTTAACTAAAGAATAGCATCTTTTATTGGAAGGAACTGCACACTAGCCTTTCTATCTCTATTTCAAAGCATGATGGTGAGTTCCTATTAGTTTTAGTTTAAAATTTTAGTTTCAACATAATTATACATTCCATACCCTAATTTTATTTTATTTGTCATCATATTTTAGGCAAAGGAATTAAATTAGATGCCTACTATTCTAAAGGTTTTCCTATGCACCTATATTCATCTCACTTTAAAAGGTTGTTAGGTGTTTGTAGATGAAAGATATGAGAAGACTAAGGTAAGATTTAGTTATTGTTTTTTTATATACATTACGTTGTAAATTTTATCTATGAAAATTGTTTAACCATTTAATATTGGAAGAAAAGTACTCTAAGATGGTAAAGGTGCAATCCTCTTAAACATCTATTAATTATGGTAAAGGTTTCCTAGTATAGGTTAATAAGACCTTAATCTTGGTGGAGGTATATCATGACCAAGACAAATAAAGCCATATTTATTGCCTAGGATTAGAACCATGCAAGCTTATTGATCCTTCATCTACCATTGCTAAATTAACCTTGTAACCCAAGCTAGAGCAACTAAAAATCACCATCGAGCGACAATGGAAAAAGCTTATGGTAACATGAGATATTGTTATTTGGTGTGGTAACAATTTCTAAATGCAGTTAGTTAAATTGAGAAGAACATACAAGTACTTGTAAATTTGGCCCAAATGGTGCAATTGGGTGGTTCAACACCTTTGCTACCACCATTTTACTAGTAACTCTAACACCAAGAGGATAACCACCAATTTTAGTTGTAGTTTCTAGGATATTGTATTTTTTATTCTTTTACTTATATGGGATTTCTTTGGTTTATTTTTTTATGAATATTAGATTCCATTATTTTTTCTTTTTTTATATTATATAAATAAAATATTAACATTCAATTTTATTTTGTAAATTTCAACTCCAAATCTTTATTATTGTATGTGCATTTGATTTAAAAAAAAATCAATATAAGGTAACATGTTTGTTTTTTACCTTACGAAAAAATAACCACAATATCAACGAATATTTTTTAGATTAGTGATAGATTTATGAAAAATGATGTTACTAATTTTGTAAAAATTCTCTAGTTTAGTAACAGAATTAGTGATGGATAAATTTATCACTAAGTTTAAAATTAGCAATTCAAAGTCCGTTAGTAATATAATGCTTAATGACAGACAACAATAGTGCTAATTTCTTTTTTCATTTCATCTTTACTCATGTTGAGCCATAAAACTAACAATAGAAATGGTGATGAATATAATAGTTTTGTCACTAATTAAATTACTAATGCACCATTTATTAATGCCTTATTTTTCATTACTATCTATGTTGTTAACTATTTTTGCAATGAAATTTTCCTTAGTAAAGACAAATTTTTCTCATCATTAATTAGTATTTTTTTTAGTGATTTTCATCCCATCTAATAGCAATTAGGCACTTAAAGGGAATGGTCCCCAAAGAGAAGAAAAGAACAAGAGAAAAATAAGTTTCTGTGAAACTTAATGAGTAAATAATATCTAATAAAGAATCAAGGAAAACATGTATACCATAGCACAAATGATACAATTAAATATCTATGAGAAACTTTTGAGTTCTACTCAAAGATAATTATAATCCTATAGTTTCAATGAGGAAAAAGGAAGAATGTTTAGGAAATTAACTTGTTTATTCAAGATATACAATATACACACACATATTAAAACCTATTTAAGGTCATATTACTTATTTTTACATTTCTTTATTCATGAAGGAAAAAATTAGAAGGCCAACACATTTATTTGTATAATATCATAACTTAATCATGACATTTTCAATATCATTCAATGGAAAATCAAATAAATAAGGAAGCATATAAATCTCCTTTTAACTCCTATTCATCTATATCCTCCTTAAGCCTGCCTTTATCTCTCCAAGTTAATTTTATCCCTTACAAACCATTACCAATCCAATGTTTAATTTACAAAAGTATCATATCAACTCTAACAATGATATATTTGAATCTCAATAAAGAAAAATAATTCAATTCTTAACATAAAATTGTATATCACACACCCATGCTTTTTTACATGGCTACACATTTTATATTTAGCATCACCTAACACATAATGATTAATCTCAATATCATATGAAAACATACATATACCTATTTATATATAGGCCAATGCCTTATCTCACATATCCATCTAAAAATAAATTAGATATTATATGATATGTATACATAAATACATATAAAGGAATATCAAATAAGTTTAATGGTTATATAATTAATTTATAGCATAATTTTATAAGTTAACAAATCATCATGTCTTGTTTACATGGCCCTACAATGCTTATATGATGTCATTCAAATTCCTTAAATATGCAATTATGTAAAAGAAATTGGGTAATAGTCCATTACGTAGTCTTTTATGTCATAGTATAGACTACTATGTCAATCCAATGAGCAATCTTAATAAGGCATAGTTGATTACAAGATCCACTATGTCAGGGTATAGCTCACCATGCAGTCCACTATATCAATCTAGAAAGCAAATCTACAAGGCATAATTGACTATAGCTTCATGATCCATAAACTTTTCTACAAAATCACTATTTATCAACCATAAAAAAACCCTAAATTTCAATCTTAACATACAATCTTATAGCTAAACTATTAAAACTCTTACTAAACACTCCAAAATAAAAAATCCACAAATAAAAATTCAAATCCAAGCTCAAGACATGAATTTTATATGAATCCCTTTAAAACCTACAAAGAAACCAAATATGAATTAAATAATAAATTTAAACTAGGGTTTAGGTAGAATGTTACTTAACTTTTATGGAGGAGATGAATGGAAAATGAATTCATGTTTTGTTTACCCTTAATCATTTGAAATTAATAATTTCAAGGTTAAGGTTCTAAAAAATCCCTTTCTAAAACATAATCCTCAATCCTTTTAAAATCCAGGAAGATGAAGAAGAGATTTTATTAGAATAAAAGCCTTAGATTGCTTAGATTAAGATGTGGATGGAAAGAGGAGAAGAGATGAAGAAAGAGGTGAGAAACAACTGTTGTCTCGACTTGATTCTTAAGTACTGTGACCGGCATAAAAACACTTAACTAATATTAATATACTAACTAGCTGTCCTTACAAGCTTTTAAGACAGACCTAACTCATCTATTTTCATAACTCTACTAAAAATATAGATAATTACTTAGAAAAATAATTTTTACTTGCACGTGCATTAAGAAGTTCAAATCATTAGTTACATATATCAAATAATATTTATACAAGAGTGTAAATTTTTTGAAAGTCACAACTCTATACTTAGTATTATTAGAGGATAAAACTTCTAATTGAGACACCATGGAAATATTATAAGGAAGGTTCCCAAAGGAAAGAGAAATGTTCACTCATAGATGTTAGTTATTCTTAAGGGATCCAAGCCTTGTTTCTATAAATAATATATAACAATGAAGGGAGTAAGTATTAAAATACTCAATATATGGCTACTTTTCCCTTTTTCTAAAAAGTTTTCACCATAATAGACTAAAGATATATGACAATGTAAAATAACAATAAATTGAAGCTCTTATATATCATATTCACAAAGTTTTCTAAAAAGTATGGCAATAGTCAGTACTTAGGTTTTCCTTTATATCTTCAGTCCAATCTTATCTCCCGTTACTATAAGAATAAGGTTATTAGTCTTATCCTTCCAATCCTTACAACTCTTCTACTTCTTTGTGAAGGATGCATATCTCTCCCTACAAATTAGATTCAAGGTGAGTAATATTAAGATGTCAGTTGTAGCATTAATTAATCATTTCATAAGGTATGATCAAAATATCAACTATGCCATAAAATTGAGCCATTTTCACACACATTCACATTTCATCATCACATGACACTATACCTAAGGATAACATATAAATTTTTCATTTAAGATAATGGCAATACTTAATTATTTTAATTGGCTAGCAATTTATAATCTTAACATCATTAAATATTTCACAATTCTCAATTATTTATAACATTTTTCAATAAGAAGTATCAATATTAATTATATTGGGTAGTATGAATACTCCCAAGATTTAGTGCCTTTTGGTCTTCCAAAATATCTCAAATTTTTACTAAAATTTTATTTAATGCTTCTAATACTTTAACAAATATCAATAATTAATGTTATTATAATTTCATCACCCTCGGGTACTGTTCACTCAATACCAAAATGGTAAAATTCAAATAGGACAATATAAGAGCAATTATAATAAAAGCCCTTTTTAATAATATTAAAATACTAAAAATTGAAATTTTAACAATTTTCAATCCTTGTTTTCATAAAACAAAAGAAACATCCTATAATCATCATTTGAAAAATTTGCTTCTAAATCCAATATGAACTTATTGTCATCTCTCAAAGAAAATTATCAATATTAACTCTCCATACCAACATTTGTTCAATATCAAAATCAATTCATATAGCACCACAACTTAGTTTCTCATCAATAATGACCAAAATTATCAAATTCTTCATCTTTCATGAGAAAACTCAATAGAAAAAGGGATAATTGCAACTCACCTTAATTTTTTAACTCTTTAGCTTTCAAAAACTTCTTAGAGTAGCAAGAACAAGCTCACTATAATAAGTCAAATTTTTAGAGATTTTGGAGAGAATATTATCATGAAAACTTGAAGAAGATATAGGAAAACCTAAATTACCTTGCAAGAATTTGATGAAATCTCATGGAGAAACTCTTGGGAGAACTAGAAGGATCTTTGTAAAAAAAAAAAGTCAAAAGCTTTTATAGAAAACCTTAACTCTAAAGCTTCCTTTATAAGCTCCATTTTAATTTTTTTTTCTAAAAAAATTATTGATAAACCAACCCATGGTTACATATTTTTCTAGCTTAAAATTTGAAGATTTTTTTTCTCAAATCCATTAAAATTTAGACAACTAATATGCCTAACTTGCTAAGAAATGCTTTCAATTTTTCACTTTTTCACCAAAATATCATAAACTTCTTTTCAAAGATTAGGGCTTGTTAGGCCTTTTTTTATTTTAAGATCATATTTTGACCTTAAAAAAGTTGGACTAAGTAAGCCCAAATAAGCCAAAGTAATTTATTTTAATTTTAAGCCTAATTTCTAAATTTTCAAGCTACTTGGGCTGATTTTAGGCTAACCAAACCCCTAATTTTCTATTGAATTTTTGTAAATTTTTTTCAAAATTAATGTTAATATTTTTATAATATTTTGACCTATACTAACAGCTAATATAATTTCTACAAAAATTATAGATAGATATACCTTAAAACTATTTTTACGATTTACTCGAATTTTACTCAATTACGTTACTAAATTTCTATTAGGGTGATTTCTATTCTGATTTTCTTTTTGAACTTTTTTTATCTATTGGGATATTACAAGTTTTGGTGTTTTAGTGAAAAAAATAAAAGGCATGGTTGATGATTAGGTAAATAATGGGAAAAAAGGGATTAGGTAAATAACAAGAAAATGGGGCCAAGGGTAAAAATGGGAAAGTACCCTTAACCTTTTCCATACTAATTTATTCATCTCTAATTACACTTAATCTTTGAACACTTCACTTCCTCCACCTTTTCTTAACTACTCTACACAAAATTCTCATTTCCAATTTATTTAAATAATTAATTTTTCCTCGTGTAAAAATTTTATCCCATATTCCTTTACATTAATTAATTAATTTCCACATAAAATTAGGATTTTATATTTTAAGGCATGTGACAATCCTATTTTGGTTTCTTTAATATACAAATTTGATCACACTTGATCCTCATTAATAAGTATAATTAAATTGAAGAGATAAAACTTAATTGACACATAAAACTTCAATGAAAAGCTTTAAATTGTCAATTGCTAGAGCAAAAATTAGTCAATTTTGTGATGCTAATGGTCAAAGCAAGGTAATTTTTTCAAAGTTTTTTACATAATAAGATAAGTTTCACTAAAATTTTTTCCCAATAGTTATTACTTGGATCCTGATGAAGATTTATTTATCAAATAAGAGTTTTTATTCTAAATTTTACATAAATTATCAATTTGGATCAAAATTAGTTCAATTTGTATATTAAATGACTAAAATAGAATATTTTATCTAAGAAGATCAAATGTGATCACTTAAAATATTAAAAGGACCAAAATTATTTTTAAACTTACTATTTAAGAAAAATAATCTATAAACATTTATTTGATTTAATTGTTGATGAATGAATTTATGCATATAGATATTATCAAATTGTGTAAAGAGAAACAAAAAGAACTTAGCACACACTAATACAAACACCTTTAATAAATTTTATATTAGTTCCAAATTTTTGTAAAGAAAGTTAAATGATTAAGATAATCAAAGCATGAATAGATAATCAAATTATTATAAATTTAACTTAAGTTAGTATTAATAAGCTTAAGTTAGAAAATTACTAATAAAAACAAGTATGGATAGATAAATAAGAGTGTTAATGGTCTCACCCTCTTTCTACACATGTAATATCATACATTATCCTATCCTATTTATTATAAATAAGCAGACTAATTTAATTTAAAATATGCAGTGCATAAGTTTGATGGATAACGTATATAAAAGTTTATTAATACGTGCAATTAAATTTTAGAGAAAAATACATTGATCTCCTATGAGAAATTAAAAATATACATGAACATCCCATTATTTATATAATGTAACTTAGGGTAAAATTAGTATTTTAAGTATAAAATGCCCTTTGATCATACACATATAGGAAACTTAATGAATTGAGAATGAATAATACTAAATTAAAGAAAAATATTGTGAAAATTGATTATTTAAGAAATATCTGTGTACATTTTAAAAATAAAAGGGCGACTTATGTAATAAATTTTAAAAATAAAACGGAGATCTGCATCTATTTTTGATATTTAACAGTATGGCCAAAGTATTTTTTACTCAATTTTATTTTATAAAAAACCAAAAGGAATGCTAAAGGATATAAAATAAAAATCTAATTCTTTAATATGACAAAAAAATCAACTTTGAGCTTATTAATGACAAAAAATACATAAAAAAAATATTATATTTATTAAAATGGGATCTAGCATTGAATTTGGAATCTTTTATATTCGTTAAATTAAGCTTTATAAAGTAGTTCCATCATCTTGTATTTAATAACAACCTTTTATTTGTACTTAAAATTTGATTTTAGATCTTATTTTACATATAACATTACTAAAAATACATATAATGGATTTATCCTAGTAAGAAGATGTACCCAAGAAAGTATTTTATGTGTGAATTAAAACTTTTTAACCTTTATAAGGTACAATATTTTACACAAATATCTTATAGATAATCATGAACTTACATAAATTTAAAAAAAAAAAATTGTTTGTTATCTATTTTTTTCTTGAAATAGAAAGTTGACAAAAACTTAGTTTACTGTTAAAGAAAAACTTGTGAAATGAATTGATGACATTTCAAATATGATTAGCAAATATTGCCATACTATTTACAAGAAAATAATCCATAAATATGCATTAACTTGATAATTTAATTGTTGATAAGTTAATTTATGCATATAAATATTGACAATTCCAAATACGCCTAATCTTAGGGGATGGCTTGATTTTGTACAATAAAAAAAGTCAAGTGTTTACAATGGAAGTAGCCTATCAAACATACTTTGATGCATAAGTTGATGTCTAAGTGGATAGAATAAAAGTATGAAATTGTAAATGGTCTTAAGATGTCATATCTTAAGTCATTTATGGGTTTATTTATGGTTGATTTGTGTTAGGACCATGAAGGGTTAGAATTTTTCTTGATTTGAATTGCTATTGGTAAGGCTTTTGACACATTGAATGTCTTATGCCTTTTATGATGCTGATGGTTGAAATTTATACATTATTATAGTTAGATGGATAAACATTTAAATTAGCTTTAATTAAAAGAATTTTATATGACCTAATTGGTCCATGGGTTGCTTATACATGAGATGGAATGGATTACAACAATGTATGGATATAGTGGGCTAAATGGATGATGCACTGATTTGCTTAGAGTTGCTTGGTCTCCTCATGTATTATTAAATATTAGCATTATCAAATTATATAAAGAGGTAATAAAAAGAAATCAATACATATTAAAGTAGTCACTCCTTAAAAAGTTATATTAGTTTCCAATTTTTATGAAGTAAAGAAAATTAAGCGATTGAGAGTAATTAAAAAGTAAATAGATAATTAATTAAATTATGGTTGATTTGAGATACTATAAATAAGAGTATATTAAAAAACTACTAATAAAAATAAAAAAATATAAATAAATAAATAAGATTGTTAGCAACCTTATCCTCTTTGTACACATGCAATATATGTAGTATTGCACATTACCCTATTTAATTTTAAATATACGTCATGTTATGTGGGGGATAATATAAAATTATATTTAGTGGGGAATTAAATTATATATATAATAAATAACATTGTTCTTCATATTTTTATTTTATATAATATAAAGAATATAAAAATAAATGAGACTAGCTCTTTAAATTCACAAATTTCATAATTTAGAAGCAAAATAATTTTAAAAAAAGAAATAGTTGAAAAAACATGGAACATTCTTTTAAAAAGTATAGTTGACAAGGAAATCCCCTTGCTACACAAATTCAAAAAACTAATCCACATTTGATTATGATTGTTATTCGTAAACCTATGTATAAATTACAACTTAAAATGCTCAAAGTACTAAATAACCTACTACTTGTTTCTCCTTACTAGTTCCTCACTAAAATCTTTAAACCTAATATCTCATGACAAATGCTACTTTTGCTAAATATATTGATTTGTATGCATTATAAAAGTTGTTTATGTGTTAGCAACATTCTTATACAAAGCTCCACCAAGGTTGATGCCAAATGGATGGTAATGAAGGTAACATTCATATGCACGTTTAAGTACTTAATAGAGTGATTAATCATTAATATATGGAATTCATATTGTTTTTGCATTGGCATGTTCTAGTGCCACAAACAAAAAAGCAATATGAAGTGTGGATGCTATGTATGTAAATACATGACTTACATGATTAAGCACATGAAAAGCAATGAAAGGTTTAATAGGGTAATTCATTTGAATTTCAATTAGATAGAAACTTATGGAAAATATGTAGTTCTATCTTCTTATTGAGTTTTATGTGTAAAAATGCAATTTTTCAAAGGAAACATAAGACCCTATAATATAGAAGATTTAGTAAACTCAGACGAGGAATGCGCTACGTATGTATTGAGAAAGATGCAAGTACTAGCATGAGGGGCATTATCAAATGTAAACCTATAGGGTTCCATTGTAAATAAAAATGTATATATGATTGTGCTTGTAAGCAATTACTTATAAATGTATATCTTGTTTTATATGAACTATAAAATTTGTTTATATGTATTATTGTATGATTTAATATTATTTAAAAGGTGGTGCTTGTTTACATCAGCAAGTATGTTTACCTTATTGTTTACATAACTACTTTGGTTTTTATCTTTAAGGTAGTAACAAAGGCATATTTTTTAAAAAAACAAACCAACATAATATGTCAGTTGTTTATTAATTATCAACATGGATAATATACAATATCAGTTTTATAAGAACAATTGATATGAAAGATTAAAATTATATCTAAGTAGTTAAAGTAATAAATTAATAAAGAAGAATTCCACATAGATTTTACTATACAATCGATGTGGAAAAGTGAAGCTATCATTAAGCTTATGATGTCAATTATAGTTTCTAACTGACATAGAATACTTAAATGACAACATTTTGCTCTCCTCTAAACTTGTAAAAAATGAAAGTGGTAGTTGAAATTAAAAGCCTATTCCAATGCTAAATTGTAGATATATTATATAGTGGGAATGTTTTTCTTGTGAAAGAGAGAGTGCCCTATGAAGTGATCAATCAATTGATTTTCTGTTGTAAGTAGGAAGTTTACTATAATTTATTCATACAAAAAATTACCTTAGCTCTAGATCAATTATTTGTTCACTCTTGCTTATGTATTCTTCTTGATATTAAGGTCTCTTCAAACCCTATAATTCTCCTTTAAACCTAATTGAAAACGTATATTTGTTGTTTATTATGTTGATTTGTTTGAATTCTTTGTTTCTAATTTCATTATGTAGTATTTTAGATGACATGAGTTTCTTGAAGAAAAGGCAACTAATTTTTTTATTACAAATGTAAATTAATTGATATTTCTATACAAAGGGTCAGAATGACATGACTAATTTGAACAACATACAATACCATCAAAGTTTATTGGCATAAGCTAAGTAATAAATTTCTTCCAATAGAAGCATATTATACTAATATTTCACTTGCAACAATAATTTTGATGTCTTTGTATCCTCATTTTGCCATAATGAGATTTGTAATTATTTTTGTCAATGGCCATCTCTTTAGAAGATAATGTAAGTTCTTTCTTAACACTTAAAGGTATTATTTCTAATTTTTACAACATTTACATATTATGTCTTCTACTATTTAAACCTAAATAAATCTATCATTCTTCATCTTTTTCCAATTTATTATATTTATAATATTAATTTTGACTATGGAGACATTAATCAAATAAGGCTTGGAATACTATTGTTACTACTTGTATAGTAATATTAGTTGTTAGATTCTATAATTAGGTTATATAGTAATATGAGTTACTTGATTATGTAATTAAGTTCAAATACTGTTGTAGGGGTAGTGAAGTTTAGAAAAATTCTTAAGGATTAAAAAAATAGTAAATAACATTAATTATTTTATAAATACATCATCTTATTACACATTAAACGTTGATTATTAAAAAAATTAACATCTTAATCAAAATTTAAGTTATAGAAAATCAATTATCAATGTTAGTTACAAAATTAAAAAATTGACATCATATTTCAATTATTCAATATATATTAGAACTAAACACATCGATTTTCTTTTCAAGAAAATCGACATTAACTTTATTATAAGTATTCAACATCTACTCAAAAACTAATGTTAAGTATACCAAATATATGATGACCCTAATTTATAGTTTACATAGTAATCAATATAAAATATGTTAAATAACTGACATTAAATGATTTTCTTATTGTAATGATAATTAGCAAATATTGCCACACTATTTACAAGAAAATTATCCATAAACATGCATTAACTTGATAATTTAATTGTTGAAAAATTAGTTTGTGCATATAAAATTCACAACAATTATTTTAGGTCTGCCCAAGTGATGGTCTAGTTGGACTGCATCATCTACACAATAAAGAAAACTAGGTATATATGGTAAAAATGGTCTGCCAACATACTTCAATATTTAAATTAGTATTTGTGTAAGAAAAATAAAAGTGTAAAATTGTAGATTGTCTTGAGATGTCATATCATAGGTGTTTTATAGGTTTAGTCATGCTTGATTTGTGTCAGGACCGTGAAAGGCTAGAACTCTTCTTGGTACGGATGCTGCTCGCATGGCCCCAAACAGTCAAACACGTTAGAGTTTCCCATGCTCTTTAAAGATGGTTGAAATTAAGACATTATTCTAGGTAGAGGAATAAGCCTGAGAGTCAATTGGAGTAAACTAATATCATCCAATTGATTCTTTGGTTGTTTGCTCGTGAGATGGAATGGAATCGCGCCAATGCATGAACGCATTGAGCTAAGTGGATGATGGCGATCCGCCTAGGGCTGCTAAGTCACTCCAAATATTGTCAAATATTATCAAATTGCATAAAAGGGGAATAGAAAGAAATCAGCCCATATTAAATCCGTCACTCTTTATAAATTATATATTAGTTTCTAATTTTTATGAAGTAAAGAAAATTCAGTGATTGAAAGTAATTGAAGAGTGAATAGATAATTAATTAAATTGTGGTTAAGTTAAGATAATATAAATAAGAGTAACTTTAAAGAACTAATAAAAAAATAAAAGTCTAGATAGATAAATAGGAATGTCAATAGCATCATCCTCTTTGTACACATGTAATATCACATATATAATAATATGGCACACTATCCTATGTAATTTTAAATGTGCATCATGTAGTGTGAGAGATAATATAAAAATATATTATGTGTGCAGTTAAATTTTCTTGATACAAGAAAAGTGGAATGCTGTTCGTTATATTTTATATAATATGAAGAATATAAAAATAAAAGAGACTAACTCTTTAAAAAAAAAAATCGAAAAAACGGGGAACATTCTTTTAAGGGACGTCGGTGGCAATGAAATCCCTTTCCTACACAAATTCAGAAAACCAATCCAGGTATGATTGTGATTATTATCCTTAAACCTATCTATAAATTACAAGGCTCAAAGTTGTGGGAAACCAACTATTTGCTTCTCTCTGCTAGTTCCTCACTGCAATCTTCAAACCTAATATCTCACAACCATGGCTGCTTTTGCTAGATATATGTGGTTGTTCTTTTTTTCTCTCACGTGGCTGCTATTTTTTTCTTTATTGATTTTGTGGATATTTGAATCTGTGGAACCAAGTGCTACACTTGAGATGATTATCATATATGTTTCTGTCATTGGTTGCGTTTGCGGAGTTCTAGCAATTTTATGTTTGTTATTCAGAGGTACAAATTCTGATTCTGCATCTGAGGATCATGGAAGCAGAGAAAATAGGCCAACAAATTTCGTTCAATTTTATGAAAGGATTCAGATGGCTAGGCTTGCTTTTGCTTCGTTGTTGGTATTGCCACCAGTTAAAAGTTTCAAAGATACTGACGAAACTAAAGACGAGTGTGCAGTTTGTTTGGAATTATTCGAAGTTGGAAAGTCGATTCAACCTTTTCCATGCAAACATGAATTTCATGCTTCTTGCGTTAACTCTTGGTTGCACGCTGGAAATATCACATGTCCTGTTTGTCGTTTCTCTCTCAAGGACTTATTAAAGGCACAAGGATCGTTACCCCAAAGTCCATGATACAGTCAAATTTAGAACTTTGAATGTCATTAAGATCAGATTATACGTGTTCTCGAATTATTTCTTGTCATATATATGGATCATTGGTTCAATCTTTGAAAAAAATAAAAACAAGAATTATACATTGAGAAGCTTATTTTTACTATCCATCATGAGTCTTGATAAATTTTATTTTATTTTTCATTAACATCGTGAAGCTTCGCTTAAATTGTAATGGCTTCCTATTTACATTATTTTCAAATTAAAAAAAAATGCAGCGCCAAATCTGTTTCTGAAAGCATTTTTTGTATTATTTAACCTAATCTCTTTATTTTTATCTTTAACTGTTTTGGGTGTAATTAAGTTAACAAAGTTTTGGAGAGAGAGAAATAATTCCTAATTAGTGCCTTTACGGCAACAAGCGGCTCTGAGGCACTTATTAACAAAAACCTTAATTGACTTTTTAGTACATCCAAGACCCATAATTAATTAATTTTGATTAATCATAACCACTTGTAATTACATATATAATTTCTTAAAACGGACGTGATTAGATTTGTTTAGAGTATGTGTCATGTATATAATTATAAAAAATAAGGATAATTTTATGAGAAATTTAACCTCTAAAAAGATTGTACGTTTACATTATTAAAATTTTATAGCTATAAATAACGTAGATTTGCTTTGAGATTAAAGCAAAATTGATTAATAGTTAAAATATTAGACAAAATTTAAATAACCTCCTAAAGTAATGCTTATCATCATATAATTTTATTACATTTTCAAAATTTATAAATAATTTTTTTTAAATTTAAGAAAATAAAAATATTAGAATTTCAGTTAAAGAAAACTAAAAAAGATATAAATGCGAATTACTTATAACTTATAATAGCTACTTTTTTAAAAGTATAATGAAGCCAAAGAACTAATGAAACAAATAAAAAAAAAATACCTGGATTCAAGTGGAGTTAAGTTGAATTTCAACAACAATTTATTTAAAACGTTTATCTTTATTTATAAAAACTCATTGCAAAATCAACTCTGTTGTTAGTTATTTATATTAGAAGAACACCCCCTTCATGAATTGCCTGAACTTACATTAAAGACAGTTAAACATTTATAAGTGACTCATATTTCTCTTCCTTTTAAAAAAAATTGACTTGTCAATTTTTTTATTTTTAAAAAATTTAAAGGGATTATTTATAGACTTTAAAACTTCGATAATGTTATGTAACACGAAATTTATTTGTGTTTTTCTCTCAAATATCTAGCTGCTCACCTGGTGAATTATGCTATAAGTAATTTTTTTAAAAAAAGTACTGTTTTGCTACATTAACGGATGAAGAGAAGTGTGAAAATTATATATTTATTTATTTTTTGTTTAATCGAATAATTAGATTGCGTTGGTAGTACCTTTCTTTGGTGCTTGCGAAGAAAGTAAAATTTGATGATTTCCAGTGGAATAGAATGAGTTATTGTGTTAACTAGTCTCATCATCATCATCATCATCATTTTGGTAAAACTTATCTATTCTCCATGATATATTTTTAAGTTTTATCTTTTTTTTAAAAAATATTTTTATAAAAATATAATTATAAACTATCAAAATAAAATAAAAATTGATATGTTCAATATTAAATCTAATGAGTTTAATAAAAGATAACTTTCTCTTTTTCAAAGAAGATATTTTTCTCCATTACTATAACTTTATGAATTATTTTTTAATCATAAAACATAAAAAAATCATAATACTCTTCCATTTTGGTATAAGAAAATAAATTTTTCATATGAAAATTATCTTCTAAAATGCGAACAAAGCTTGAAATATTAACCTGGCTATTTAAAACGAATACCATTTTCCGGTGCTTGTGATGAAAATAGGGTTGTTGTTAGATTATGTTGGTAGTATCCAATTATTCTTTTCAATTGAGAAAAGTCTTATGGATGTGTTTTATATATTGGGCCATATTGTGTTTTTTACTATCTAATTTTCATTCAAATTTCAATAATACCTAATGAGAAAAATATTTATTATATTATTTTCTCTTGTTTAATATATTTTAATGAGTTACACATCCTTAATTTTACAAAATTGACCTTATTTTATAATTTCAAGTTAGTTTTACAATATTCTAAATTTGTTCAGTTAATACTAAATTTTGACACTATTTCTATTTTTCAGCTACATTTTAGGCTTTGAATGTTAGAATGGGATGATCTATATACTGTTGGAGTTTAAAGAAAGACCTACAACTTTGGTGTTTTAGTCAAAGCTCAATTTGGACCTTCTCAAGCTTTTATTTAGCCGAGAAATTAAAACTTTGTCTTTATTTTAGCTAAACCAACCTTGGTTTTTAGGTTACATTTGAAGCTATAGAGTCTAATTAATATGAAATTAGTGCTCAAATTTTCATAAGACCACTACTAATAGTCTTAAATTAGTTGGAAGTCAGCCTTGTGGGAATTCATTGTTTTAACTGTTAAAGTTAATTATCTTGTTAAAAATAAGTCCGGGCTTCTAAAAATTAAGAAGACCCTCTTATTGTAATCCTAAGAGACATGCAATCCAAGTCTAGTAATGTTTTAGGTTAATTAGATCAAATAAAAGGAGAGAACTCATTAGACTTTAGAAACTTTAGACATATTTAGCAGCATAGTTTTTCTCTTTTTCTTTTTATTTCTATTTTGTTCTTTATCAATGAAAGCTTAAATTCAGAGTTGATTTAAGGAATTTGAGGTCTTCTACACCAAATTATGAGATTATAATTTGCCATATTGACCTTCTATAATTAATTTTCTTTTCTCCCTAATTACTTGCATTGATTTCTTAAAATTGCTTATGTTAAATGTTGATTTGGTAAAATTGGTATTCATCCTTGTGATTTTTGATATCTTGTTTTTTTTTTATGTTGAATTGTAGTTGATAAATTATAGTTTTACATAAAAGGGCAAAGGATTAAGGGATTAATTTGCAAGTCTCTAATTTAATTTCTCAATTCAATCAAATTTTATTATTAAATCAATTTCAATTTAATTTAATTATTATAGTAGTTGCTTAATTTGACTAATCTTAATTAATCAAATCCAAGATGGTGATTTAGCATAGGATTCATAAATTATTATAGGAATTTCAGGTATTCAAGGTTGAAGAATTAATTAGAAAAGTTAAATCCTAATTGATCTATGATTAATCTGACAAAAGTAATTTAATTTCTTAAATCGACTATTTCATTATATTGGTTTTCCTTCTTTCTATTTGCTCTGCATTTTTATTTTGTTTAATACATTAAATTTAATTTAAATTCACAAAACCCTCTTCCAACTCTGATTTTGTATTAGTTCTGCATTTTATATATTGCATATTGTTGTATTCTACATTCTATTATAGCATCCTATCTTGTTTGCATTAGTTTCTTTTGTTTTTAGTACATAATAAATTAGATAATTATGTAAACCTTATTAATAATTTAATTAGAAAATATAAATTAAAGGATCACTAGGGGTACAACTTAATTATTTCACTATACTAATTATTTTGTATTAAACTAGTTTTTAATCTAATTTTAGTATATTATGATGTGATTATCAATACCCACTAACTTTTGTTTGAATCAATTGTACTACCTAATTTTAAAATAAGCATAATGTTAGATAGTTTGAAAAATCATCCTTTATCTTAATGAAGAAATCCTATGAAGATAGATGGAATGTTGACTAGGCTTTACGACCTGTCAACTGGATTAAAATAACTATCTAACTTCCATTTTAGCCTTTAATTTTTATTCAAGTTTTAATAATACTCATTAACATTTATTTTGAATCAATTATACCATGTAATTTTCAAAATAAATACATTATTGGACATTTTGAAAACAACCTTTTTTATTTTCTAATTTCGCTCAAATTTTAATAATACTTATTAACTTATTTTGAATGAATCAATTATACCACTTAATTTTCAAAATAAATGCAACATCGGACATCTAGAAAACATTCATTTCCAAAATGGTAATGAAATTACATATTAAAAGTGAAGAGTTAAATAGTCTTGTGATAAATAATAATGAAATTATAAATAATTGGTTATTTCATTAATATAACTAAAATCCTTGCTTTTTGGATAGCTAAAAAACTACAAACCATTGAAATTTTAATATAAAGAAGTCATAACACTACAGTTAAATTATGGGAAGAGGTATCATGTTAACCTAATAAAAAGACATGGCAAAAAAACCATTGCAATCACCTAACAAAAAGACAAAAGAAATTAAATAGGGATAACATTCAAGAGATGTTATTGGTTAACTATTGCAAAGTGACCATCCCACTTATGGTAACAATTAAGGTTTATTAAGTAACACATGGGCTTCCCTTGTAAGTAAAAGGTGTTAAAGGTACTCCATCAAGTCCTTATGTGCAAAAAAAAAAAATTAGTGTAATTATTTTTGGCTTGCTACAAAACTTAAATCCAATGTAAACAATACTTATATTTTACTTCCCTCTTTTAGATCTTTGCTTTTGGCTTGTACCTTTTTTGGTTAATAAAGTTATGTGGTTAACTTCTTATTACGTTATGAGTTCTCATTATTATGACCTTGGATCTTGTTGTTACAAGTTCAGATGCAACTCTGAATCCTATGGTTATTAGTTTTTATTGCAAATTTGTTACATGCCTTGACATGGTTGGTGCTTTTAGAGGTTGACTTATAGCTCTTAAAGGCTACAACAGCATTTTTAGAATATGTTTTAAGGCAAGGGGTTGAGTTATGCTACGTCCTACTGAACATGCACTAGTATTAATAGTATTTGTGGCATTGGTAGCTTGGTTCCTAAATGACTTGGCATTATAACCATTCACACCACACCTTTAAAGCCTAGAGTACTAACCTATTAGTTTTTATTTTGAATTAATTATACCATCTAATTTTTAAAATAAACACAATTTTAGACATTCTATTATATGGTATAATTAATTCAAAATAAAAACTAATAAGTATAATTAAAAATTGAGTGAGATTAGTTAAAGAATAAAAATGATATTTTCAAAATGTTCAACATTGCATTTATTTTAAAAGTTAAGTGGTATAATTTATTTAAAATAAAAGTTGATGGATATTATTGAAACTTAAGTGAAAGATAGATGATAAAAAGTTTATTTTGAAAGTCAGGTAGTACAATTGATTGAAAATAAAATTGATGGACATCATTAAAACTTAGTAAAAGTTAGAAGGTAAAAAGGAAGATATTTTAATCCAACCAGCAACTTCAAAGCCCAGTTAGCATTCCATCAACCTATGTAGCATTTTTCTATTAAGATAATGGATGGTTTCTCAAAATGTCTAATATTACATTTATTTTGAAATTCAAATTGTATAATTTATTCAAATAAAAGTTAGTGGGAATTATTGAAACTTAAATGAAAGTCAAAAGATAAAAGGTACACTTTAACCTATATATTACCATGGTTAAACAATTATTATAAATGTTTTTTACAAAAATACCAGTTAAATATATTATTATTTTTTTAATGAAACAAAGGGGCCTAAGCCTAAAAAAAGTTTGAGCAAAAATAAAAGATCAAGTCATAGAGACTCTTTAAATATTAATAAGAAAAAGATTTGACATCTAAGAAGGAACCATATCAAAGCCATGTATTCTAAGGCTAAAAGAGAGGCTATGATTAGCCAACCAATCTACATAAGTATTACCTTCTTTATATGTATGCATAGTTTTGACTTCCCACTTTTGAAGCCTCTAAATAATTGGAATCATTCCATTATTCCTATAGTAGGGATTAGATAAGCATTTGATTAGTACATTTGAATCATTTTTAAGATTAACTTTTTTAAAATGAATTCCCAAGCAATCAATAGCCCACAAAAAACTCTTCAACACTTAGTATTGAATGAAAAGCAATAACTTAAAGGTTTTACAAACCTATAGATCCAATTTCTACTCATATCTTAGATCACCCCATCACATCCTACTAAACCAATATTAATTTTAACCACTCCATTAGTATTAACCTTTACCTAGTTCTTAAGAGGAAAATGCTAATGAACCTAGATTTTACCCAATCTCTTATTAGCTCCCATATTGCTCTTCTAAAATGCATCAACAATCCATTTCACATAGCTCTTTATTATTATGTCAAGATATGAAAGTCTCATAAAATTTTCGTTATGTAACTCCTTATTCCTCTATAGCTAAAGGAATAGCAACTTACAACCTATAAGGCCCCTAAGTTTTGGTAACTTGAATTTAATTTAATATATAATAAGTTAAAGTCAAGTTAAAGTCAAATTAATTCACATGTTCCAACAAACTATGCAATATATTAAGACAAAATCAATGCCTTCCAAAGCTTTTAAGCATAAGTGCAATCTTAAAGGACATAAAGCAACATTTCTTCTTTATTTTGGAAATTATGGTAACATGTTGAAGTTTAGGCCCATTTAACAACAAATGGATTAATTAAAATTGACCCATGGTAAGCTTGCCAAATAAAAATGCACATGTACTACAGAACATTGAACTTCCAAATATTTTTCCAACATTGCTTTTCTTTGTCACCGTCATGTCAAGTTAAAAATTTAAAAGCTCTACTAATTGTAAATTGACTGACACCATCACCATTCTGAAGCATGTAATTTGCTCTAGTTTCCATACATGGGGGAAAGACTACTTTGATCCATTGTAACACTAAAGTTGGGATAATTTGTTACAATAAATCCTAACCCCTATTATTTGCAACATAATCTCTAACTAAAGCATGAAGTTAGTCTTCATCTAGCTAAACTAAAGCATACTAGTGGAAAGAATTATCCATATCTATCTATTTATTATTCTAAAATGAAATTGTGGTATAATCATTAATTTTCCACTTCATATTTCCTAACATATCCTTCCAAACATTTACCAAATCCTTCCAAAATATAAAATCCCGACTAATAGCAATAATCTTCACAAGCTAGCTAAAAATAATTTCCATACTTTCCTTTTAACACTTATGTCCATAAACTATTTTCATTTGAACATAAATGGACACTAGGTTTCATAAAGTCAGCAATATCCATATATTAAATCTTCTACAAGCTTATGCTATTTGAACATTTAGGTTGACAAATAGTGGTCTAGCTAATTATATAGATTTTCCTACTATTTTCACAATGCCCCTAGATAAAATCCATTTGATTTTGCAATAGCTAAACATACTCTTTGGAGAAGCCTAGCTACCTACATTTGATTAATGGTAATTAAGGCCAACACAAATTAAGCAAGCATTATTCATCCTACTATAAATAGAGTTCCAGGTTGCTAGCTAACAAGCCTAGCATCAACTTTTTTCACTAACTAACCATACTCTTTCTTAGTTTTACTAACAAACACAGGTTCAATTCCTAAATATTTCCTTAAGTTAATAGTAAGGGTGAAACCACTCTCTGGAACTAAATAATCAGCTAAATCTTAAGAAACACTCTTAGAAAAAAGAATCTTAAAGTTAGCAAACTTAACTTTTTGGCTTGAAGCATCATAAAATTATTGCAAATAAGATTTAACATAATTCATTTGCTCCATAAAAGTTTTAGTAAACAAAAGAAGATCATCCACAAATAAAAGATGAAAAATAGGAGGATAATTCCTGCCATATTTGATGGCTTTCCAATTACTAGCTCGAATTTATTCTTCAATTAGATGAGTTAGCTTTTCCGTGCATAAGACAAAAATATATAAAGATATAGGATTTTGTTATCTCACTCCTCTAAAAGGTTTAAACTTTTAATTTTGAACCATTCTATATAATGTTCACTATAAATAAGCTAATAGAATTCATGATTCTTCTTCTCATTTTTCTTGTAATCCCACCTCTAAGAGGACTTCTTTAATAAACTCCTAAGAAAGTCGATCATAAGCCTTCCTAAGATTAATTTTCATAGCAATGTAGCCTATCTTACTAATTTTTTTCATAGAATGAATAGTCTTATGAGCCATAATAATGTTGTCCTATATATATCTTCTAGACATGAAGTTGTTAAAAATAGGGAAATCAACTTAGAAAGCAAACTGTTGATTCTATTAACAAGAACTTTTGTAACATATTTGTAATTTACATTATATAGAAATATTGGTCTAAATTGATTGATGAATTCAAGCTGATATTGCTTAGAGATCAGCTTTAGAAGAGTTTGATTAACATATATAATATCCTTCCCCTCTTCAAAGATGGCATAGACAAATTCATAGAGCTTTTTGCTTGATAAAAAATGGTAACAAACCCATCATCTCTAAGATCCTTTATTATCTCTATATAAAAAATAGTCCTTTTTACTTAAAGAAAAGAAATCATATCAAAAAGTTTAGAGAGATCTCTAGTATTAATTTTTAGGAATGTAACTAATGAATACAAACATTAAGTAGTGTGAAATTTCTTAAAGAAAATTTACTAATAAAACTTAATCACTAATTTTAACCACTTGTCTTTATCATTACTCTAGATGCCAATTTCATTCCTCAACATTAAATCTCTATTAGATTTTCTTCTTATCATAATTTTAGTATGATAAAACTTAGCATTCCAATCACTATCCTAGACATATTAAGTCTTTGATTTTTTATACCAAAAAATCCCCTCCTAGGCTAAAACCTCATTTAACTCTTTTTAAATTCTTCTTTCAATAAAATAAAGATTACTATACCATTTTCTTTCCATGACTTATTAAACACTTTTGAGTCTTGCCAAAAGGTTATTATTTCTTTTCCTTATATCACCAAATACCTCTTTATTCCATATAATTAAAGCATTTCTAACATGGACAAGATTATTTTCAATGTAAAATTCATCTTTGCAATTATCCGTTAGGAAATAAAAAAAATTATCATGTAATGACCAAGAAGCCTCAATCTTGAATGGATATTTTTCTATCATCATTACCATCTATCATATTAATTAGAATAGGGTAATCATTAGAATGAACTCTAGGAAGAACTCATATAATAGCATCAGTGAATCCTACTATTCCTATATCATTGCATAAAGCTCTATCCAGGCTCTTAAAGACTCTATCATACCTATTCCTTAGCCAACTTTGCCATGTGAACTTGGAACCCTGCCATCTTATATCCATTGAGCCATACTCCTCAATCTAGTTAACAAAACTTTGACATCTACTAGTTAAAATAAGTGATTTACCTTTTTTCTCACATGCCGTAAAGATATCATTAAAGTCATATGCTAGGATCCGAGCACATTGAATTTACCTAACTAAGTCGAGCAAGTGAGTATGACCTTTCTTTTTTAGCAAATATTAAGGACTAAGATAAGTAATGGTAAAAAACCATTTAGTTCCATTAGAATTAGTAACTTTGAAATGCAAAAATTGAAAGGAATGTTGCACTATATATAAATTCAAATAATCTTTATCCTATACAACCTAGACACCTCCTACCAAGCTTTACATTCTTCAATAAAAAAACTTCTTGAAATGAAGTTTCTTGAAGATCTTTACAACTTTTCAAAAGAAGACCTTATATTAAGCAAAGTAAAAACTATATGTTTATATCTCTACACTATCTCTTTAGTATTAATAAAAAAAACTTAACCTTTTCAACTCCTTTACAATTCCATGCAATTATTTTGTTCATCATTATAAAAATATATAAAGAAAAAAGCATGGGCATTTAAACAATATCTAGTTGAATCTCAAAAGGACATGAGCTAGGAACTAAATCCAAATTTAACATATTTATATTTCTATTTTCTTGTTCATTGTTGTCCTTAATAATCATCCTATACAAAACGTCTAGTGGTTTTAAAATCTTACCATTTACTAGTGATCTATCACAAATTTATGCCCTTTAGTCTTACATATTTCAATAACATTATTTTGTAGATATTTAAGAGCCTTTCTTATTATTTCTCCTTATGTAATGCTTTCTAGTGTCTTCCTTTAAACATGAACCCAAGGAATCTCATTAGACTACTATTACGTGATTGGAATATGGTTAAAGTAACTAACCTACCTAAGCATATTGTTAGTTTTTAACTTTATATGGAGCTTATGATGGGATTGGGAGCCAAACAAGCGTAGCGAAATTAACCAATCCCAGTCAACGGATCCATACAAAACATTAGATTAGGCCTCAGAATAGGAATATAACTCTACTGGAGCTGCTATTTCAAAATAAAGGTTTTCTGTTAAATCTCCCTTCTCTGATGACTTACAAATTTTCAATCAAATCATGAACTTGTTTGTTGATCACCTCTTCGACTTCTTTTTGATTGAAAATTTTGAAGTATCCACACGAACCAGCAGATCACCAATGAATATCCACACGAACACTGGTTAGAATTCTTTTCCTTAGCTTCATAGTGCTAGCTATGCCTCTTCAAGAGTTATGGTCAAGGAGGGGTGCTAGGGTTTTTCTATACTTTGGGAATGTATGAATAATAATCTTATATTATTACCCAATAAACCTATTTAAATAGGTGCATAGAAAATTTTAACTAATTGGGCTATGTTCCATGTATAATTATAGGCTTATTATTGGGCTTTATAATTATAACATAGAATTCCTAAATATTAAGCCTAAATAATTTAGTTCATTAATTTCAAATCCATTAAGCTCTAAGTGTATGACCCTACAGGCTCTCATTACATTAGCAATGATCATTAATCATATTAATGATTATAAATAATAAGTAGTGTCTAGCAACATATCATTGTTACCCAAGTAATGAAGAAGTCGGTGATTTAACTAAACCTTTACATATGATCATCATCTATGACCTTTTGTTCTAAATATCGAGATTGAGCATGAGAAATTGACTTTGTCATTCTCGTATAGCCCAATCTTGAGGTTTCTTGATTCCTAAGTAAGTTAATTGAATCAAATGTAATTGACAACCCATATCAATTTATTTCAGCATGACTATGTATTTTCTCAATTTTACTTAATCAAGGGGCTCACAGATGTTACTCTTATTATATAAGAGGGATAAATTTCATCTTAATAACACAAACCCATCTGCATGATATATGACATATCCAATAACTACCCTTGCATTCACTCAACGATGAGTGACATAGAATAGTATCAAAATATGAAACTCACATGTAGGAAACTTTAGCGATCTCAAGTCAAAGGACCATCATAATAATGATCACTAAGAATCACTCCTGATACTCATATAACGATCCATGTAATGTTCTTAGAATAGGTCAGTCTAATATACAAGTTCTCTAATTTGTACTCATGTGTAAACTTAATATCTCATATAAGTCACCACACATGCTAGTCTTAACATATCAAAGCAGCCCAATCCATAATGATATATGACTAGGGATATTTAAGAATACAATTATTCTAAGGTTATTATCATAATTAAATATATTATGCAAATAATATATATATATATATATATATATATGATAATTGGAATTGTCATTAAAATAACACAATTCAAATTTACATTTATCAATATGATTAATTTTAAGGCATATACACTAATAGCTTAGTCAGTTAAGATGTTAGCTTACTTATACTTAGCAGTTTCTCATGCTAGTACAAACAAGGTTGTTCTAATTGAACCACAGTAGTTGCATTGTGTTTGACTTCACCTCTATTAGGATTTTATAAAAAAAACTTGGTTATTTAATGCCTTAAAACTAGACTTATTTTTAGTATTGCTTTTTGTTAATTTCTTTTTACCTCTATTTGAATCAAATGTCTTAGTAGAAGCTTTTCCTTTCTTACCATTTTTTCAAAAGTTGAACAGCCTCCAAATTCCTTAGAAGGTTATTGTTATTGTTACTTAAGCACAATCTCAAAAGTCTCCTTACTAGACCCTTTTTGATTAATATCCCTTATGTTTTTATCTGTTATAGAACTTTTAATTCTATTCTATCCTTAATTCTTTTTCAATGTACAACATTTAACATAGTGGCTATAAACATCATAATTGAAACATCCACCCCATAAATTAGAAAAGTAAGGGCTTTTTCAAATCAATAATAACTCACATTCTTGTCTGCTTTCCTTTTGCCAACTGCTTAATCATAAAATCAATCTTCATTAATTTTCCTATCCTATCCTTAATTTTTTTAAACTTATACAATGTTATTGCAACCACCCATTTTTCATCATCAAAACTTATCATATAAAATTTAAGCTAACACTATAAACCTAAGGTGTATCATCTAATTTATAGCTTTAATCTTTTCTATTAGGCTTCACGATTTCCTTTAAAATTGACTTGATTTCTTTATTGAAAACTTTTAGTTGCCTATTTGTTCAAGAATGGTATGGATTAGAAACTCCATAATAAATACTATATTTCTTTAACAAAGCCTTAAATGCTTGATTGCAAAAATGACTTCCTTGATCACTTGTCAAAGTATGTGAAATGTCAAACCTACTAAAAATGTGAGACCTGAAAAAATTTACAATAACTTTTCAATCATAAATCTTAGTGGTTTTAGCTTCCACCTATTTTAGAAACATAATTATCATCTAGTCAAATGTAAACAAAGCCAAAAGATCAGGAAAAAGGCTTTATAAAATCAATGCCTTGTAAATAAAAAATAAGGGTGTTATATGGGGCATGATAGCATTTTTTGTGGGAAAAAATAGTTGAGCTTGCAGGTACCCATAAGAAGCTTATGGATAGATTGCCTTTTTTTTAATAAAAATAATTATATTATTAGACACACACAAAAATTGAAAATCAAATCCTAGATGTGGTGGATGGTATAAAACTTTCAAGGGGACATTAAATTAGATTAGATTAAAAAAATTATTTTTTTATAAATTATAATTAGCTAATTAGATTTTTTTTATTTTGTATAATGAGTTAATTAAGTAAAAGTAAAAAAAATATCAAATTATTGGATATTAGAGTGGATTAAATTAAAAGTTTTTAAAATATTTAAAATTTAGGAGGAAAAAAACTAGGTTCACGGGTACCTATAGGTACCTAGTAATTTACCTATGAATGCTTGTGATTGCATGGGTAACTCGCATAAGCCTATATGACAAATAAGTTACACATAAACTATAAGTGATCTACCCGTAATCATGGGTAACCCATAAAGTCTGTGAGCTCCAAACCCATTTTACATGTTCAATCAAAAACCTCATAAAAAATAAGAATTTAAGGCATTTCATATTTATGAGTTAAATTTCTTATTTTTTTTAACATTGTTCACAATTTATACGAAATATAGAAACATCATCGAACAAAGTGAGCCAATAAAAACTAGAATTAAGCCATTTCCTTATTATTCTCTTAGGTCCAAAGTAACCTCCATAAGCATAAGTATGATAAAATATAAGTATGGAAGGAAACTCAAAATTATGTACACATTTATTAATTATTTAATTAGCATAAAATCTCCATAAATAAAGGCCATCCCACATATAATATTTGCCCTTACTTTTATATTTATTAATTTGAGATTTTTTAACATATACAGGCAACTCATTAGCAGCTAAATAGTTCACCAAGTTAACCAACTAGGGATCATTACTTAGTAGTTGGAGAACTTACTCATTTGGAAAAGTGTCTTGAATGGGTAAAGTATTTGTATCTCTTGGAATCTTACTTAAATGGTCTACAACTAAGTTTTCAACACCATTCCTATCTCTAATATTAAGATTAAACTTTTGTAAAAGCAATATCCATCTAATATTTGCATCTCTTGGAACCTTACTTAAATGGTCTACAACTAAGTTTTCAACACCATTCCTATCTCTAATATTAAGATTAAACTTTTGTAAAAGCAATATCCATCTAATTAAATGGGGTTTTTCCTCGAGTTTTTTCAAAAAGAACTTCAAAGTTGCATGATAAAAAAATATAACCACTTTATAACTAAGCAAATATGATCTGAATTTATCTAAAGAAAAAATAATGGTAAATTTTTTTTTTGCTATAATAGTGTAATTAGCTTGGGCAACATTTAAAGCTTTTAAAGCATAATAAATCATATAAGGTTGTTTACCTACTTTTTATGCAAGAACAACACTAATTACATAATTAGATGCATCACATATTAACTCAAATGGTAAATCCTAATATAGTGGCTAAATCATAGGAGTAATGATAAGAGCTTGTTTCAATTTATTAAAAGCCTTCTTACAATGTTGGTCAAAATCAAACTCCACTTCTCTTTGGAGCAACTTAAATAATAAGGGCAATCTTACTAAAATCTTTAATGAAGCAGATATAAAGATTTGTATTTCCAAGAAATCTTTCACGCAAGTGGGGTAAGGAAAAGTGGTAATCACATCACTCTTAATAAGATATACTTCAATGCCCTTACTATTTACTATATATCTTAAAACCATCCTATACTTTACCATGAAATGACATTTCTGAAAATTCAACACAAGTTTAATTTCAATACACTTATCTAGCACCCTAATCATATTATCCAAGTATGCATTAAAAGAGTAATCATAAATAGTAAAATCATTTATGAAAACCTCTATACTATCCTCTAAAAAATTAGTAAGAATTTGCATAGGCTAAATAGCATCCTCCTATAAGCAAAAGTGCTAAAAAGGCATGTAAATATGGTATTTTACTAGTCTTCTAGAATAATATAACTCTAGAAATAACCAGTGTAATTATCTAGGAAGTAATAATGAGATTTTCCTATTAATTCTCACAAATATCTGGTTAATGAATAAGAGTGGGAAATGATCCTTTTTGATTATTTGGTTGAGGTTTTATAGTCAAAGTAGACTTTCTAACTATTTTGAACTTTAATGGGAATTAGTTTATTATTCTAGTTCCTTATTACTATCAATCCAATCTTCTTAAGAATAACTTGCCCTGGACTTACCTATTTGTTGTAAAAAATGGGATATATAATATTAACCTCTAATAGCTTGGTAATCTCCTTTTCCACCATATTAAAAAATCAAGAGGTTAAGTTACCCTTGATATTATCTTACTAGTTTGGCTCCTTTTTCTTGGAAAATTTAATGCATACATGTAACAAGCCTAATACTAGGAATATCTACAAGTGTCCACCCAATTACTTGCTTATGGAATCTCAAAATTGGTAATAACTTTTTATTTTTCTTAAGTTATAAATTCTTCGCTATAATCATTAGTAACTACTCATCCTTTTCTAAGAATGCATACTTCAAATGATCTGGTAAAGGCTTAAGTTCCAATGTGGGTGATTGAATCATAAAAAGTACTAATTTGTTGGTAGAAATTGCTTTTGCAAGTTAAATTTTTGTTTAATCATCATTTGCTACACATTCTAAATCAACAGTATTCTCATCACTTATAAATATGGAAATCTAACATATGTGGTGTACTTATTATCACTATCATAGTTAATGGACTCATGGCCATCAAAATAATCCATGAACTTAAAAACCTTAGGAAAGTTCACAAGCATATCATTAAGAGTATCTTTAGCTAGAACATTAATTACATCTAATTGAAAAATAAAATGCACTTCTATTGGTTATTTTATAACTTTAAAAATATTGAAGTTCATAATTGTATCCCTAATCTTCATGAAAAAAGTGTCAGCATCTACATATATCTTTGTTTTTATTATCTTGAAAAATGGTCTTCTTAGAATCAAAGGTACATGCTTGCTTGAAAACTGATCCTCTATAAGCAGAATGTAAAAGTCCACTAGGAATATTAATTCTTTCACTTAATCCAAGAAACTTTCAATAACACCAGTAGAATGTATAGTGCTACTATTAGCTAATTAAATGATAACTCTTGTTTACTTCAGAGGGTCAAGCTATAATAAAGAAAGCATTAACATTGGTATGATATTAACTAAAGCTTCTAAGTTTATCAAGGCATGCTTAAGTTTACGATTGCCTATGATATATGATATGTCAAATATTCTTGAATCATTACACTTTTATGGTAAGTTAAGTTGGAGGATAGTTAAAATATTTTGTCCTATACTCACTTTTTCATTGTCATTTGATCTTTTCTTGTGAGTGAATAACTTTTTGAGAATATTTAGGAATTTACTTGATGGCATCCAATAATAAAAGATTAACTTACCTTCCTAAAAGTTTCCAAAATCTCTACACTTATATCAAGTTCTTCTATTTTTTTTCTAAATTGTGTAATTCTATTTGGGAAAGGAAGTGGTCTTGTATAACTTGTTAGTTCCTACATAAATTTTAGTTTCTTTATTTTTTTTAGTTTATTTACTTTGAATTTTCTATAGAATTTTCAAAATCTACTAGTTATTTCTACTTACTTTGTTGACCTACTAGTTGATTGGTTGGTTCTTGAACTTCCTTGCCACTCCTCAATATAATGGTAAAAACATTACCTCTTGGATTTAGAATTATTTGAGAAGGTAATCTATCAAAACCTTGTGATTTGAGCTCATTTAAAAAAGAAGCTAACTAATTAATCTGATTTTGTAAATCTTGTATTGTTACTTTTATTCTTTACTAAAATTTGAAGTTATTATGGCCATTTGCTTAACTAGATTATCAAAAGATGGCTGAGAAGATGATGATGAAGTGGCTTGTTGGTTTTAAAAATTTTTTTATTGGATTCACTTGGAAAGCTAAAGCTACTACAATAAAGGTTTAACTAGTTAGTATTATGCTAGTTTGATTAGTTGTTAGACTGAAGTATTGTTATATCTGAAATTTAGGTGATCTTTCCAGCCAGGATTATAAAAATTGGAGTAAGAGTTATACTTTTCTTACTATTGGTTTTAGGGTTTTCTAAGGAAGACTACTACTACATAGGTTTGAGATTGACCATTATCTTCTTGCAATATGGGGCAGGAATTAGTAGGATAAGTTAAACATGAGCATATGCCATAAAGTTTAGTAGGAAGAGGAGTTTGAGTTTACTATTGTCTTATAATCATCTATCTTACTAAAGAGGTTAATTTATTTAATTAGTGTTTCATTTTTTGTTAATCCATGTGAGATAACTTCATCTTATTCATACTTTTAATGGTAATAATCATTCTAGTGCCAAATTGTTGAGAGTCTACTGCAATGTTAACTATTAAGTCTCTAGCTACCATAGGAGTTTTGTCTACTAATGCTTCACTACTAGCAACATCAATCATACTCCTATGCATTAGAAGAAACCCTTCATAAAAGTATTGAATGAGAAGTTACTCACTAATTTGGTGGTGTAGGTAACTTAAGCGTAAGTTCTTAAATCTCTGTTAATACTCATATAATGTCTCACCAATTATCTGCCTTATGTTATATGTATCTTTTCTAATTGCAATAGCTTTTAAGGCAGGAAAAAATTTCTCTAAAAATAACCTCATCATATCATTCTAACTAGTGATAGAACCTGACTGAAGATAGTATATCCAATCTTTAGCTATATTAGTAAGTGAAAATGGGAATACTTTTAATTCAATATAGTCTTCTGAGATGTCATAAGGTTCATGGATAAGTAAACTACATGGAACTCTTTCAAATGCTTATAAGAGTCCCTACTTACAAGACCATGAAATCTAAGAAGCAAATGGATTAGTCTAGATTTAAACTCAAAATTAGGATAAAGATCATGATATTGAATGCCTAAAGGTTAGTAAGTGATATCAAGGGTAGTTAATTTCTCAAATGTCTTCTTGTTAGCTATGTTATCTAAATTATCTATAAGATTAGAATGAAGGATAGGGATGCCACAACTACGCACATTTCTAGTTTTTTAAAGCAAATGAAAAGTTCTATCTATTTCAACACCAAAATCTAATAATTCTCTAGCAAATTGCCTAGTCATGTACTATATTACAACATATAATACTATAGGGGTACAATAATGCCATAATACTAATGTATTATTAAAAATTACTCAAAATATATCTAATCAACATATCTAAACATTTTTAAAAATTATAGGAATCCATACAATGAAAGCTATAACTATGCAAAACCTAAAAGTACAATAAAAATTCTTTAACAAAATGGTCTAAATTATGGAATTTGATTACAAAGTTGGGGGCTCATGAATAACAAGACTATTTATAAGCCATGATTAGAAAAATATTTTCTACCATTGCAAAAACTTCAAGTTCATGAAGCTAGTCACCTTAGGACTAATTCAAAATGAGCTAGTAGGTTTGTGCATAGCCTATACAGATGAGCCAAAAACCCCTAGTAAAGTGTAAAATGAAGTATTATATAATGAAAAATTATGAATTCAAGTGGAGAAATATGCAAGAAATAAAGAATGCAAGAAAATGTAGAAAAATACCATATACTATAAAATCCAAGGAAACATTAATAAAAGTTGAATTGATTAGAATGTTTGAACAATTATACAAATTAGAGTTAGTAAATGATGTTAAGGCATGAATTGAAGTGAATCCTCAACAATGGTGCAAAATTTTTATAACTATCGAAGTCAATCAAAATTAGAAATTACTATTTTGATGAAAATTTGCAATATAAGGTAACAAACTAAGTTAAACTCATGGTGATCTACTTAATACATCTTTTCACATTGATTTATTAACTATGATTACATAATTATTTAAGCATTTTATATTAAAAAATATAAGAAGTAAATGGAAACATAAGTGAAAATTAATCTTGTACACTTAAGTAATTAGGCAAATAATACACAAATAAGATGTAAGAATGTAAATAGAAAAATTAAGGAGGTTTGAATTGAAATTAGACAAAATTAAAGATTAGAAATAGAATGTATAATTAATATAGAAATAAAAAGTGGAGAAGCATAATTGATTCAAGGCAATTAAAAACTTATTGGTAGATTAATAACATATCACAATATATTTGATAATTGCAATTGATTTCTTAGCTTAGAATCATCCAAAACCTTGGTAATAATTCATAAATTCTATGTTAGATTTCCATCTTGGATTTGGTCAATTCAAATTAGTAGAATTAAGTAACTATTATAATTCTTAAAGTTACATCTAACTCAATTTGAATATAAAATTCAATTGAATTGAAGGATTAAACTAAAACCTCTAAAATCATTTAACCCTTTATTGTCACATAAAGAATGATGATTAACTAACCAAAATTCAATATAATACCAAATTAAAATCATAAATCACAATATTGAATACAAATTAACTAAATTTATATCTAATTTATGCGACTGTAGAAAATTAGATAAATGAATCAGGGAAAGAGAAAATCAATTAATAATAATTAATATTATAACTCAAAATCTCATAATCTAAATTGATATAAGTTTTAAATTCCTTGAATCAATCCAAAAATTAGTCTTCCATGGATGAAAAGAAGAAATTTGTAGAAAAGAAGAAAGTTATCTAAAATTGTATATTCTCACCTTTGGAGGCATAAACCTTTAAATCTGATTTCTTATTCTATAAAACCTAATTGGCCAAGTTAGTATGCCTCTTATGGTTACAAAAAATAAGGCCTTGTTAATTTTAGAAATCTAAGACCTAATTTATAAAATATTACACTATAAGAGTTACTATAGTAAAATCTTATAAGTTTAATTTCTATCTTTTGTAAGATCCTAAAAACTACATAGTTTCACAAATCATAAAACATAAAAGTTATTGGGCCAAGTATTAGGAAACTTTGGGCATTGTTTCATTTTAATTAGATCTTTGGAACTCTAAATATGACTTAAAAATCGAGATTAGTTTAGCTTAAACAAAACCAGAGCATAAATTTTATGGCCATTTTTTACCTTTTAGGCATCTAGCTTCAGCTTTGGTTAAAATACAAAAGTTTTAAAGCTTCCTTTGAGCTTTCCAATGACATAAAGATTACCAAATTTTGATATCCAAAACTTAAGTTATAGCTAAAAACCTAAAATAGTATAAAAAATCAGCATTAATTGAATAATTTCAAAACATTGAAAAACTAATAACCAGTCATATAACAAGGCTAATTTCATAAAATTAAGCATATGAAACACACGCTAAGAGAAATAAAATAGAAAAAATAATATAGATAATATTTTGCATATTAGTGGCCTACAGGACTATTTTTCATAGCCCTACTTATTGGCATCACTTTTTGGTAATAACATCTTACCATCCAAAGCAAACTTCAATTTGTTACATTTTCATCATATCTATAATTAGGACCAAATTAGGGTGAATTATCTTAGAAATAGTTTAGGTATTATAGTTTGACCCATTAATGTTTTGCAGATTATTTTCTTGTAATTAGTATATGGGTTAATATTTATAAATAATATTTGAAATGTCATAAATTTGTTTTATTAGTTTTTATTGACAATAAAAACCAAGCTCTTCTAAGCTATCTATTTCAAGAAAAAATGGATGAAAAATAATATATTTTAATTTATATAAGTTAAATATTAATGTAAAATATTGTATTTCATAAAGGTTAAAATTTTATTAGAAAAAATGTATGGTACACTATTAATACAGTAATATATCAATGCACTATTAAATTTAATAGATGACAAGTCATCATGTAATGTTCAAGATTTAAACCTAAGAGAGAATAAATCTAATGTGCAACCAAATCTAATGATACACTACTGTACTACTATGTTAGTGATGTACAGAAAACCTTCCTAAAGTCATAATACACATAAAACATTTTCTTGAGTCTTCTTACTATATTTATTTTTCTATTATTTAGCTTAAATATCAATTTATTTAAAAGAAATAATAAATGATAATAAGTTCAAAAAACCTCACCTTTTTGGCTATAACATATTAAAAAAAAAGGTATATAAGTACTTAAAGTATTTGAACTTAACTTCATTCCAAGACCCTTATGTCAATGAGGACTTATTATTATATAAATGGATTAATATAAAGACACCTTCCTTATTTAAGAAAAAATTATGTAAAGTAGAAATTTTTGATAAGATATATTCTTTCTATAAGAAGGATTTTAGAATTTGAAGTAAAATGGATTTGAAAACATATATAAATAAAGGAAAGGTTGGTAACAAAATAAGACTAATAAGACTTATGACCTTTTTTTTATTTTAATAACTGAACCTAATATTTTCTTAACCAAATTTTTAAAATAGACTTAGTAGTAGTCTTTTTTTTTTTAAATTGAGAGGAGATTTATATATATTTTAGAATAAGAAAGAAGCTCAGTGAAATTTTGGCTAAATTCAAAAGAGGTTTATGTATCTTGCTCTTTCTATTTTTATTGTTTTTCTTTTTGTGTTACATAATAAATAAAAAACTATTAAACTAAGAGTGAAAGTACCATATACCATAATTAATAACTTACAAAAGACAATTAGCTCCTAACATGTTCTAACTTCATGGCCTGTACTTGCTACTATTACAAGTGTCTTAGCTCTAAGCTTCACCATAGGAATTTTGCTAAGTTGGTTTCTTACTCTATTGCAACCATATTATAATCTATTTTTAGGGATAAACTACTATCTACAATACTTGCAAAAAAAAGGATGAGGAAAAGAAGAACTTGATTAATCTGATATTGTTGTTCTTAAGGAACATTTAGAGGAGATCCTATAAGGTTTGGAAGTGACATTTGGTTTTGGATATCCTATGAGGAAGGAAAAAGTTAGCATATGCCTCCCACTCATTAGGATTGTAGATATGGGTCATAATAATTGTAAGCTTGTTTTATCTCCACCTTTTTTTATTAACTTACATAATTTTTATCTAATTTGGCTCAATATTAGTTCTTTATCCTATTGGTTACTTTTTATTCACACTTTAAATGGCTAAATTACTTTGGAACTGTGCCAAAGTTCCAAAGTTTAGTTTTGCAAAAGCAATCTATGATAAGTGTGAAGAGCCTCCTTAGAATTAGGCTCTAAATTTTGGAATAGGACCATGTTTCTATACCACTAAATCATATACAATAAGGTTCATATAAAGATAATTAGCTTAACATGAACCTACTTGTGTTAAGATCCCCATTTAAGCATGGTTCAATCCATTAAACCATATCTTAAGGTTTCAAAATTTAAATCGAATAGTGAAGGAAGATCTAAACCATACTGCTTGATAATTGTTTTTATAATTTTTTTAAAATTATAACTCCGAATAAGTAACTTAAAAATAAAAAAAAAGTTTATGTATTTTCTTAATTTTTTTTGTTCTTTTGATGACAAATATGTAATTAAATGAAACAATTCCTTAGAACCCAAATGAACACTATTTATAGTTTTTTTTAATCCAAAAATAATTTTTGAAAATAAATACAACTTTTTAAAGTAATTGTTAAAAATAGTTTCTAAAAGCACACAAGTTTTAAAAACTATGAATTCAAACATGTAACTTAACAACAAAAAAATAAAAATGACTTTTAGATTTTTTTTAACTTAGTTTTTCATTCTTGATGATAATTTTATAATTAAATAGAACCAACTATCTATTCTTTGTTTTCCTTTAATTTGAACAAAGTTTTTGGGAAAAACAATTTAGAAATAATTTTTTAGAACAATTTCTTAAAATAAGTAAATAAATAAAAGTATATTTGAACATATCATCAATATTTGTAGTATTATATTTATTTGCTTCTTTTGTGTTCACATTAGAAAGTCGTTAATTTAAAGGTAAATTGTACTTTACTTACTTATGATTTTGCCTATTTTTACTTAACTTATTTGTAATTTGAAGTGTTGAAATTCACCTATATATGTTTTTAATAATAAATGTTTTATTTATATAAACCATTTTTTATCCAAATTTTAAGTATGAGGGTGCAAAATTGCTCCAACAAAAGGAATTTAAAATTACTTTGATAAAAAGAGTTAAGGTTTTTTATTGCAAAATTAGGTTTCAAATTAGAAAAACATTTTCAAGTACAAAATGCAAAATTGCGTCAACAAAGAAGATTAGGGTTTTTTTAAGTAAATTATTTCTAAAATTAATATTCAAATTAGGTTTACTTTTTTAGCAATTGGGAATGAATGGAACCCATACTTAGCACAACTAATTATTGTTAAATTTTGGATTAAAAAGAGTTTAGGTAGGAAAAGTAATAGCAATAAAAGGTACATATGTTCAAATTTCAACACTTAAAATTATAAGTGGGTTAGGTGAAAAATGATAAAATCCTATGTGGGTAAAATATAACCTAACCTTAATTGAGAGAGAGAAAGGAATATGGGCTCTCATAATCTCCTGTATAACGACAAAAATTAGCCAATGAATTAGGGTGAAAAAAAATACAAGATTTATAATAGAAATAACTATATCTTTAAATATTTAACTTAAAAATAAAATAATAGAAATAAATTTTAAATATTTTCTTAACTTAATTTTTTATTTTTTATAACAATTTTGTAATTAAATAAAAAAATCTATTCTTCATTTTATTTTAATTTGAGAATGGATTTTGGAAAAAAAATTAAATAATTTTTTTAGAATAATTTAAAAATAAATAAATAAAAATATATCTAAATACACCATTGATATTTGTAGTATTATATTGTTTATTTGCTTCTTTTTGTTTTCATATAAGAAAGTTATTAATTTAGGGTCAGGGATAAATTATTCTTTACCTACCTATTATTTTATCTATTTTTACTTAAGTTATTTGTGGTTTGATATATTAAAATTTTTCCACATATTATTTAATATTTTATCTATCTAAATTCTTTTTTATTCAAACCTTTGCAAAGTTACTTCAACAAAAGGAATGTACAATTGCTTTGGTAAAAGAGTTACATCGTGTTTGGGTGAAGTATTTAGTAAAGGACAAGACTATTGTACCTTCATAAAAACTAAGATAGATGTATCTTGGATGGTGAGATTTATGAATAAAGTTGTGAGATTTTATGAAATAGTTATGAAATCTTATATAAAATTTTAAATAATGAGTTCTATGTGAATAATACCACCCCATATATGTCATATATAAAAAAAGTTATGTGTAAACAATTTACATAAAGCTCATAACTTTTTTTATAAGAGCTTGTAACTTTATTCATAAAACTTGCAATTAAGGTAGATTTGCCCTACTTCTATTAGGGTATAGTAGACTTGGCCTTTAGTAAATATTAGGAATTCTAAAGTTTTATATTAAAAATGGACATTTTTGCTTAATTCTCATAGATAAGGAATGAAAGTTAATATGTTGTTCCAAGAGTAAATATAAATTTTATAAAATGATATCCATTTTGATTGAATTTAAAATATCAAATTTGATAACTTATATTCTTCACTTATAATGCTTTTGTAATTCATAAGTTATATCTACTTATTGCTAAACAAAATATTTTGACCTATAAAACTTAAATTTCATAGTAATTGAATTATGAACTTCAATTTTTAGATTCAAATCTATCTTGTTTTCAATTCTAAAATTAGTTTTTTAAATTAGAAAATCATTTTCAAGCACAAATTGCAAAATTACTTCGACAAAGTGGATGGAGTTTTAGGTGAATTGTTTCTGAAATTGAGATTCAAATTAGGTTTGCTTTTTTATGAATTGGGACCAAATGAAACACATATTTTGCACAATTAATTATTGTTAAACTTTGGGGTTAAAAAAAATTAGGTCAGAAAAGTATTATCAATAAAAAGTACATATATATAAATTCTAACACTTAAAATTATAAGTTAAATGAGAAAATATAAAGTTATATATAGATAAAATATAATTTATGTTTAATTCAAATAGAGAAAAGAACATGGACTCTCAAATCTCATGCATAAAGAGAAAAATCAGCTAATGACTTAAGGTGAAAATTAAATACGGGACTTACCATTCTCTATTGAATATATATATATATATATATATATATGCCAAAATTCTCTTTTAATGAATTATCATAAGACCAAAAAGCACCAAATTAACATCTGTTGTTTAATTTTACTGCACTTTTTTTTGGTTGATTTAAGTTCAGATCTGCTTGCCATCAATAAAAAAAAAAAACACAAATAATCAAACTCTTCTTTCAAGTATAGTCTATTTCTATTTTTAAAAAACTCATAAGAGCTTTCCCTAAAAAATAAAAAACAAACAACAAAATCACTGGACATAAATTGACTCCGTCGATTTTTATTCTCTAGAATCAAATTCTCTTTTAGAAAGGGATATAGTATGTTGGGAGTATAATTTACCATTATATTTGATCACCTCTTAAAATTATTCTTTTTAAAACCTTTCCACTCATAAAATATATATCGACAGTAAAATCTGATAATATATTGAAATATTATTTTATTAATAATATATAATAGATTTTTCAAATATATATGCATATATATATTTTAAAAATGTCCTCGCGCAACCGATGCCCACACGCTAAACGGCTGGTTCCCTTCTGACCTCAACTCAGTTCGCTGTCTCTATAGCTGCCATTGAAGACGCTCAGAGCTTTATCCCTCTAAAAATCCCACCAAGTTTCGCACACGTGTCTGCCTTGAGTCTACGGCGTCAAGGCACCGCAACTGTGGCTCGGTGGAACCTTGGGGTAGTTTTTTGGGCAAGGTCGGAAGGGCTTGCCTAGTCCCCTTTTCTCTCGGTTTACGTTTTTTCTTCCCCCTTTCTTCTTTTTGTTGATTGACTTAAAGATGATAGCTTTCTTACATGGTTATTGTGTGGGAGCCAAATTGAAACAACTGGGATTCATGATGAGTTTTATGCCAAGCCAGGGAATGCTTCCTTGATAAAATAACTTTTTGAAGTTTCAAACTTTAACAACTGTAAAATCCCCGTTTGAGTGATTTGAGATTAAACAGATGTCTGATAGAAAGTCATTTCAGAATGATGGCTTGCATGAATCAAGAATTAGGAACTCGAGGTTGACTGAGGTCTTCTTTCAGAGAAAAGAGAAAATTTCTTGCTTTGATTATTTTCATTCGGTGGATAATAAAAGTATGCCATTGAGCAGAAAAAGAAAGATCAACACAGAGACAACAAAAGATGGTTTTAGCATAGAACATATATTATTATGATTAATTGAATACTATAATATTAGTGATTAAAACTTATTTATTGCTTTATTTGAACAATTTTGGTTCATTCTGATATTGAGCTGACATGTTACAGTTTCTTCTTTATCTTTGGTTGGAAATCAGAGCAACGTCAATTATTAGTTTCAGGTTCAGAGTCCCATGCAATATACTCTTCACACGGCCACAAATTGTCACCATCCCACATTATGGCCACTTCCTGGAACTTCCCCCATAATTAAGGAATCAATTCCTGTTAACTGCAAATTGTTTTTCAAAAAAGTGACTGCCTATTCCTCTTTGAGGACTTCTCTTGACTGTGAATCTGATGGAAGCATTGAAGAAGGCCCGGAACTTGCATCCCCTGTTTGCCTTCCGTTTGTGATTCGTAGCTCCACAAAGGTTTCTAGGTGCTTCTGGGATGGAGAGTATTTGAAATTGGTCAGTGTTGACGGCAGTGCATCATCTTTCCATTTCAATTCTGACAATGGGTGTCATAAAGTTTTCAAAATATGTAGTTCAGTTGTTAGGGATTTCTTCATTCCACGACAAGTGACTGAGAATTATAGGGACTATGTAAAGTGGAAGTTCTTGCATCGTGTTTTCAGTTCTTCTCTTCAAGTTCTTGCTACTCAGGTACAGTGCAGCCTTAATTTTCCTCTCCATATTACATGTTCAAAATTTATTGGTAATTATGTATTGCTATTTGAATTTTTTGCCCCAATTATATGCATGATGTTCTTAGTCATTTATGCTTGTAATTTTTGTAAATAGATCATATTTGGTCTAATAATAAGTATACTTCATTTCTGTACAGAATGAGAATGTGAAAATACTTTTCAATTCTCCCTCATTTGTGTCTTGAAGAATTAAGTTGCGGCTATCCTTTACCCCATCATATGAACTCATGAAAATTAAATTAAAATTGTTTTAGAACTCAGTCCGGAATTATTTTTTTGCATGATATCTTATTCTACAAAAATGTATTGATCTTAGGCAATGTTTCGGGCTATAGGAATTGGGTACTCCAGTTCACTTCCGTCAGCTGCTGCACTTAATTGGGTCTTAAAAGATGGCCTTGGACGACTTAGCAGATGCATCTATACTGCTAGTCTGGCATCTGCTTTTGATACCAATTTGAAGGTGTGGCTTTAATTCCTATATTAAAATAAATATTCTCACAAGTTTTTCTCAATTATTTGAATGCAAAGATAATTTTTGTCTTAGTTTATGCATACCATATTCTCTTTTGTCATTTGACTCCCAAAGCACAATGATGTTAATTATACTGATTATTGTCGGCCCTTTGATCTGCAGTTGCATAACTTCTATATCCTTTTTCTATAGAAAAAGAAAATTTCATTAGGAGAGGAATGCATAAATAGAGGATAAGGGATCCTCTGATAAAAAAAAGGATATGGCAGAAAAAAATATTAATCAACTGAAAATCACCCCCCAGTTTCTATGTAAATCAAACAAACTCAAACCACTGAAATAACCAGTAGCTTTATTTTCTGAAGATTCTAGCATTCTGTTCTAGCAGTTTATATCTAGTCGACTAGTAGTTATCATTTACTAGATCTAACCAATACATTTCTTCCTAATTTCGTTTTTCTTGCTGTTATTTTCTATCAGAGAGTCAGGTTCTCTACATCTGTTCTTTTCAGCGCAAGCATAGGACTTGAATTGCTTACTCCTGTATTTCCTCAATACTTCCTACTTCTTGCGACTATTGCCAACATCGCAAAACAAATAAGCTTAGCATGCTACTTGGCAACTCGTGTAAGTGATTACACCTCAAATTTTAAGTTCTCTGACTTCTTCCAATTTTCCTAAAAATAGTTTTCATAATCCTTTCATGGTTTGGTTCTCATGTTATAGTATTATCTTTTGTCAATGCAATTTGTCTCTCACCATCTTCAACACTAAAGAATCTGTTATTCATGCATTGCAGTATCAGATAATCCTTTTTTTTTTGTGTGTGTGTGTGTGTGTGTATATTTTCAAATATACTGATTCATGGCTAAAAAAGGTGAAATTGTTTTATTGAATCTATAGTGTTTGGTCCCTATTTTTTTATGTTGATGTGATGATGTTTTAATCTCGCCATACCCTTACATTGATGCTAGCCACCTTTGTTGTGATACATTCCAAGTTTTACTGAGATCTTCAGAGAGGTAGTTTCATAAGTAACTTACTGTCATGCTGGATGCCAACTTCATTAATGTACATGGTTGCACAAGACTACCCTAGCAATTTAGCAATCTTGTTTGACAAGCGATTGTTCATTATGCACTTACTACAAGAATTTCATGCTTTCAAAAATAAAACTATTGGAAGGTTTTATTTACCTTCTCACATTCTGTCCATGTTTGTTTCTTTATCCTCTTTGTGCTGCAAAACAAATGTTGCCCCTTACTATTTGCTGGTTTATATTTATTCACCTTTATATTAACTTTACATCCCACAGCCATTTCAGTGCTAAATTTTTGTTGGTAGATTTTGATATTTTGTACCTTTTTTTAATCAGTCTGCTGTTCATCGAACATTTGCAATAGCAGACAACCTTGGTGAAGTTTCAGCGAAGGCACAGGTTAATCCTTATTTTGTAGCATGTATTACGTATTTTCCATAGCCTCACATGGATTATAATCTGGACTTTGATATTTCAGATCCAAACTGTGTGCTTTGACAACCTTGGCTTCATGCTTGCTGCACTTCTCAATATGTGGTTTGGGAACCATGAGAGGTATTTATTCATTTTCTTTCATTGAACTTTCTTAGTGTCAATGTGAAGTATTGATTGACTATAAAAACATATTTTAGTTTAATTGATTATACCTTCAGAGACTAGTGAGATAGAATTTCCGCCCATCCAAGCCAGAGTATTTACTTTTGATAATTTTTTACACTAAATAATTCTTTATGTATAAAAATTTGGACACAACTTATTAAAACCTCTACCTCTTTCCTTGCCATGGGTCCCTTTAATTGCTTAATTTACTATTTTTTACTGCATAAATAATTTGGCCAGCTGTCCAACTTATCAAAGTTATCTCTTGGCATGCAAGATTGCGAGCAGGTCTAAATTTCTTTGTTTATCCCATTTTCACTGCCATGGACCTTTTGGGAACATACCAAGGGTTGAAGCACATCCACTTGCAAACTTTGACAAAGGTGAGTTATATGATTAGCGTTGTGAAGTTGTCTATGAATGAGGACTTCCTGTTTTTTTATTAAATGGTGAGGGCGATTTTGAGGCACAAATATCCTCCCTTCATTTGTTGCGATGATATTAAGTAGAAGAGAACAAGGGCTACTTTTTTCAATTAAAGCCTCTGGTTTATGAGCATGGTTTTAACTCATCCTTGTTTCTCTCTCTTTTTTTTTTTTAATTCTTGGTCTTGTGGAGTAGAATTATTGTTTTCATATTAGGGTATTTCTTTGCTGATACGCTGCTGCTGTTATTGTCATTATCTCAGGACAGACTTGAAATTGTACTTAATACATGGATTGAGTCAAATTACGTGCCCTTGCCGGCAGAAGTGAGTGAGAAAGAAGGAATAAATTTTCTAGGGAATGGAGGTGATCTTTTGCTTCTTTGATTCTCTTTATATAATGCTTCAAAGATAACAATGTTGGTGAGCTTCTAGAGAAATAACAGCGTATTTAATCAGGTAAAGACTTGTGGCCAATTAGAATAGGGTGCTTGAATTCGAAGAATCAAATACCCAAGTGGTCAATGATGACAATGAAATATGTGACTGGTAAAGATCGTTACTTCATATGCACGGAAATCTTCTCCAGGGGATTCAAAAGAACCAGGCAGGTGAGGATATTAATGATCCTATCCTGATCCCATTAGCTGCCATACATTTGATTAATTCAATATCTTTGACAGTTTTTATCGAGTCTAAATTCTGTTGTTGGTAACATCCTAGCAAGGTATCCTTCTCTGTTTGCACGAAGGAGCTGAGGCAATGGATATTATCATGGGATTGTTGCAGGTGAATTATTTAATTTTCACTCTATTTTCAAACAATTATAATCGATGTTTGTGGTGAATGCACTAACATTACCGAATAGAAAGAAAAGAACAAAGGTGTAGAAAATGGAATCTTAATTCTGTTTTGCTTAGGTTAATAAGGATTTATGTGAGGTTTTTGGCTTTCTGCTATTTGTTGAATAGGCGTGCTACATCCGGGAGACCCTCCTTGTGAGCCACAACAGCAGTAAGTGGGAATATAGTGTCAGGGAAAGCAATTCGTCAGACGTGGCCCCTAAAGAATGGTCAGCAATTTTTGAGCAGAGCAAACGTTCCGCACATAGGACTTCGTCGAAGTTGATTGAACAGATGTTGGCAGCGGGTTGGGCTGTTAAGAGCATTTTGCTGTCGGCACAAGAGCAAGTTCGATACAGTTTTGTCTGTGACTGAAGGTTTTAGGATTACCTATTTTTCGATACAGTTTGATGGGGCTTCTTTATACCAAGAGAGAAGTTTTTAGGATTACCTATTTTTCTTAGTTATGGTCATCATACAACTGTTGCTCTAAAAGAGGACAATTTCAAATAATATCATAAATCAATACGTACCAAATGACAATTAGGTTGTATCAATAATGTTCATTTTATTTTCCTTCATGGAAGGATGTTTATCCAATTAATTGTATATATTGATCTAATTAATTGCATATGTTGATCTGAGAAACTGATGCTACATGTACAAGAATTCTATGTAACCCTTTTATGAGGTGACCATCACTGGGGAAGACCATTATATTCAAATTCAATGACTCTTATTTGAAGTGATCCTTGTTTGCCATAACTAAAAATAGGATTTTTTTTAAATGGTATTTAGTTTTAAGTAAAAATAGATTTCATTACATTCATTACATTTATAATTCTTATTTTAAATGCATTTATGTCATTATGAAATTTAATAAATTTTTTACAAAAATTCATTTCATTTGACTTTAAACACATATTATATATAAAAAAAGGTTTTCTTTGTAATATTGTATTTTATTGTAATTTCATTAAAATTTATTTTTCAATAGGATCATTTGCATTTTTTAATATGTCTAAAATAAAAAAAATGATTTCAAAGTAAATTGAAATTATTATTTTTAACTAAATTTTTAAATAATAAAATTTATTTGTAAATAAATTGAAATTATTTTTAGGGAAATGAAATAAAACTAATTTTAAAATATTTTTTATATCAAGTGAATCCTAATATTGAATCAAATTTAAATTCAATTTACTAAGTAGGTATGGGTACAACTATTAAATATGTAGATTGAAATTTCATTTTAGTCATTAGGATATATGATTTTTATTAATTTCATCCACAAGATAAGGTTGGTATCTTGAAGATTTATATTCAAATAAAATTTTAATCTTTCTAACCAATTATCATTTATAACAAATTAAATTTTAATTTGGATTTAAATATTTAAGGACCAAATTAAAGTAAATTTTATTTTAAGAATGAAATTGATATAAATCTAATCTTTCAAAAATCTAAAAATAAGGTTTTGATCATGTAAGGCCCCAACAGTTAAAGAGATAATTATGGTATATTATTAATGTAATAGTATATTAATATGTCATCATTGATGTTATTACATAATGTATTAAATTTGATTTTGATAAAAAAAAATTAATATATAATTAAATCTGATAATATATTGATATATAATTGTGTCGATATTGCACTGTAATTTCTTTTGATCCCTAGATATCTACATTAGAATCATTTACCTTGACCTTGCTTTGTTCCTATTTGCGAGGTAACTTGAGACACCATCCTTATTTTTAATGAGATGCTAGTGCCTTATAAGAAATTTTCAAAAAAAAAATTGAAAAATAATTTGTCTTTGCAAAATCACATGCATCTTTTATAATTGTCGTGTCATTTCTTATTGAATACACACTATACATATTAATTTGTGGTCTAATATAATTTGCAATTTTTCCGGTTCATATATTTCTCATTTTAAATAAATTATATAGCTATATTTCCTTTTTAAAATTTAAATATAATGATTATATTAAAAAAGAATAAAAAAAATCTTTAAAAATTCTTTTTAATGATTATCCTTTTGTTTGACAAAATTACAAATAAGATTTCATTTTATTTTCAAATGAATTTTTTTAAAAAATGATGTTTGACTTTAAATAAAAAATAATTTCATTTAATTTATAATTTTTATTTAATTATATTTGTATCATTATGAAATTTATCCAATTTAGCAATAATTTCATTAGAATTTATTTCATTTGATTAAAAAAATATTTTGTATAAAAGTTTTACCCTCTTTGTAGTATTATATTTATTATAATACTATTAAAATTTATTTTTTAATTGAATTTCATATATTTTTCAATGCATTCCAAATAAAATAATTAATTTAAAATGAATTGAAATATTATTTTTGATAAAATTGCCAAATAATAGAATTTACTTGTAAATGAATTAAAATAATTTTTATTGAAATGAAATAAAATTAATTCTAAAAAAATTATATGTCAAACGAAGTATAAATTATTAAAAAGATTAGATATATTAATACACAAATGTATTATTATATAGGTAAATATCTAATTTTAAAATTAACAGAGTTCCATAAAACAAAATAGGCTAATATTGCTTCGCCTCCAAAATATGCTTCAAGTTAAACATTTATCTCATGCCTTGATTCATTGTATAATTTTTCTTACCATATGTGCCCTTTTGGAACAAAATTCACAGGGCAAATCCCAAATCTGGAAACCTGTCATCTCTGCGAGAATTTGTTTCGATAACAATTCTATTGTATCATTTGTCTCATGCAAACTTGACAAACAAAACAACCATAATTTTGACATTCATATTTGAATTAATGCCCAGAAATAATGAGAAGCCAACAAGCCAACTACCCATCTTATTCATGCTAAGACTCCCAAAATCAGTAAGTCCGGAATTTCCAAATGGGCTATCAGTCACGTTGATATACAATAGAGCTGGGCAAAATATGATAAACCGTTCTAAACCAACCGAGCCATTTCATATTCGGTCAATTTAAAACGGTTGATCATAAAAATGGTTTAGTACGAAATTTTTTTTTCATTATTTTAGTTTTCTTCAATCAATTACGAATGTAGAAATTTTCATCCATATAAATTACATAACAACCGAACTGTTATGAATCAAAATATAAGAGCATCTATCCTGCTTTCTTTAATAAAGAAGATATGTCAAAACTGCGCTTCGTAAGTTGCCAGTCAAATGGCCCTTTTTCCTCAACCTCTTGGCCCTCCTCTACAAAGCCACAATTGCAAGCCAGCATATCTAACCTGAATCTTCTTTTTCACATAGCATAGTACATCTCCCTGACTCCCTCTCTCAAAAAACCCTAACCCACCGCACATTAAAATCCAAATATGCTCCACTACCAGTGGCGGAGGCAGAAACTATAATATAGGGGGGCCAGAGTAAAATATTTTAAAAGTCGGGGGGGCCAATATAGATTTTCATAATATATATTATATTAAATTTCAAAAAACAGGGGGGGCCGGGGCCCAGTCTTGCCCCCCCTGGCTCCGCCGCTGTCCACTACCATTATCTTGGGTTATCATCCTAGAGTTCCTCTTTCATCACAATATCGCCATTGCCATACCTCATTACCGTACGAGGAAGATCTATCAGGCAAGTTTCATCTTTTGATTCATGAGGAGCCAACACCTTGCAGCTTCTCTTTAAAGGTATGAAATATATATTTCTTTTATCCATCGAGAAACAGAGGCAACGACATTTCTTTATTAAGGGTTTCTTATTTCAAACATTTATAGTTGATATTTATAATATGTTTTTCTTTGTTTTCATTTTAGTAATTGAAAGATTTGATTTTTCTTCTAACTTGTACAAGGTTGCTGGATTTGTTAATTTGATACTTGATAGCTTGTACAAGGTTGTTGGATTCATTTTAATAAATGTCTTGGCATGTCTCTTGTTGTCTACAACTCCATATTTAATAAATTGATTTACTAAGAACCAAAATGGTTTTCATAAGTTTTCATTTTATAAAAACAGAATCAATTTTTCTTCTTTCTAGCTTGGTTTGCCGTAGTCTCGGTAGTAAGATTCTATAAAAACAGAATCGAATTTTCATGAGTTTTCATTCTATGCAATTCCATATTTAATAAATTGATTTATTATAGCCATGCATATCCTCATCCGTAGCCTCCCTTCTAGCAGTGATTCTTTTTAAGTTATCAAGATTTTTTTGTTCCTGCATTTGTTTTAGACAACCATTTGAAATTTGAGTGCTATGCTGCTGGACTGGAAGAGAGTGATTAGTAAAATGGTTAACTATTTAAATAGTTTTCAATCATTTATAATTGATTAATTCAGTTAGAAATAATTTATAAGATAATTTCCGTTGGTTATGAAAATTTTAAAAAATTATTTAGTTTAAAATGATTAGTTAGTTTTCAAACCGAAACCAAAGTTTTCCATCCCTAATATTCACAAAATTAAGAGGAGGGAATTGCCACTTAATAAGCTTTTCAAAGTTTATCTCCTGTTGTTAATTATGGTAGTACGTCGACATCCCATTAATACAATAATGTATCATAGTCGTTTCCTTAAATTAATGTTTATCTCTTTCAAATTATTAGATAGTTAATTAGTGACAAAAAATTTATAATATATTAATAGTTATACATTCAAACCCTTTCGTCGTTAATATATAAAAAATATATATATATGCATGAATTTCTTCAAGGGATATCATGTAAATAATTTTCTTGTTATGGTTTAGTCGGAACCCTAATACCAAAACTTTTTTCTTCACACCACAATTACTTGTCCTCCCTTCCCCTGATGGATCATAGTATTAGATTTTCAATTTTAAACCAAGGGATTTTTTTTTAGAAAAAAAAATCCGCAATAACTTTTGCTGGTGGCGTTTGCTTCCAAAAGAAAAAAAAAATCCGCAGTAAGTTTTGTTGGTGGTGTTTGCTTCAAAAAAAAAGAAAAAATCCGCAATAACTTTTGCTGGTGGCGTTTGCTTCAAACAAAACAGGGTGTGAAATCGGGTTTGCCTATTTAGAACTATTTTCCCCCCAATTTTATAAACTTAAGTAGGACCCAACAAATTGACTTAGTGTGAGTTAGAACCCCTTTCATGTGAAATTTTATTTCATTTAAAAACAAATTCTTTTCAAAAATATTTTTTGACTTTAAGCAAAAAAAATGATTTTATTTTATTTTATTTCATTTGAGATTCTTATTTTAATTACATTTGTACTATTATGCAATTCATCCAATTTTGCAAGAATTTTATTAGAATTTATTTCATTTGATCTAAATAATATTTTATATAAAAATTTTACCTTTTTTGCAGCATTATATTTATTATGATACTATCAAAATTTATTTTTAATTAAAATTTATGTATTTTTAATACATTTTAAATAAAATAATTTATTTACAAATAAATTGAAATCATTATTTTTGACAAAGTTGACAAACAATAAAATTTATTTGTAAATGAATTGAAATCATTTCTATTAAAATGAAATGAAATTAATTCTAAAAAAAATTACATGTTAAACAAAGCCTTAAACAAAAATAGACAATAATTTTGTATGATTGGCACTTCATTTTTTCTGTGGTCAAAATTATTGAAATTACAATACACTTATTCTTCATTTATACAGATACATCTATATGCATTTCACGCATCCTTAATTTGACTCGGTAATATTCTTTGTGGAGTCTAATCTAATATGTCATGAGTTAAAGACAATTTGCAATGAATTTTGGTGATGATCACTTTAATTTTATATAATTGATTAAATGTGCTAAAGAAAAAGACATGATGCGTTAGGTTTCTTTGTACAAAGAGGGTAAAATAGCCATTAACTTAGGAGTTTTAGAATTTATCTGCATTCATCTATCTTAGATATTAAATTGACTTTTTTTTAATAATAATTTAATAATTCTGGCTGTTTTTCATGTGATAGAAAGTTAGTAAGAAAGTTGCGGTTTTCAAATCTTGTTTAGTTCAACGAAAGAAGCGCATAATGGTCTCCACCTCCTCCATAATGAATAAAACAAGTATGTATAATATAAAAAAAATGAAAATTACTCCTACAATTTTGAGTATTGAATTTTATTCTCTTTTGTTTCAAAAATTTGAAAATTATCTCTTAAATTTTACAAAAATTTGAAAATAATACTCACCTTTCATTTAATTAATTATTTTATAAAATTATATAATTTTTGTTAAAATTTTTTTTTTAGATGCTAATTTTGCACACCTTATATACAGGTATTTAGTTTAAATTTTTTTTATATATAATTTAGTTTTTAATTAATTATATAACATAAATATCATATTTAAAAATAACTAAAAAATTAACATATTATAATACTTTAATTATTGTTTAAAGTTTTTATAAAAATATATAATTTTATAAATGTTTAAATTTTATAAAATTTAAGAGAATAATTTTTAAATTTTTAAAATTGAAGAAAAATAATATCAAACCGAGGTAATTTAATTTCTTTTCATCTGATACAAGAAGATGAACTTCGAGTAATAGATGCCCGGTCGGTCCCGTATTAGGCATGGATGACCGCCCCGTGTTTGATTTAGGGAAGCCTCCGGCGCCTGGCGTGGGTTTATCTTTATCTATGGTAAACTAATGCACCATAAGCCCCGATGCATCATAATTTCCTTTTTCTCTTTTAGTTGAGAAGGACACTAACAAATATTGCATATTAAAAATAAGTTTTGGTTTAGTAATACTCATAAAATCCTGTAAAAGTAGCATACCAGCCCTACTATGAACATTATCCATAAGTTGCTTTGTTAAATTTGTGTTCTTAAGTGCGATTTGATTTGTATGGAAAATAATCATTTTTTTTACAAGTTCAACTTCTCAAAATAATTTTTATATTAATTTTTTGAAAAGTGTTTAAAATTATTTAGGACATTTGGTAAATAGTTTATTAACTTTTGGTTAATTGATTAAATTTATTTAGTTGACGTTGAAACTACCATTTAGTGACCAACTTTTTGCAACAGTTGGTAGCTCTGAAACAACTGATTTGCAAAATGCTACAATCTCTAGGATTTTCAAATAGCTAGTGCATATAAAATTATTAAATGACTAAAATGCCTCCAATAATTTTCAATATTTTCCAATATGTCCTTCATGTGCACTGTCCAATGACATGCAGTTAGTTCTGACCTGTCAGAGTAAAGAGTCGATTTTCATTTATTTGCCTCTCCAGTTTCCCTTTGCAAAGAGTTAATTTCCATCCATTTATTTTTACATAAAAATTAAATAATTATAATAAAAAAATTTTTATTAGTAAATTTATTAATTATAAAAATTATATTAATTTAATTTTGAAGAAATATTTAATATATAATAATTTATAATATTATATTATTTACAAGGAAATTTAATATACTAAATAACATATAAGATTTAAAATATTAAAATATAAGAATACTTAAATAATTTATAAAATATACTTATACTTTTATATATTATTTTACACACAAACAGATAATTATAAGCAACTGATTTTACTAAACATTTTTATTCAAATAGGTAATGCAATTAGCCAGTTAAATCAATTAACACAATCAGCCATAACTAACAGTTAATTAAATCAGATAACTGTTATAGTTATTAATTAATTGTCAAACAAGATTATTAAAGAAGTAGAACTTTTGAAAAAGTAGCTTCTCATAATTTGTTTGATTTAATTTTAAATTTTATAAGAAGTATTAATAAAATAATTATTATTTTTTTAATATTATTATAATATAAATTAATGAATTTTAATTATTATTAGTTAAATTTAATAAAAATAATTTTATTTTTATTCATAGATAACATAAAATTTACTTGAAAAAGATATGTAAGTAACTTCCTATATTCTATAAAAAATAAAACAAATTTGTGAAATTTTATTTTTAATTTATTAAATAATAACAAATCAAATAATTTATTTTTTATTTTTCAAAAAATAATATTTTATATTATTATTGCGAATCAAACGAATTCTTAGACTAAGCACATTGCTTTGCTTCTTCACTGATTAGATGATTGCATTTCCAATGAATCAGAGCCTTAGACTCAAGACCATATCTTTCGGTATACAAATAGGACATTTGGCTTAGGCCTCCAATTTTTCCTGAGCCTTACTTATATTTTTTTATTTTGTGTACTCATTGGTCAATTAGTTGAACTTTAAATCTAATGGTAATTACTCTCTTTAAAATTATTTATATAGTCATTGCTGTTAATTATACAATTTGTAACTAATTGAAAAATAATTGAGGAATAATTATTGTTTTAATCTCCAATTAGTTGCAAATTTTTTATATAGTTATACAAAATAAATAACCAATGATTATAAAAAAATTAGTTATACATTAACAATCCAACAGTAATTACTTTTTTTAGAATTATTTCTCAATTAGTTACAAATTTGAATGTATTATTAAGGAGTTATACATTAGTAATCTAACAGTAATATTGTATTTGCACATTATCACCAATTAACAAGTTCTAATATTATAATTTATAACAATAATTTTTTTAACTATATATACCATAAATTTTCAACATTTTCTCTTCAAATTTTCTTAATTCTTATATTTTATTCTCTCTTCTCACTCTTATCTTTATACTCTTTAAAGTAACTTCTCAAAGTGAATTGATATTAAATTGTTATAGTAGAGAGTATGACATGCAATTTTCTTTATTTTCAAGTTTCCAACTTTTATCATTTCATCATTTTTTCCTATTTACTTTGCACATCTATTTTATTTATATTTTTATTGTTGTTGTTATTTTATTTTATTTTTACACTCTGTAGCAATAAAAGATGTCAAATAAAAAGTATGGATCTAGTTTTGAAAAATTAAAGAAAAATTTGAAAAATTAATTCAATCTCAATATAGTACTCTTGATAAATTTATTACTATTTATAAAAGGGATATAACAACTAGTTCAATTGATAATTTATATTATATTAGATTTTTTTAATAATTTTGCTTAAAAACCCCAAAATGTCTAGACATGACCCTACCTAGAATAGTAAACTGTATGCTACGTTTAAAATGAAAAACTCTTGTGACCAGGAAGCTACTCGTTCATTGTTTTTTTTTTAAATTTTAATAAAATATTAAATATCAGTTTTTTAATTTTATTTTTTTATTAATAAACACTTTATTATCTTTCATGAAATATTTTAACATATATATTCTACTTGGACTTTATGCATAATAATAAATTAAAGAATAGTTTTGAATAATTAACTAAAAATAAACAAATTTAACTGCCCTTTTAATATTTATAAAATCATTTAATTATAACAAATAATAAGGAATGAAAGAAGCATTAAAAATATTGTAGAAATTTAAGAACAATTAGTTGAAGATTTGATTATTTAATTAATTAATGCAATAACAATTTTTAGTGGCTTAGAATTCATAATTTATGTGTCTACTACATAAGCAAGAAAGAATTTCTGATTCAAAATAATCAAATTTCTTGAGTCACTCACAATTAATAACTAATGCAGATTACCAGAACTAATTTATTTAAAGTGCTAGTGTAGTTAAATATAATTATCATTTGAAGTAGACATCATATGTTACGAAAAAGATTTTAATGTTACATCAATATTGAAAATTCAATGTTATTCCTGTATAAAATCTAACAAGTATGTTAATTTTTCTATAAAAATCAGCTACAAGGTACTTTTCAATATATTTTAAAAAATATAAATCAAATTTAATATTAAAAATTAGAAAATTAATATACTTATTGTAAAATAGAGGAAAGTAATACTAAAACTTTTTTTAATCATATTTTGGGTATGAGGAAAGTATTGTTTCATATATAATGATTTTTTTTATACCAACAAAACACAAAGAAGATAACGATCGGAACGAAGCATTTAGGAAGACTTCCATAATAAAATCAATTGATAATATAGATGATAATTAAATTAGCAAAAATATGATGTATACCTTAAATAAAATTTTCTGTGTAAGGAGGGATCTGCCCGTATTCGAGGTAGTGAAACGAATTATCATTATTTTACCATATAAATAGAACCATTATTCCCGAACATCTGCATTGTTTATAGGAAGGCAAGTATCCTTGTCTATTCTCAATTTCTGTGAAGATTTCTGATTACTACTTCTAGTTTACTATTGCTCTCTTTGGATATATATATATTAAAAAATTGTTTAAACATTTAAAAAAATAAAGAATAAATTATGTTTAAATAGGTAAATAATAAAATATTTCATTTAATTATAAAATTTAGATAAAAACAAAGAATAAGTTAAAAAATATAAAAAATTTCTTTCAGTTTTTATTTTAAGTTATACATTTAAAATTATAATTTTTAAAAATAATTTTTCAGATAAGAATTTTATTTTTTTAAAATAAAAAATGTTTAAAAATAAATAAACATACGGATCCTATGTTTTTCGGGAGCGCTTTATGGGCCTTACTTTTGAGCGTTACGTTCTCTGTCGCCCATATGTATATATATATGCACGTGAGTAATATTTATGAAATTTTTTTACATTTTTAAACTTCTTATTAATAGTTATAGTTTTTTATAAAAATTATTTTTAAAAAATTAATACAACTTGGGAAGTTATGATTTTCTTGTGCATTAGTTAAATGGTACAAAACTAGCCATCAACCCAAATTCTTATGCTGTATTTGATATGATAAAATAAAATGTAATGGAAAAGAAAAGAAAGAAATGTAAATGGAATGATCATTTCACAATCATGTTTATTTGTATTTAATATGTTTAGGAATGAAATGAATATTTCATTTCATAATTACATTTGGTACAATAAATACTTTAAGAGTGAAAAAAAAATTATCGATAACAATAATACACTTAAAAATAGAAAAGTATAAAATCGAAACTATATTAATATGAAAGATGGTATTTTCATTTTTTGTTTATTTATATCATTTTATAATTGAACATAAAAAATCTTAATTATCATTATTATAATTAAAACATAATTTTTTATAATAAAAGCATAAAAATTTAATTTAACAAATTTGTTATATTAAATTATGTTTTTATAAAGAATGCAAAATATTTTATTTTAAATTTTATTGGTAAAAAATAACTATTAAAATATTTTAATAATATTATATTTAAAATATATTTTATTTTTATTTATTAATAAAGAACAATATTAAAATATATAAATGTAAATCATGAAAATGTTAAAAATTTATTTCACACATATTGAAATGTTCGGTCCTTCATTTTTGCAGTAGAAATGGAGATGACCATTTATCAAATAAATTTTTACCAGCTCCTTTTTTTTCTTCTTAATTTACTAAACGTATTAAAGCATTGCTTCTCTTGCGCAATCCAAAAATTCAACAGAATTATAATATAACAGAATAAAACTGGATTTTCAACTTGCTAATTGTGTAATCCATTATTTCATAAGCGTTTTCTTTTACTTTTTGTATTATCCTAAACAAGGATGACAGGTTAGTCTGAATTTAGGAATCTTTGTGGGGGATTAATCCATGAAGCACCGAGATGGGAGAATCCTTTACGGGATATAGTTGATCTCACTTAATAACATAAGATTTTGTTGTTGTTATTATTGGATAGAAATGAGATATAAGTTTGAGCCCATTCCAAATTTTAAAGGTGGAAAAAAAAACTATAGTTTCTAACATATTTAGTCTTGTCTAAAAATTTTACAAAACATTATTTTATTTTTATTTTGTAATATATATAATACATTTTAAATAATAATATTTTAGTGTTTTTAAATTATACGTTCATGATAATTAAATGATAAAAAGTATCTCAATTTCAAATAAAAATTAAAAATAATTGCTGATTGTATATAAAATTTTATTTACTCATATTTAAAATCACATAAATATTATATCACTACAACAAAAAAGAGTATTAACGACGACATTTTTAGCGGCGACAAAATTTCGGTCGTCGTTAAAGGTATTTCCGGCGACTATTGTCGTCGGAAAAAATAAAAACATTTTTGCGAGGGAACAAAATTGGGGGCGGGAAGAAATAGGCTTTTAGCGACGACAAAAGTCGTCGCTAAAGGCCTAAAAAAAATTTGGGCGGGGAAAATCCGGAAATGGGCGGGGAATTTTGCCTTTCAGCGACGACAAAGTCGTCGCTGAAAATTCAAGGCTTTCAGCGACGACAAAGTCGTCGCTGAAGGCTGACCCTTCAGCGACGACATAGTCGTCGCTGAAAGCCTTGGATTTTCAGCGACGACCATGTCGTCGCTGAAAGCCTTGGATTTTCAGCGACGACCATGTCGTCGCTGAAAGTTCATTTTCAGCAACGATTTTGACTTTTAGCGACGACATTGTCGTCGCTGAAGAAAAATTCGGTCGTCGCTGAAAGCTTCAGCGACGACCGAATTTTTTTGTCGTCGCTGAAAGCAGGCGCGCTAATATTTATTCCCCGCGCCTCCTCCCTCCTCATTTGCGCGTTTGAATTTTCTAGACCTGAGGTAAGTTCCTAAATTCTCTCTCTCTTTTAATTTTTTTTAATTTTAGTATATTTATTTTTTATATATGTTAATATGTATTAATTTTGTATATTATATCTTTTAATTTGTTAGTTATTATTAGCACTTTGCTTAGTTCGTGGAGAGTATTCAGAGTTGATCAGTAGATTTTTGCCATTGAGGTACGTAAATAGAAAAATATATTTTTTTTTGTGTACTAATATATTTAATTTATTCAAATAGTTTACAATGAATTAATGAAATTGATAGTATGTTTACTTTAATATGAAATTTTGTATTATTTAATTTTGTATATTGTAAATTTTAAATTTATTTATGTAAATTTAACTTAGCATTATTAATTTTATAAATATAAATTTAATTATTATTATATATGCATCTCTCAATTTACAATTTTGAAGTATATAATATATGTGTAGATTATTCATTTAGAATAATGTAAGATAAAATTGTTATGATATTTTATTCATAAAATTTAAAATTTGTGATGCAATTTAAGAAATTTCAAACTTACTAGATTTGATGAAATAATGTAAGATAGAAAATTAGAATAAATATATTAATCTATCTTAGAAAATAAAAGATTACGATAATAGAATCTCTTTTTTAATTGAGATTGAAACATAACAATTCAAATTGTATTATTTACACCACATACTAAGAAAAATTCAATTAAACTAGAGACTATATAAAAATAAAATCCTAACAATCCAAATTATGATATTTACATTACATAAAAATTAAAAATTTCAAAACACTAGGAAGTTCGCATGAAAATCACCCCCTCTTGGATAAAACAACATTTACTTAAATAAAGAAGCTGAATTGTGCATCTTATAAATTGTTATACACCTTATAAAACTAAACTTACTTAAATTTACAACTAGGAGGTCCGTACACAAAACATAAAATTTATGATGCAATTAAGGAAACTTCAAACTTATTAGATTCGATGAGATAATGTAAGATAGAAAATTAGAATAAATATATAAATCTATCTTAAAAAATAAGAGATTACAATAATATAATCACTTTTTTGATTGAGATTGAACCTTAACCTTTTGTAAATGTATTATTTACATCACATACTAAGAAAAATTGAATTAATCTAGAGACTACATAAAAATAAAATCCTAACAATCCAAATTATGATATTTGCATTACATAAAAATTAAAAATTTCAATACACTAGGAAGTTCGCATGAAAATCACCCCCCTCTTGGATAAAACAACAATTACTTAAATAAAGAAGCTAATTTGTGCATCTTATAAATTGTTATACACCTTATAAAACTAAACTTACTTAAATTTACAACTAGGAAGTCCGTATTCATAGTATACACCTCTCTATTGAGAAGCTGAATTGTGCACCTTATCAATATAGTAAAGTAGATGATAGTTTTGAATTCCCAAAAGTTTATTGTGAAACATAACGGTTGTTATGAATATTTAGAAAAATCATTAATCTACATAATAAATTACGTAAATAACAGTACTGACACTTAAACAACGATACTCATAAAATGTTGTATTGTTAATTTTAATTATTGTAAATATATTTTTACAATAATTTAAAATAGAACTGCATTTACATTTAAATTATAAGCTTAGACCTGTTCAAGGGTTGGATGTTTTCTGAACATCAATCAACCCTTGAATTGTCCTGAAAAGTTGGACAGTTTGAGATATTATCGTGTAGTTATTATTAACAATTTATCGGGCTCTTGTTTGATATTGTGGAAATATCTTAGCATCCTAACTGTTCTCTGGGTATAAACTATGCACGTGTATAGTTTAGGCACTTGGAGAACCATAGGGAGATGCTGCCGAAATTTCTGCACGAGTCAATCGATGAGCGTGGATAAATTGAAAAAAATAATAACTATAGAAATATCTCGAATGGGATGGGATCCTACCCTTTTAAATTGGAGTGATACGGTGCATTTAGGGTGACTGTCAAATATTAATCAACATACTTTATTTCACCGGTAACAATTTCCTTCCTATTCAGTGATACAATGTCTGTCGATAAAAGTTGGATTCATCTACCAAATCGATTGTCGGATGAGTATTGGAATGGTGCAGTAAGATTTGTTCAAAGAGCCAAAAACTTTGCCGATGAAAGGGGTATGGTAAGATGTCCATGCAAAAAGTGTGTGAATTTAATATTCCAGCCATTACTAACATTGGAGGCGCATATTATAGATAATGGATTTCATCCATTATACATAAATTGGGTACATCACGGTGAAGCAGATGTTTCGACTTCTAGAGGAACTAGTGGGATATCTCCTAACAATAGAGATGAGCTGGCAGATATTATACATGATTTCATTGGCCCTGAGGCAACTGAAGTTAATTTTCACAATGACGAGTACAGGTGTGAGAACGCGGGTGACGAAGACATTGGAACAAAATATAGTAACTGTGATAACCTATTCGAGCAAGTAGAAACAGAGTTGTATCCAGGTTGCACAGCATTTTCAGCATTGAACTTCTTGGTCAAACTTATGCATTTGAAGGTTCTGCATAAGTGGACAAACAAATCATTTGATGCTCTTCTTCGATTATTAAAAGAGGCACTTCCAAACGATAATAAATTACCTGATTCGTACTATGGTGCAAGAAAATGGCTCAACAAGTTGGGGTTGGGGTATGAATCAATCCATGTATGCAAACATGATTGCGCACTTTTTTGGAAAGATCATGCTTCTAAAGATAATTGTCCAATTTGTGGGGAGAGTCGATGGGTAAATAAAACTACAAAAGGAAAGAAGGTGCCCCAAAAAGTGGTTCGATATTTTCCTTTAACTCCTCGACTGCAACGTCTATATCGGTCGAGACATACTGCAAAAAACATGACATGGCATCACACTGGAAAATCAAAAGAAGATGGAGTAATGCGACATCCCGTGGATGGAAGAGCTTGGCAGGAGTTCGATAAGAGGTATCCTAATTTCTCCGCTGACCCACGAAATGTCAGGTTGGGTTTAAGTGCAGATGGATTTAATCCTTTTGGTGATAGGAACCTATCTTATAGCATGTGGCCAGTGGTTATGACTACTTACAACTTGCCACCATGGATATGCATGAACCAATCTTTTTTCATGTTGACCCTATTAATCCCAGGGCCGCAATCGCCAGGTAAAGATATCGATGTGTTCTTACAGCCGGTCGTAGAAGAGTTGAGGGATCTCTGGGAGAGAGGAGTTGAAACTCGAGATGCAAATACAAATACGGTGTTCAATATGCGGGCAGCATTGCTCTGGACTATTAATGATTTCCCTGCTCGAAGTAGTCTATCCGGATGGAGCGGGCAAGGATACAAAGCATGTCCTACATGTAATTCAGATACTCCGTCAATTCGAGTTAGAGGAAAAACAGCTTACGTGGGTCATCGTCGTTGGCTTCCAAGAAGCCACACATGGAGAAATATGAAGGAATTCAATGGAAAGTCAGAGAGGAGACCCCCTCCTCGACCTTTTACCAATAATGTTATCATGGAACAGTTGGCCAGAGTGCCACAGAGACTTCCAGGAAAACATGCTGAATTTGGTGGTGTAAAGCGAAAAAGAGGTGCCGACGAACTTAATTGGAGCAAGAGAAGTATATTTTTTAATCTTCCTTATTGGCCAACAATGAACCTAAGGCATAACATTGACGTCATGCATGTAGAGAAAAATGTATGTGATAGCATCTTGGGTACGTTATTGGAGATTGAGCACAAATCAAAGGATACAGACAATGTAAGACGAGATTTGGCAGACATGAAAATAAGGCCTGACTTGCATCTGTATGAGCAGAGGGGTCAACTTTTCAAGCCACATGCTGGATATACGCTTAACCAAGAAGAGCGGAAACGATTTTGCCAGTATATAAAGAATGTGAAATTTCCAGATGGCTTTGCTGGGAGTCTTAGTAAGAATGTCACAGATCGTGACCTGAAGTTAAAGGGGTTGAAATCACATGATTGTCATGTTATTATGCAAAGATTGTTAGGACCAGGTGTCCGGGCTTTTTTGCCAAAGGAATTATCATATCCACTTGTTGAGTTATGCAATTTCTTTAGTCAAATATGTGCTAGAACTCTTAACAGGGAGGATGTTCAAAGAGCCAAACAAGACATTATCATAATTTTGTGCAAGCTTGAGAGGATATACCCCCCAGCATTTTTTGACATAATGGTTCACTTGGTGATGCATCTGCCCGACGAAGCATTGGAAGGAGGACCCGTTCATTTTCGATGGATGTACCCATATGAGAGGTATATAAAAAAGTTAAAGGATTACATTCGAAATCGTGCTCGACCCGAGGGTTCAATTGCAGAAGGATATATTGTTGATAAGGCGTTAACGTTTTTCTCCATGTATTTGGAAGGAGTGGAAACTAGATTCAACCGCTCTGATAGAAATCAAGATGTAACACCTAGTCAAACAAGAAGGACATTGTCGGTGTTCCAGTCCCAATGTCGACCGATAGGGAAGAAGATAATTTCTCATTTCGATAGGAAGGATCGGGATATTGCAGTATGGTACATCTTGAATAATTGTACTGAGATTGAAAAATATCTCCAGTAAGTATCTTAAACTTCAGTTATGTTCTTCTCCCTTTTGTGATTACAGTAGACTAAGATTGTTATGTTCTACAGTGAGCATCGATTGGAACTCGAACGAAGTGGTGCTGAAGATATTGATAACTTACAAAGAACCAAATTCCCCTCCTGGTTTTACTCGAAGGTAAGGATTTTTTTCTTCCCAAATCCATTGAAGAGATATCTTAACTTAATTGTTCATTTCTCTTGTTGATATTTCAATTTGATTCTTGGAATAATTGCTACTTTTGTAGATGTACTATTTACATAGGAACGGTTCCCCAGAGGCCACCGAAGAGTTACTGTCATTAGCATCCGGTCCCAGTTTCACTAACATGGTATACTCTGCGTGTATTGTGAATGGAGTACGTTTTGTAGCTAAAGCTCGGGATGAGAAGCATAAAACGCAAAATAGTGGCATTTCTGTTCCGGGGATTGATGGCAACATGTTTTATGGTGTACTAGAAGAAATAATTGAGTTGAGTTATTTAAATAAGTACAATGTGACTTTATTTAAATGCAAGTGGTATGACACTGATCCTACAAAGAAGAAATTTTATACCGACAAGAATATCACAAGTATCTCCATCAACGGACAATGGTATAAGGATGATCCTTACATACTTGCTACTCAAGCAAAACAAGTGTTTTACATCGAGGATCTCCTTAATGGACCAAATTGGAGGGTCGTCCATGATATGGTGCATCGCGATATATGGGATCTACCCAGTGATGGAGATAATGCACAAGACTTGTTATTTCTGCAGGATAGTAACTCGTCCAACTTCAACCTCACAGTTGATCTGGGAGATTTCGATCTAGTACATCTACGTAATGAAAGAAATAGTCCTTCAATCGTTCCAACGCACAGGAATGTTGGACCTGGTGCTCATGGAGAAGACACCTTCATCGATGATGACGAGAGCCTTGAGGACGAAACAATTGATGATTATATGGATGAGGAGCCCACACAATCTGATAATGAAGGAGAATCCGATGACCATCAGTCTATTAGGTTCACCGACACTGATTCTGATTAGGAAAAAAATAACATATTCAAACTACAACTACAACTCATAATTGTGTAAGCATGATTATTAAAATAATAAATGTGATTGTAAGAGATTGAACGATTTCATCCTTCAACATGACATTGAGTTTTTTTTAATTACTTATATGATGTGTATTACTTTAGTTATGGCGGATGTCGAGGCACGATACCACGGAGGTGACGCTGGAGGCGACCCACCGGAGCGACCCAGCCGTATTCCAGCTCAGTGTGAGGGCTCAGGTATTTGACATAAATTGTGCATACCTAAGCTTGATTAAATATTATGTTTATTTTGTTAATATTTTACTTTATTAAATAAAGTAGCACCTGCTAAGAAGAGGGGGCCAAATAGGTCCCTAAGACTGCATGAGAAGATTGGCAGGGGTGGAGGCAGACCGGTGCCTGTGTGGACTTCTTTGATAGTGACGAGTACAGGGTAAGTATGACATTTTATGGTATTATGTCAGCATTTCATAATTAGTTGATTGTGAACATTAAAATTTAACTTTTTTCTCTTAATTTGCAGGAGTTGTCTGCAAGAAATACAAATAATAGAGCACAGAAGGTCGTGAATGATCGGCAAGGGTCAAAGTCTATTGCTGCACATCGCTTTGATAAGGTAATTTAAATTTTTTCTATCTTTTTTAAATATAACTATTTGTTAAATAACATTACTACCCTTCATCCTTTTTTTGTTGCAAAAATTGAACAGAGAAACAGAGATACTGGTGAGCTACAGTCGGTGCCCGATAACTTTAGGGACCGACACACATACAGGTCGGGGGAGTGGGTGCATCCGATCCCTCAGGGGCAACATGTAAGTTATTTGAATTTCATAATTTAAATAAAATTTTACGAATGTATCTTCTAAGATAAATTTCTTATTACTCTTTTTTAATAATTTAAGGCGAGGATGACTGAGCTCATGACTCAGCATGTACAGTCTAGTGTGTCATCCACTAGCTTGCCTACGACTCCTGTACAGTTAGATGAGGCTGCCATGCCGATGAGGTACTTGGCACTCGTCGAGGGTACAGGAAGGTTGTTGGGCGTGTACTTGCTGGTCAGACTTATCGCTCGATGGGGACTTCTAGCACGGCGGCCAGCTCACAGACCGTGTCTCAGGTCGGTGAGTTGCAGGAGCAGTTACACCAGAGTCGGGAGCAGGTTGAGCAGAGCCAGCTATTGATTCAGCAGCAGCAGCAGCGGCTTGATCAGCAGCAGCAGCAGATTATACAGCAGCAGGAGATGATGCAGCAGCAGCAGCAGATGCAGCAGCAGTTTGGGTCTTATCTCACTGAGATGACCTCGATCCTTAGACAGCAGGGGATCGTCCTACCGCCGCCTCCATTTGCTGCTGCTACACCGCCTGGGCCGAGTAGATTTGCGCCTGCACCTACCGCTCAGCCGCCACCGTCATTTTATCATCCTCGTAGTCAGGATGATGATGATGATGACGACGATGACGACGACCATGGTGCTATGTGATTTTGCACCTCCCTACTTCCCCATAGTATATTTTGTTTATGTATTTTTATATTTTCTATGTGTGCACATTTACATGGATGATGTATATATATATTCGTTTATTCATATATATATTATTTTTACCATTGCTTTATGAGTATTCATTTTTAATGTTGGATCAAATTGTTATATATTATTAATAATACTATTGATATATTATAATTGTATAATTTATATTAAAATAAAATAAATTAAATTTAAATAAATTATTAAATGGGTCAAGTAAATTAAAATAACATTTAATTTGAAATATACGACAATTTGATTTTAAATTAAAAAAAAAATTTTTTTTGACTTTTAGCGGCGACAATTGTCGTCGCTGAAGATTGGGCCTTCAGCGACGACAAATTGTCGTCGCTGAAGGTCAGCCCTTCAGCGACGACAAATTGTCGTCGCTGAAGGCCTCATCTTCAGCGACGACAATTTGTCGTCGCTGAAGGACCAATCTTCAGCAACGACTTTATGACCTACAGCGACGACAATTGTCGCCGCTAAAAGTCAAATTTCAAATTTTTTTGAAATTTGAAATTATTTTCTGCGACGACTTTGTCGTCGCAAAAGGTCCATATTTTAGCGACGACAAATTGTCGTCGCTAATGACCTCTTCAGGCACGAATCTACACCGACGACATTTTTAACGATGACTTTTTCTTTAGCGACGACCGAAAACTTTTTAGCGACGACAAATGTCGCCGCTAAAAGTCTTTTTTGCTGTAGTGTATTTGAATTTATAGCGCTCAATTTTAAAATTTATACTTTTTTCTTATTTTTTTTATCATTCTTTGAAAGCCTTCCTGAAGTTCTGTTGTCTCATGGGATGCATGAGAGTGGTGTAAGCATAAGGTGATGTAATATTTTATTTATACTAATGAGATATAGAGCAACATAAAGCTTATATGCTTGTGCTTTTGCTTCATTACCATCCCCAACCCTAAAAAGGATTTCACATATTATTCAGTATATACTGATATTTACTGCTTTTCTTTTATCAGTTTTCTTCAATAGTCGGGTACAAAAAGCTTATTTAATATATATATATATATATATATATATATATATATATATATATATATATATATATATATATATATATATATTAGAGTAAACCATTTTTCTGCCTATGTGAATTCAATTTTTTTCAATTTTATTCCTATAAAATATTATATAGGAATGAAAAAAAACAGAATTTCATAAAGATGGAAAACAGAATTTACTCTATGTAATATGGATTATGATATGATAACAATTACCGCCTAAAATGAATGAAACCTGTATAACACAGGAAGATGAACTATGATCGATGGAGACCAGCAATTGCCAAAAGCTTTACTTTTACGTACAGATGGAATTATCATTGTAACAAAATCAGCAAGTGATGGCAGGCCGCAAGCTTTTTAGAGCCAGACATCAAAGTTGAGCTTTTAGAAGTCTAATCCTACATATACTAGATATAATTGGATTTTTAATCAAAGAATCTGCCTTTGACTTTTTTTTTTTGGCTTTCATTTGATCCGTAAGTCATGCTGGTGTTACCCTTATTATCATTAAATAATCAGCAAACTTTCTCATGAAGCAATGGGGTAGGGTTTCTGAAATCTATAACTCTATCGGAATTAGGAGTGGATTTTATTTATTTATTTATTTATTGCATTATAGGGGTTGATTGTTACAGCGGTATATTGCCGGAAGCAGCAAAGCTAATTAGCTGTATATATATTTTTTAATTGCGCATCTTGCATGGTTTTTATTATGTTAGACAATTTTTTTTATTGCATAAGATAAATTATATATATATATATATATATTGAATTAAAGAGGTTAAAACTCAAAAGGTAAAAAAATTAAGAAAAAAACAATAGGACGAGTTTTAGAGGCTCTCATAACCTCAGTTAAATAAAAATTCAACATTTAAGAAAGAGTCATGTTGAATTCAATAATGTCAAGATCCACTAAAAGATTATGGTTAGCCAATCAATTTGTACTAGTATTACTTTCTTGATAAGTAGGTACAATTCTAACCTTCCATTCCAACTTTGGTTTACTAAATCTTTATTTTTAAGAAAGTGTACATTTTCAAAAATGTAATTCCTAAGTATGCAATTTCTAAAAATATAATATTATTATGTTTGGTTTAATACAAATATTTTTAAAAATATTTATTTATATTCTCAAATATATTATATTCTCATGTTTGGTTTACACTTATATTCTTAGAAATCTTATTACTTTTTTCAAAAATATCTTTATTAATTTTTTTGTTATAAATTGAAATAAATTATAAATTTAATTAAAAATATATTAACAAAGACTTTTGAAGATTTAATAAATTAATAATTTAAAGTATATTTGATTAAAATATAATAAATAATTTAATATATAAAATATTAAAATTTTTAAGAATTTGAATTTGAATTTTCATATAATTAATTATATAAAATAAATAAATAATTTTTCCATTGTTGACAAAAAAATTTTGTTTTCTTTGAAAAGAAAATAAGAGAGAATGAAGAGAAATAATCTTTTTTAAATTTAAATTGAAAAGAAAAAAATTTAATCTTTAAATAATTAAATAATAATAATAACATATTTTATCTTTAAATGTTCTTTTTTATCCATTTTCTTAATACAAATAAGAAAAGTAATTAAGTGTTCATTTATTTTATTAATAAATATTTTTATAAAAATACTTTGTATATATATATATATTTATATTTATAAATGAATGATATATTATTTATATTAATGATTAAAAATTATTATATATATATATATTTATATTTATAAATGAGTGTATAGAAGAATGAGATAAAATTATATTTTTTCTTTAGTATTTATATTCCCATGGAATGGGAATGTGAGATACCCACCTTCTCCTATAAAAATATTTCATAGGAATATTAGCTTTCAAAATTTTTTTAGAAATGTTACATTCTCAAATAATTTTTTTCAAAAATTGAATCAAATTTGAGAATGTAACATTCCCACGAAATATTTCCACAAATGTGAAAAACATCCCTTGAACCAAACATCCCCTAAAAGATTATGACTATTTTAAATCATTCCAATACTCTTACCAGTAGAAAAGCATTGAGTAAGTGCCTTTGAGTCACTTTCTAAACAAATCTTCAAATACCCAAGTCCCAGGTTGCTTGTAAGCCACAGATACCCCCCACCGTCCTCCCAACATTCAACTGGAAAGGGAGAGTAGTATTCCAAAGGTTTGGCAGAATCATGAATCCAATTTTCAAATATATCACAAATAACACCCCCAAAATCTACTAATTTCAAATTAGAGAGTCATCTAGTTCACAATAAAAAGTACGTTTTCACGAGAAATAAAATTTTCTAAAAAGTAATTTTTTATATAAATTTTTCAATAAATTATTAAAATTATTTCATTGAATTGAAAAAGAGATATTTTTAAAGAAGTAATTTTTTATATTTTGTATAATTTACCTTTGAACTTTTTGAAAAGTATTAATAAAATAATTATTATTTTAATATTATTTAAATATTTTGTACAATTCATCCTTAATATTATTTTAATAGATATTAATAAATTTTAATTGTCTTTAGTTTCTTTTCTTTGAAATCATGTATTTAATATATTTTGCATTATAATTTTTATTATTTTATGATTTTATATTTTACATAAAGAAATTAAATTAACTCAAAATTTTATATCATTCATAAAAAAATTAAATTAACAAATGCATAATATATATTTTTTTAAACATATTATTTTGAAAATACATATATTACACATCTATCTAAAATGATTTAATAAAAAAGCACTTAGCAGATTAGTTTTAAATCATATTCTGAAAAGTTTTATGTTGCTTAAAACTTCTATTTTCCTTCCTATATATTTCATTGGTTGTCAATATAAAATGGGATCGAAACGAAGTTTTCGACAAAAGTATTTTTATTTTTTTCTAACAATAACTAGAATCATAAAATTAAAACATCGTTTGAACGTTTTTAAGCACATAGATTTAGCCATCGTTTGAACGTTTTTAAGCACATAGATTTAGCCAAGGAAGGAAATAATATCATGTGAAAGAAGAAGTGTTTATAAAATGAAATTCTAGTAATTAAATGTGAGGATAAAATAGTCATTAATTAGTAATAATAGTAATAATAATAATATTGTATTTTAATTGTTAAAGACATAAAAAATAGAATTTATTGAGAGGTGAGTGAATAAGCCAATTTCTATATTTTGAAAGAAGTATAATTTTTTGAGAAGTCCTACTTCTCTATTTTAACATATAATGACCAATTAAATAATTTAAATTTTATCTATTTTTTAAAAAGTTATACTTCTTATGAAACTTACACAAATTAAACAACTCCTAGATTTAGCAACTCCATCCATGTTAACTTTCGCCTGATCTTCAGGGGTTTGAGGATGCCATCAAACTTTCACATTTCCAACTTCAATATTAGCTTTTTCTTCATGTTTGTGATAAGCATCAGGGGCCGCATTGACATATTCACGAATTACTTTCATCGATTTTTGTTGGAAAACCAAAAGAAACAGCAGGAAAAGCAGAGTTTTAACACAGAAACAGGAACAGAAAAACAAACAGCAGAAAGGTTTACAAACAAAACATCATAACATTATATTTTTTACGAAGTGTTCCTACACTCGAGCAGTTTTCTCTCTTCTTTGAGAGCTCCAATTACAACATTCTGCATAATGTCTGTTTGTAAACATTAAATATTTCACTCCCTATTTTACAAGTTAACCAAATTTAATACACATTTCTTTTATTTTACTACATACCTTCAACAACTACTTCTTTTCTTTGACAACAGATGTATAGTATTTCTTTGAAATTTATTTTTTTTAGATTAGCTATTTCCAATAATTTTAAAGGCCTAACAAAGTCTTTAAGGTTTATCTCCTCGTTGCGCCATATCCATAGGAAATAACAATCGACTGCCTCCTATCGATTCCATCCACCCCATGAATTATTAAACGCCTTGCTGTTCAAATTCAACTCAATCCAGCTTGTGCTATCCAATAACCAAATCTCCGCTATGTGATCAAGCGGTACAAGCCTGAGCCATAAATCCCATGCTTGCTAACAATAACAGTCTCTTCCTTGTTCTCACATAATCTACAATGTTTGGATCCAAATCCCCCCTTGGCAAAAAACTCGTTTGCTAACAGTCTTCCATGACATGCTTGTTAAAGAAATAGCCAGATAAAATACCGGATTACGTTTATTTTACAAACAATTTACCGTTTTACTGTAGTTATAAAACTAATTACCGAAATACGCAGGGCGCCATACCAAATGGCGTTCAGAGCACTGGGAGGCGCCATTCAAAGTGGCGTCCTCCCGCCCAAGGCACCCTTGGAGGCGCCATTTGAAGTGGCGCCCCCACCATGGAGGCGCCATTCAAAGTGGCGCCCTCCAGGGGCGCCAATTTTGAAATTTGAATGGGAGGCGCCTGATGAAATGGTGCCTCCCCACCTCTTTAAATACCCCCTACCCTCCCTCTGCACTCCATCTCAAAAACCCTCCCAAGCCGTTGTTCCACTGTTCTTCTCTTCTTTCTTCACAGCCACTCTCTGCAATCCCTCTCATTCTCAGTAGTTTATATTTTTCATTCAGCAATCATCAACTGTTCTTTCCTTTGTGCATTTTATTCGGAGGCATTTTCTTCCTTGGAGCAAACCTGATCTTCTTTCAACTTTGTCTTAGTTAGTATTTTTATAATTTCTGTATTTATATTATATTTTTTAAATTAATTATTATGATTTATGATATAAAATGATGATCTAGGATTTAGAAAAAATTTATACAAATTTATATAATCTTTGATAATTTATAATTTTTAGTGGTTAATATTTTGATAATTTTTATATTTATATTATAATATTTATTTTATGTTGATTATTATAATTTATGATGTGAAATGATGATCTAAGATTTAGAAAAGATTTGTACAAATTTATGTAATATGTGATAGTTTATAATTTTTACTGGTTAGTATTTTTATAATTTCTGTATGTATATTATGCATTTCATGTTAATTATTTTAATTTATGATCAGAAATGATAATCTAGGATTTAGAAAAAATTTATATAAATTTATGTGATCTGTGATAATTTATATTTTTTACTGAGTAGTATTTGTATATTTTTTATATTTATATTATAATTTTTATTTTATGTTCATTATTATGATTTATAATGTGAAATGATGATCTAGGATTTAGGAAAAATTGAAGCTTTAACATATTTTATTTTTTAGAAAAATTAACATGTTGTTAACAATATTTTATTATAATCATTAATTATATTTTTTAATTTATTACAATATTTTAAGTAAATCGAAGCTTTAATATACATTTTATTAACAAAAATAATTAATTTCATATTATATTTTACAGAAAAAAAAGTTAGTGATTAAATTAAATATTATTTATATAAATTTTTTAAATTTTTGTTGATGATAATTTTTAAATAATATATTTTAAATTTAAAATACATCAAATAAGAGTTCTCAAAGGGTTTACAGTTCGTACATAATTTATTCTTCATTTCATGTACGTTACTGAATTTTTTCTTCTTTATTTCTTCAATCATTCTATTAAAAGTTGAAATGCAATATATTGAATAATATTAATATAATATAATTTCATATTTTTGACATAAAATTATTTTTAATGATCAAATATCTTTTTTTTAAAAATTCATGTTATGAAAAACGCTAATTGAAATAACTAACTATATATTATAGTTTTAATAAAAGTTGTTAAGAATAAGAATTAATTATCTTTTAAAATTTATTAATATTTTCTTGATATAAAAGTTCAAACACTATATTTTAAATTGAATTAGTAAAATTTTATGTATATTATTTTTTTTATTCGTTTAATATATTATTTTACAAAATATATTTAATTTAGCATGATTTTTGCATAATTTTTTTTGATACAATAATATCTAATAACTTTTACTTAGATATTAAAGTTATTAAATTATCTAACATATTTTTCTTTTATGCAGAGGCTTTTTTCTGTTTGCTTCTCCGAATACTTACCGGTTAGTATTTTTATAAATTTTATGCTTATATTATAATTTTTATTAGTCATGATGAAAATATTTTTTATATTAGTAGAGGAATTTGTTTAGAATGTTATGATATAAATAATCAAAAAAATTTTATTTTATATTGATTGTTATGATTTATGATGTGGAATTATGATTTAAGATGTGAAGTTATGATTTATAAAAATTTTGTAGGAATTTATATGTACTGTGATAAGTTGTGTTATTAAAAGAACAACAAATGAGATAAAGAAAGGTTTCCTAATATAGGTCTTACGACTTAGGTGAAAGTTATATTTAAAGGATTTTTTCATATAAAATCTTAATATAGTATAAGAGAGGTACTAAAAAAAATTCTAGGATATATGAATGTAACCAAGAACCTTAAAAAAATAGGATATTGTTATTAAAAATTTGAACTTTTTTGTGTTTAAATAGTAGATATAATAAATGCAAGAAAAATAAACGTACTTGAAAAATTTTTAGGTTACATAGGTTTATCTAGGAAGCATTAAAATATTTATGGAGGTATTGCAAAATAAGTATTAGACGAAGTTAGTGAATGTAAAAAAGAATTCATGGTTGTATTATATTAAAAAATTCAAATAATAATGTTTACATAATTTTGGTTGCTATTTGGTAGTAGGTGTGAACGGAGAAAAAAGTCGTAAATATAAAAAATATAGCGTATTAAAAACGTTAACTTAGTTAATTAGTATAAAAAAGAATTCATGGTTGTATTATATTAAAAAATTCAAATAATAATGTTTACATAATTTTGGTTGCTATTTGGTAGTAGGTGTGAACGGAGAAAAAAGTCGTAAATATAAAAAATATAGCGTATTAAAAACGTTAACTTAGTTAATTAGTATAATTTGGGAAAAATAACCAAGATAAGTGATAATTGAAAGAGCTAAACTAAACCATAAATAAGATTATATAGCCAAATATTATATTAGTTTTGAAAAAGAAATAACATTTGCTTGGCCGAAAAAATAATCCTATTATTACGTAGTATTGATAGAATACCTTGCAAAATAGTAATAAATTCCATTCATTTTTAATTATAGTAGTAAATATTAGTGCACTCGTTTATGAGAACAAAATTTGTATATGAGACTATCTATCAGTTGTGGGGGTGCAGTGAGTATTTTGCAGTTAAAAGTAAGAAGATGAAGAAAAGTTTAATTGCTTTTATATATTCAAATGATACAATTATTGAGGGATCAATGGGGGTAATGTACGATGGACCTCCCCCAAAGGCATTGAAGTTAAGAGGATGCAGCACTATGGATGTTTTACGGGAGAGAGTTCATGCCCGACTGAAGCTTCACGAAGATCAAGCTGTGGGGTAAATTGTTTATAGGTTTCCACAGCATCAAACTCAATACATGGTATACGAATTGGACGATGATGAAGACTTGGCATGTGCCATAGCAAGGTACGAACAGCATCCGATGATGACAGCAATGGAGTTGTATGCGGAGGTGATCACATCTGAACTGCACGCAGCTAACTTGGGTTCACAAGAAAGAGTTCCAACAACTAGATCACCTATGGTTCCAACGGCTAATGTTAGCACTAGTTGTTCGATGGTGCGGGAAGGGCTTCCATACACGGGTGGAATCGAGTTCCACATTTCTGATAGTTATACTCCTGCATTGGACTCATCAGTTGCCGGTGTTTTCCTACGAAATATATCACATGCCATGATGGGTTCAACAAATGCCTTACCGGTTGTAGAGGAAGAATCCGCTAGTCCTATATTGATGGATGCTCACCTTGAGTCTGGTTTTGAGGATGATGAGGTGTCTTGCAGTAGCGATGATTATCGTGACACTGATGACGAGGAACGCGCCACTGCACATGGAGACAGTGTTGCAACGCGGCAGGTGAGGAGTGACAATGCTGCACAGATATCATGTGGTGTCCCTCAAGCTGCTGTCTTCTCTCACATTGATTGGGATGCCATGCGGAATCCTAATGAATTTCCAGAAATAATGAAACCAAGCTATGATTACGACATGGAGGACTTATAGGTTGGGCAAGAGTTCGATTGCAAGGAGGCTTTAATTGCTGCAACCAAGCATTACCACATCAAAAGGCACTACAGTTATTACGTGGAGGAGTCAGATACCAGAAGATTAAGCGTGAAGTGTGATAATTTCAGGGACCAATGCAATATCCACCTCAGAGCGACCAAACTGAAGAATTATGACACTTGGACAATAACTAGATTTTCAGGGCCTCACACATGTGTCAATGCCAGTTTGACACAGGATCACAAGTCTTTAGACTTCGAGTATATCAGTTCCTTGATACTTGAGATGATTAAAGTTAAGCAAGATGTTCCAATCTTGCTTATACAAGAGAAGGTGGAAGGCATATACGGGTATAAGATTTCGTACAGAAAAGCATGGAAGGTGAAACAAAAGGCAATTGTCAAGGTGTACGGTGATTGGGATAAATCGTACAAAGTACTTCCCAAATGGTTGGATATTTTAGGCTACTGTGACCAGGCGCTGTTCAAGTTGGAGTCACACGAATTCGTCACAGCTGACAACCGTGTTAATCCGCAAAAACATATTTTCAACCAAGTTTTCTGGGCTTTCAAGCCATGCATTGCCGCATTTCCCTACTGTAAGCAATTCATACAAGTTAATGGAACGCATCTATATGGTAAGTTCAGGGGCATGCTACTGATTGCTGTGACCCAAGATGGTAACAAATGCTCCGTTCCTCTTGCCTTTGCCATTGTTGACAGGGAGAATTATGAAAATTGGAGTTAGTTTTTGGCATTACTACGGGTAAATGTTACGAACAAGCAAGGAATATGCTTGATATCAGACCGGCACCGAGCTATAAAAGATGCTGTAGCCACCAAAGGTTTGGGATGACAGCCTCCTAATGCTTTTCACCGGTACTGTATCAGACATATTGCCAGCAACGTTCGCAAGAAGTGCAGGGATGACAACGTGAGGAAAGCTGTCCTTAAGATTGGTATGCGTTATAGCATAATTTCCTTATTGAACCTTTCATCTATAAATTTATGTTTCTGGTAGTTTAACCCGGTTAACCTATTTGTCTCCTTCTATTCAGCGTATGAGCCTAGTTGGGAAAAGGCCATGGAGAGATTGGAGAACCTCAGCAAAGTTAACGAGGAAATCCACAAGAAGTTGACCGCTATTCCGATGGAGAAGTGGACGCTGACTTATGATGAAGGCAGAAGATATGGTCATATGACGACTAACATTGTAGAGTGCATCAATGGCCTGTTCAAAGGATTAAGGAAGCTACCAATCACAGGCCTTGTTCAACAAACATACTACAGATGTGTCAAGTACTTTGTGAAAAGGGCAAAAGAAGCACATGCTGAACTACAACAAGGTCACATATACGCAAGCAGATTTAGACAGGAGCTTGTGACTATCCAGTCACGTGCTTCTTCTTACCACGTTCGTGCTTATAATAAACAAGGGACTAGGTTTGAGGTGGTGGAGGGCCCTGATATGGCAAGGGGGTCATGTGGAAAGGTCGTCCAAGTATTATTAGACAAAGGGCAATGTGAATGTGGACAATTCCAAGCATATAGGTATCCTTACGCTCATATTATTGCTGCTTGTGCCTTAATCAACATATCATAGGAACCATATGTCGATGCTATGTACAGGCTTGACACACTACTCAATTGCTACAAATCTGAGTGGTAGCCTATCGGGGAGTGGTTGCAATGGAATACCTATCACCATTTCCTGTCCTAGTTTCAAATTATGGAAGATTACGTGCAAGGGGACGACCAAAGTTGACCCGGATCAGAAATGAGATGGATTGGCCTCAAGAGAGCGGTGTAAAGTAAAAATGCGGTCATTGTAAGATGGAAAGACATAATCGTAGGCGTTGCCCACTGCTACATGGGGAGGAAGGCCCTTCTACACCTTGATTTTTATTATTTACTTTCGCATATATGTTATAGAGTATGTTACCCAATGTCGTAAGTATAACGGTCGCACACTGTATTTTTTTTTATGGTTGTAAAATTGCACGTCATTGTGTATATATATGTTACCCCATTACTAGTAATGTGAACCGACCATTAGTTAATCGTCCAAGTGTATACAACTTGGTTTAAATAGCAAAATATGAAAATTCTATAAACTTTTTTTCACTTTACCGCGGTTTCGAAAGTATTTACCAGGCGCCTTCCAACATGGCGCCTGTGCTGCACCTAGCCCGTTGGGGGGAAAGGGGTTGGGAGGCGCCATTCCACTTGGCGCCCATTTCATTTGGCACCTCCCCCAATCCATTTCGCATTTCATAATAATTAATATCTAATTAATTTAATTTTATAAATTTATACATGGAATAAATACATAATTTTTAGGTTATTAATTATTTATACGGAGATTATAATTTTAAAAACACAATTAATTATATTCTATGGTATTATTTATATATATTATAATTTAAATTTAATATATATTATTTGTACTTAAATTGCACAAGTCTGTTAAGTTAGTGTGTGTTTAAATTTCATTCTAATGCAATGCTTGTTGTGGCAGATGACATCCACATCCTGACGCGTTAATCCTGGACCACAAGATCCTTCACTACTGATGGCTCAGGCCTCACACATATCCCAGTCGATTTGGGCTGGCCATGTATGGAAATAGCTAGATCTTATTTAATCCGAGTATAAACCGTTTCTGAATTGTCAGACGTGATAATTGGTGATTTTTTTTCTTTCGCAGCCTGACCGTGTGCTCAGGATTCGACGAGCTCATGACTACCATCACCAGCAGCCATCGGAGTTGATTGTCCCCTTTTTACGAGAGGCAGGCTTTTACAGCTTGGCGATGTGCGAGTTTGTGCCGATTGACCATCAGTTGATCAGTGCTCTTGTAGAGAGGTGGAGGCTGGAGACACATACCTTTCACATGCCGCAGGGAGAGACGACTATTACCCTGCAGGATGTTGCTTTTCAGCTCGGCCTACCCATTGACAGTCGAGTAGTGACAGGGCCCACTGTGTGGGGATGGGAAGCCCTGATAGAGGAGTATTTGGGACTCCAGTTACCGGTGGATGAGAATGTCATCCGAGGGGGGCGACTGAGGATGAGTTGGTTGGAGAGGCATTTCACTCATCTTCCAGATGATGCGGATGAGGTGACGGTGCAGAGATTCGCCCGAGCTTACATTTTACGACTCATTGGTGGGACGTTATTTCTAGACTATTCCAGTACATATGTCCACCTCATGCACTTACCCTTGATCGGACACTTACACAAGGCTGGGACGTACAGTTGGGGATCTGCTTGCCTGACCTATCTATACAGAGAGCTCTGCAAGGCCACCGCTCCAGATTACAGGGAGATAGGAGGTTGTTGCCTACTACTGCAACTCTAGGCTTGGGATAGATTTCCCACTATCGCCCTCGCGATAGCTGTTTTAGACATACCAGAGGGGGATGCAGGGATTGGCCCCTTAGCACGTAGGTTAGAAAATTTTTCAACTTTCACTTATAATTAAGTTTACTACGAAGTTGTTTAACTTTGTTATTAAACCTGGCAGGTGGCACTATCAGAAGACGTTCCAGGATAGTCCAGCACACAGCCTACCCCATTATAGATACGTGTTGGATCGTCTTCGACTTGACCAGGTATGTAGGGGATAATGGATTTCTTTATTTCAGGCCTTTGTCCATTCCATTAGCGTATTTAAATGACAACCTAAATTTGCAACTTCAGATCGTCTGGATCCCGTACACTGAGGAGGTCACCGCATCACTGCCGTAGTACTGCTTTGACGGGAGTGACACGTGGACAGTAGTGATACCACTCATTCACTTTCAGATTGTCGAGTGGCACCAGCTTGATAGGGTTTTGTGGCAGTTTGGACTACGCCAGGCTATTCCAGAGCCACCGAAACAGGTGGCGGAGGACCATTGCCTTCACTTGTCCAATCGACATGACGAGGAGTGGCACATCCGCCATCAGCCGTATATTGCACTCTGGGATATCCGGCGAGACTTGTGCGTTACCGCCTAGCCGACGACATGCCTAGTTTTGGGACCACGATCCGATTACATGACATGGTACAGACGAGTTACCAGGCGATGTATTACACCCGTCGGGGGAACGCTAGACCTTGTGGTAATATTGCGTGCTAGTTTTTTGTATCTGATTTTCTTTAAATGCATTAGTATTATAACTAACTTTAATGTCAAAAATTTGCAAAGGTAGATGAGGTTTCCACACTACAGGACTTCACTACCCCTGAGGGGTAGGCTATGTTCACCTTCGATGCGCTTAGATCAGCGACGGAGTCCATCCTTCATGCGATTCAGCAAGTTGATCATGTGATTATTGACTCACATGCAGAGCCAGCTCCCCAGGCCCATCATATCCCATACTTTGCGGAGGGTGACCATGATCAGCCTCGCTTTCACCGATGACGTCGCACTGCTCCACAACATACGTCGCAGGCTGATGTTCTGTCTGCTTCGACAGTGCAGCAGATTCCACCGTCGACTGCCCAGGAGACCATGACAATGATGCCTGATGTTACTGCCTCATCTCATGTGTACCCTACTGCACCTGATGACCCTTCATCCTCCACCATGTTCCTGGTTGCACTGTATGGGCCGTCGTCATCCCAGATGTACCAGTTCCTTCCTATTGTTCCATCCTCATTCCAGGCATTTCCACACATACCAGGAGTTTCATCTTCATTCTATGCCTTTCCTTCCGATGATGCAGGTCCATCGCAGCCATATCGTCTTGCCTTTGATTGGCATACCCAGGTCAGGGATTAGCACATGGTGGCATGATGACAGACGACTCAGAGCTTGTAGATAGAGGTAGAGGTGGAGGCAGAGCGGGAGCTGGAGGTAGAGGAGACACAGACGCCGAGGATGTAACTCCCGAGCCTGCGCAGAGGGTTAGTAGATACGGCCGCCACATTACCGATCCTGGATGTGGGACTGGACATCACTTACGTAGACATTAGCTTTCTTTTCTATGTTTGTTGTATATTTATGTACATTTATCTTACTACTTTATTGTCAAACATCAACATTTAGGATGATTTTACTACTTTATTGCCAAACATCAACATTTAGGATGATTTTAATTAATACGATATTTTTAATTACTTGCATATTAACAATTATAAATAATAATAAACTTCAAAATCATTGCAATATTTAATTTTTTTAAAAAAATTATGATAAGGACATCTCCCAAATATAATAACTAACATTATTAATTATCATACTTTCACAACTGTTATAATTATCTACTCTTTTTTTACTTACCATGTGAAAATAAATAAATAAAATTAAATTAATTTAATAACTTTTATATTCATAATGTGAAATATATATTCAATACCTTATGAATCGAGTTCACTAAACATTTAAGAATAAAAATACGTAGTACAATTGTCAATATAGATGGGGATGCTGCCCATGTACAGTATCAAAATTCAAGCCTCTAGGATTCACAGTCGACACGGTCACCGGCTAATTAACTTAGAAATGAGGAGCGAGGGTGCCGTAAGCCAAAGGTGCCATATCACCTGCCGTTCCTTCCCTTCAGTGCCAACGACGCCATTTCATCTACCGTACCTCTACATGCCATTTGGCATCTCTCCATCGCTGTGCGTATCTTCTGTGCTTATTTCGATAAAATGTTTTCGAAGGAACCATAAAACGAATAATAGTTTTTTAAAAAATAGTTAATCGGTACTTTTCCCTCTCATTGCCAAAATAGTTTTTTAAAAAATGAATTATAGTTTTTTTTAAATTTTCAGCTATCTTCAACCTCGTCATTTCGCATTTACTTTGTTACAAAATAAAAATAATTTTATTGAGATAAATATAAAGTGACAATAATATTATTGAAATAAATATAAAATAAGATAAACATATTTATTTCGTTATATTTCTTTTCATTTTTAACAATCTTCAAGTTCGTAAATAAAGAAATTTATTGAATAATTCAATAAATTTACTTATATGTAATAACATATTAAATAATTACTTGTAATAATATAATTTCAAATGTTAGAAGTTTATAATTTTAAAAATTGATAAATATCAAGTGTCATTGGATCAGATTTTGAGAGACATTAATATAAATTACGTAATTATTCTTTATTGATACTATATTTTTAAAATAATATTTAATTATCTACTAAATATTTATTATTTTTATTCATTATATTATTATCATTTACTACTTTTTTATTTAATTCCTATAATAAATTTATATATTAGATATCAAAGTGGAGTTAACATATTTTTATATGATATCAAATATAATTATAAAATGAGTAATTTATTTTCAAAAATTTTTTTGAGTCACAATTATATATTATTTTTTTAAAAAATTTTTATTTTCAAATGATATCAAAATTAATTATTTTTGAAAGGAAAAATTAGAAAAAATGGGACCGAGGGTGCCACCTTGAATGGCGCCCTCAAAGGTTGCTAGAGACGCCATCTTGGATGGCGCATCTTCCCACATGGCGCCAACTCAAATGGCACCTCCCGCCTACGTGCGTATTTTGGTAATAAGTTTCGAAAGAACGGTAAAACAGAAATAAGTTTCGTAAAAAACGTTAAAACGGTATTTTAACCGAAATAGCCACACTCGCTGAGGAACCCCCAACCTACAAATCATCTTCCAGGAAAAACTATATTTTATTTAATTTTAACACATGAAAAATGCACTATTTTTTGAACAAAATTAATTTAAAAAACCCATTAAAATTTATAAAATGGAAAAAATTAAACAAAAGAAAATAAGATTAATAAATCAAAATGGGATTCCGTGAAACAGGAAAATAAAGGACAGATAGTGCATAATATAACATGTGTCTTACTATTACTTAATAAAAAAGGTGATTATGATTTTAAATTTCTTGAAAATTAGAAAATATAATTCCTCCTACAAGTGAGTTGCATAAATTAGCTTATAAACAACAAAAACCGATAATTATATATTTCTTATTAGGAGTGAGTATATTATGATTAGAGATTGTTAACTTTCATATTTCTATGTGTATGATAGTAATTTTTATTCTTTTGTTTGAAAAAAAAATTATGCTTTTGATTTAAAGAGGGGATTGCTAACCTCTGTATTCGAATGTAGAGATTGCTAACCTTTATTCTTTTATTTGGATATAAAAATCATAGTTCTAATTTAAAGATAATAAAGTAACAAAGAGTATTATAGTCAATTTATTACCATTTTCAATTACTTCAATTAACAAATGTATTTAAGTTAATTTCACTATTCTCTCCATCTTCATAATAAATATATTTATTAATTAAAATAGTTGGTAATGGTGATAAATTAATTATAATATATTTTATTATTTTAATATTTTTAAATTAAAAATATGTTTTTCTCTAAATAAAAGAATAAAGATTGTTAACCTTCATATATAAATGTGGAAGTTAGCAATCCCTATTTAAATGTAATAAAATAAGAGAAAATATTATCATCAATTTATTATCATTACTAATTATTTTAATTAATGAGCATATTTAAATCAACTCTACTTATTTTCTTTCATTTATATAATTGATATATTCATTAATTAAAATAATTAGTAAAAATGATAGATTAATTATAATGTTTTTATCATTTTATTATTTTTAAATTAAAAATATAATTTTTATTTAAATATAAAAGTGAAGGTTGCCCCAGTAGAAGTTAGCCATACTAATTATAATTAATTGAAGTATACAAGTAAGTATTTCTTTCTATGCATACCGATGGGGGGGGGGTCCGCGGCTTTTTCATGGCCCCCACATTTTTTGAAATTTTTTTTTTTGGTACAAAGGGAATTTTAAGACTGGGAAGGGGGTGAAAAAATTTTAAAAGTATATAGGTAAGTTCCTTTTCAAATAAATTATAGTTTAATCTGTGTAAAAATCTTAAAATAGATGTGTGAATATATGTTTGAAAATATCACTTTAATATTTAATTGAATAATTTTATATTTAAAATTAAATTTTATTTATTTCATTTTTTAAAATTAAATATTAAATTAATAAAAAATTTATTAAATTTATTTAACAACTCTTATTTTGATTAGATTTTATTGGACAAATACATCAAATGTTATTTTTACATGAGGGGAAATAATTAAATATAATATATATATATATATATATATAACATCATAAAAAATAAGGGTAATTTTTAAATTCGACAGGATTTTAATATTTTGAGATAATATTTTTAAATTATTAACTAAATTTAATACTTCAAATAAAAAATTATCCAAACATTGTAAGTTTATTACAAAATAAATTTAGCAATTCTAAATGTTTTATTATTATCAAATACATCCTAAATGTTATTATTATTTTTATTTCTAAAAAAAAGAAATAACTATAAAAAATTTGAGAAAAGGGTGATAGTGTGAAAACAAAGGTTAATATTTTTTTAGTTGTTATTTGTTGAAAACAACATTAAATATACCAAAAATCGTCTAAGCTCAATTAAGAGCAAACAATAGTCAAATAGAGAATGTTTCAGGTTCCTCCTCAAATTGAGAATATTGTACTCATCGATATTTCTCTCTTGAGTGGTTGCTTAATAAATTTCTTATCCATCAGCCAAAAAAAATGTATAATAGTTAAATTTGAGCTTAAATTTTGTAAGTTCAATAAATTTGAACTTGAATTCATTTAATTTTATTAAACTCAAACTTAAATAAGTAGATGCATGATTCAAAATGACTCGTTTGTAATTTTAATTTTTCACCGTACCACAAAAAAATTTTTAAAAATTTTCTGGTCCCTCTAAAAAAGCCCCACTTTCTACTCCTGCATGCCGATAGGCAGTGACAAACTTCAAAAATTTTATTTGTAGAAGCAGAAAAAAAAAGCATTTAAAATAAAATTTTATTTATTCTTAACAATGAAAAATAATACAATCATAAGTAATTGCTTAACAAATTCAAGAAAAATTAAAAAATATATTTCATAAAAGGCTACTACGAATAATTAATTCTTTAAATATATACAAAATTGCTATATACATCCTATCATATATGTTAAAATTGTCTTTTAAATAATTGAAAATAATAAAAAATAAAAATTTATTTTAGATATTATCGTAAAATTCAATCTTTGAGATAGATTATATACAGGAATAGCATATAACAATATGATATTTTAATGTTATTTCTTATATTAAAAAGACAAAAATAAAAAATTAATTTAACTCATATTTTCTGAAATATGGATATCATTCACCTCTTTATTTTCGAAAGTTACTCAAAAATGCCGATCACCCAATTGAAGGACTTTGACTAGAAAATTTGTCTCTTTTCCAATTGCAAAGAACACCTAATTTTTTTTTAGATCTTTTTCCCTTTTTAATCAATTATTTAGATAGGCTTGCAAATAACAATAATAAATAAATAAATAAAAGAAAAAATCTTTAATCATGACATAATTAAAAACAAAAGTTTATTTTATTTTTTAAAAAATTTTTAAATAGTATTTGATTTTAAGTAATAAAAGATTTTAATTTATTTCTTTTCATTTCATTTATAAATTTTATTTTAATTGCATTTGTATTATTATGCAATCCCTCACATTTAATAAGAATTTCATTAAAATTCATTTTATTTAGCCTAAAATATATATTATATAAAACACTTATCATATTTCTAATATTATATTTACCATGATATTATTAAAATCTATTTTTAATTAAGTTCTATGCATTTTTTAATAGTTCATAACAAAAAATTTATTTGCAATCGAATGAAATCATTATCATTATTTTTACATTAATTTTCAAACAATAAATTTCTAGCCGCTGCCAACATGAGTAAGAAGAAAATTTTTAAAATATAGAGACGCTTTAAACACCAACTGTTCCTAAAATTGCCACAAGTAGCATATTTTATCAGTTTGCATAAACCGCCACTACTATCATTTTTTTTTTTGTGTGTGTGCTTTGTGAAACCGTCGTTAAATGTATTGAAGGCAGTTTAAACTGCTGCTAATCACCGTTCGAAATCTCGGCCCATTGTCACTTTATTATTATTATTATTATTATTATTATTATTATTATTATTTGGGTGTTCTAACGGTGATTGGAAACTTAAATCTATTGCCAACGTTGGCAATGAAGTTTGATTTACACTTTCTCCATGACCGCACATAATAGCTGTGTTTTGGCTTCGCCAGCAATTCATTTCCCGCCAAATCATGTGTATATCCTAAGAAATATTATAGAGAAAATTTAAATAAAAAATTCTAAATTAAAAAATTTGATAGAAGTGAAATTCAGAAGAATTGTAAAAGTAATTTTAATGTGAGCTCAACTAAAATTTTTATGAAAATTTTATTAAGTATTAAAATAGTTAAAAATTTAATTAAAAACCTAATAATAAGTTTAAGAAAATTCATAAGAAAATTTGCTAGAATTCCAAAATTCTAGTAAACTGAAAAGTGAAAAATTAAGCTAAAAATTTAGCAAATTAATTTAAAAATCCTTGGATTGAATTAAATTAATTATTTTAGGTTCAAAATATATATGCAAGTTTAGAAATAAAGGCACAAAAAATATCAAAAAGTTTAAGGGCAAAAATGTAAGAAAATAAAAAATTTGAGGTTAATTTGTAATAAATTATTTTTATCTTTTTAAGTGACTAATTTCTATTAATATTGGGTTAGTTTAACCCAATTTTTAGAAGCTCAAATCTGATTTTTAAGATCCAAAAGCATGGGCCAAAACTTCTAAAAGAAGTCAAGGGCAAGTGAAAAAAGGAAAAAAATTAGGGGGCTAAATTGTAATAAATCATTTTTATCTTTCAAGATGACTTATTTTTATTGTTTTGGGGTAATAATTTTTTGACTAAAGAAGGGAACTTGGATGTCCATAGTAGCTAGCAATTATATAAAGATTTTTCTTAAAAATCAATAAATAATAACAAGAAATTGAATATATTTTTTAATTAGGGCTTTATGTGTGTGCGTGTGTGTTTAGGCCATTCAGAAAGAAAAGAATTCTACTCCCTTTGGCTAGCTTTCAAGCTATAAGAGGAAAAGGGAAATTAAGAGATTTCAAATCTTCAATAATAATCAAAAGGTGAGTGATAATTATATCTTCTTTTTCTTCTATTGAGTTTTCATAAAAAAAGTGAAGAAATTTGATGATTTGATTATATTGGAAGAGAAGTTAATTTGTGAAATTGTTGGGTTTGATTTTGATGATGCATAAATGCTATATGAAGATACAATGGTATTATGATATTGAAATGAGTATGAAATGATTTATAAGATCTTTCCTTAAAAAATTGCTATAGGGAAGTGTAAGGACAAATTTTGTCCAAGAGATGTTAAGGATGTGTTTCTATTTGCCTTTGGAATCATAGTTATAAATTTTTAAAATTTTAATCCTTAGCATTTTAAGGACATATTTAGTATTATGATGGTTGTAGATGAAATTGGAAATTTTTGAAAATTTTTAAATGCATAAAAAGTCAAGTTATAGGTGAAATACTTAAAATTGTCCATTTCAAACCCTTATTCTAGTTACTTTGGAATTTAAACTCTTTATGACACCAAATGAAAAATAAAAATTATGAAATTTTTTACATGGTATTTAAGATGTTAGTAAGTTTGTTTCAAAATTTGGTGGCAAACGGAGTTGAGATGGTTACCTAAATGATAGTTTAGTTTTGGCAGCTCCAATACTATTCAAATTTGACAATTTTAAGTTTATACCTTTAGTGCATGGGCAAAGTCACAAAATTTATTATACAACACTTAATTATTCCTTATTTAATATGTTAGGAATGTCGTATCTGTTGGTGTGTGTCATAGGAACTAATCATATAGATGATTGAAATAATACACAATGAATTATGTTTTATTTTAGGCAATGCAATTATTATATTTTATTTTTAATTTTTTACACAATTTATAACTTAATATAATAATTATCCTTGGAATAATTTTACTATTCCTAAAATGCCCCTAGTCAAATATTATTACGACAAAGGATAGTAATAGTACATCAATACTAGCATGTATAGTGACTGATGATTATGAATCATGAATATGTGATATCAAGTCAATACATGAATACATTGTTAATGAACAAATATACTGGAATGGCCCAATATGAGAATACCACATGAATAAGACTTATGTTATTAGTAGTTCTCATATGGTCATAATTGTATATAGTCATTTGACTTGAAGTCACTATGGTTCCCTACATGAGGGGTTACTCACTTTAATATCATCTTATATTACCTTTAATCAAGATGATGAGTAGGGCGTTGATTGGGCATGTCACGAATTAAGCAGAGAGAAGTGGTGATGTAAATGGGATTTTGTTACTCTTATAAAAAAGAGATATATCCTTGGGCCCCTTAATTGAATGAGACTTGGAAATGAATGACCATACTCAGATGAATCAATATGTGATATTGACAATTTGTTTTGAAGTCTACTTAGTATCAAGAAATATAAATTGAACTTTGACAAAGATGACACTTTCCATGCCTCTAGTTCAATTTGGATATTATTACAAAAGGGATTATAATACAAAATATTGATCATGTATTAGGTGGATGTTGAATCACAGACATTCTTACTACTTGAGTGGCAGTGATATATTGCTAGATATCGCTTACTGTCTATGGCTTAATAATGAGTCATTATCAACGTAATAAGAACTTACAAGATCACACAAAAGGAGTAGGAATAAGATAATAATTAATTAGACTTTAATCATATTAATATCCAATTAATTGAACTTATTTTCGTGCATATATATTATTAAGAATAATAATATATTGTTCATGTAATATATATATATATATATATATATATATATATATATATATATATATATATAATATTATGTGATATTATTTGATATTAAAGTAATATCAAATAATTATGTTATCAAATATTAAATATATTATGAGATAATATTATTTTGATATTTAATAACTATATGCAATTATCTAAATATTAAGATATTTATATTATGAGATAATATTATCTAATATTAGATAGTTAATAGATAAGTCCTATCTCTCCTCACTCGCTCTAGGATAAGGATAAGATGAGTTGTTAAGTGTGATTAGGATTTTGAAGGTATTATCCTAGTAGGACTAGGATTGTGGCTCACCTAAGTTTTATAAAAAAGGACTTGAGGGCAACACTTTTAACACACACACATAAGCTCCCAAAAATCCTAAATCACTCAAAAAACATCTAATCCTAAACCCTAGAGAGAGAAATGTATCCTAGCATATTCGTGAAGGGTGAGAGTGCTGGAAATCGTGCATCATACATGCACAGCGGAATAAAATTTTGCATGATTTCCACCAAGGATCCATGCGAATTTAGAACGCCATAGATTAGGGATTAGGTTTATACCTTTTGGCCAAAAATCTTCTGTTCCCTGCACAGCAAATCCGATCTGCTCTCCAAATCACAAACCGGAAGAAACTAGAAGATCATATCACCAATACAACGTTTATGTGGCTGCACCTCTGTGGTATCCACACGAACCCGTGAATCACCGATGAATGTCCACTACACACACCGGTTGGAATTGATCTCCTTACACCTCGTAGTGCTAGCTACGCCTCTTAAGGGGTTTTTAGTTAAGGAGAGGTGCTAGGATTTTCTATGCCTTTTGGGGTGCGTGAATAATGATAGTAAATTTATTATTACCCAACAAGCCTATTTAAATAGATGCATAGAAAAACCTAACCTATTTGGGATTTATTCCATGTACAATTATAGGCTTATTATTGGGCTTTATAATTATAACATGAATTCCCAAATATTAAGCTCAAACAATTTGGTCCATTAATTCCAAATTCACTTGGCTCTAAGTGTGCGACCCTACAGGCTCTCATTACGTTGGTAATGGCCATTAATCATATTAATGATCATAAACAATGATTGGTGTCTAGCAACACATCATTATTACCTAAGTAATGAGAAAGTCGATGATTTGACTAAACCTTTATACGTGATCATTACTTATGTCCTTTTGTCCTATACATCTAGATTGAGCACAAGACATGGACCGTGTCATTCCCGTATAGCCCAACCTTAAGGTTTCTTGATTCCTAAGTAAGCTAACTAAAACAAATGTAATTGACATCTCATGTCAATTCATCTGAGCATGGCCATGCATTTTCTCAACTTTACTTATTCAAGGGGCCCATAGATGTTACTCCTATTATATAGGAGGGACAAATCCCATCTTGATCATACAAACCCCTCCGCATGATATGTGACATATCCAATATCTACCCTTGTATTCACTTAACCATTAGTGACATAGAATAGTATCAAAATATGAAACTCACATGTAGGGAACCTTGGTGATCTCAGGTCAAAGGACCATATTAATAATGATTACTAAGAACCACTTATGACACTCATATAACAATCCATATAGTGTTCTTAATATGGGTCGGTCCAGTATACAAGTTCTCTAACTTGTACTCATGTGTAAACTTAATATCCCATACAAGTCTTCACACATGCTAGTCTTAACATATTAAAGCAACCTAATCCACAATGATATATGACTAGGGGCATTTAAGAATACAATTATTCTAAGGTTATTATTATAATTGAATATATTATGCAGACAATATATATAAATATAATAATTAGAATTGCCATTAAAATAACATAATTCAAAATTACAATCACCAATATTAGTTTTAGGGCATATACACTAACATAGAGATCATTATTCACTTCGTGTGAATACCGTAGAGATGTTGTATCTTCCAGCCGACGTTTGATTCATCCGCTCTTAAGTTTTGATTAGTAGAAATATAAGTGCTCAATAGTAAAACCCTAATAATTGATTTATATTTTTTGTATGGATCCTAGGTAGGATTCGGATCAAATTTTGAATTTCCGCTGCATATGATAATCCGAATTCCCAACAGTATTAAAATTTGATGATGATTGAAGATGACTTGGATACTAAAAAAAGGTTTAGATTGCAAGTGTCCTTATACTATCTTGTTTTGCATTTCCTATTTTTGGTTCTTGTTGAACAACGATTATCGGAAGAAATGAGGCAAATTAATTAATATTTGATATATAACATTATATTGGGAATGTTAGGACAAATCTTGTGAAATTTAAAATTGATTTGGAAGCCTTAAAGGGCACCAAAACCATGATACCTACAAGGTAATTAGCAATAAGAAATGATTTGAATTTATAAAATGGTTAATGATATTGGAATGTTGTGAATAGCTATTCATTAAAGCTATAAGTTTTTATAATTGTAAACGAAAAGGTTGTATGTGATAATCTTGAATATAACATTATATAATCATGAATCATGGATAATGCTTGAGTTCCACCTTGCTAGCCATTTAAAGCAATTGAATGTTGTCATTATTGTAAATGAAATTGTTGAATATTAACCTTGAAATGGGATTATGTATGAGAACTATTATATCATTGATAAGGCTTAAGTTATTTATTTTAAATGAAAAGATTGTATATCAATCGTAAATATATTGATATGTGTTGTTAAAGGTTAAAATTCATGGTTGATGCCTATAGTATCCTAACATGGTTAATGCCTATGATGACTTGATACTTATTTGTGATGTGTGGGGAAAATATGCATCATTCGCAAGACTTTTTCCTAGGGTGAAGGGACATAAGGCAGGATCGAAGTTATAAGGACGAAGAGATGTATAAGGGGAAAACTTAAGTACCAACTATAACTATTTAACTTAATAATTTGAATAAATATCATTTTAAAGTAAATATTATTAAGAATTTATTATTTGATGATTGACTAAAATGTATAAATATCTATTTGATCTTTTATGGAAAAAAAAACTATTTAGAAAAAGAAGAAAATAGTCATTCACTGAGTATTTTTTAATACTAACACTTATGTATGTTATTTCTTTTGTAGATACTAATATAGTCCCAATGAGATAAATTGACATATATATTGGATTCTTTCCCCACTGCATAAAGGTGTGCCAAATAAATAGTTTATGAGATAATTTGGTTTGTTTGGAAGGTGTACTCTTTCTAAGAAAGTAATACATACTAATAACAACATATTTTGTATACTTTCTAAACTTACGTATATGTTTTCCTTATTGTACCTATTAATATAAATCAATTTCCTCTCACACCTATGTATATCAATATTTATATAACTGTAAGTATTTTTCTTATTATATATAATATAATATTAATAGTGGTGAAAAGTTTGTAGAGTGTCAAAACTTGTAAATGTATTTAATTAGTGGATCCACACTTTTATGTTATTAACTAAAAGGGGGGATGGGTGAACTCCCACCCTTTTAGTTTCCTAATAATTTTATTAAAAAACATAATATGTTATTAACTAATTTAATTAATACATTTTGTTTCAAATCTTTAATTTATTTAAAAAAATTTTATAGTAAAATTATATTATATTGTATTTATACTATTAAGTGATGTTAACATTTAAACTATAAATAATAAGAGTGAGCATGACCAAAAAAAAGAAAATTGCAATGAAGTAGATTTAAAGAAAAAAAAGGGGGGGATAGGTGAACTCCCACCCTTTTATGTTAATTAGTTAATTACTTATATTAATTTTCAAATGTAAATACATTAGGATCAATTTGAATTTTGTGAAAACTTTAATATGAAGATATTAATTTATATTTAATTGTCATATGTTACAAAATAAATCAAATTTATTTTTTCACAAAGTATTTTAAAATTGAGATTAAATTTCATTTTATTTATTATATATTTTTTAAGATATCAAAATTTTAATGTCATAACTCTTTTTTTTTTCTTTTTCTTTTCAAGCTTTCATGCGAAGTTTTAAGAAGCTTGCTTAAGAAGTTTCAAATAATCAAAGAAAAGTTTTAGAAGCATATCTTACCCTTTAGAAAATATTAATTGTATTTTAACTAATATATCTTAAAAGTAAGTCAAAAGTTTACTATAAAAATATGAATTAATTAAATATTTAATTTATTTTTTAAAATTATTAAAATTGAGATAATTTTTTGAAAAAAAATCAGGCCGGTACCATTGGTTGCAATTTATTGTAGTCAGGTACTATAGCCAAACTTGCTTTCATTTAGGTGTTGCCCCTACGTCAAATTACCACAAAACCCAAAACACAATACGACGCATCCATTGCATAAATTGGGAAGATGAAAAGACACAAAATTGAAACGACAAAACACAATGCCTAGAAGACAAAACGATGTATGTCATTTAGGGTAAAACAAAAGGTATGAAACAGAAACAACAAATTACATTCCATCAAAGCACAATAACAGTGAACAAACTCGAGAGACCGCACAAAGACACCATACAAATCGTTGAAAAATACTACCAGTCAAACTTAAATGACACTAAACAATTGGAAATCACCATTCCCGACATTGGAAACCTAAAACAAGTTCAACAAGTAACTTTGCACAAATCAGAAGTGTCAGAATGGATCGTCAACAGGTAAGCCTACATCTTTCTTAATATTGATTTGACTACACGTATTATTCTGCAATTAACTTGATAAAAATGTTACTGTTTTCGTGGATTTGTATATATATATACGTTGAATCGAAACCTTAGAAGTTAGAATGATAAACATGCCTCACACATTATTTTATTGTATGTTATTGTCACTAATCCTATATAATAATTGCTTGTATGAGAAATAGAAACATGGCATCATACATATTTTTTTATTTTTTTGGCATTCTATTCACATAGAAACAAACAAAAACACCTTACACTTCTGATGCCAAACAATAACATGTTTTTCTATTTGTTTTGCTCTTAATAATGGTTGATTTGTTAGTTTATTCCCACATTGTATTGGATGTTACTATTTCCATATAAAATAGTAACATCTCATTTGAGTTACTGTTTCTTAATAGTAACACTTTGTTTTTGCCAAGGTTTTATTATTAATCATACTTCATTTTGTTTATTTCTTGTATTTGTTTATTAGTGTTTCTATTTCACACCAAACAGAAGCATGTCACCACAATAAAACAAAATAAAACAATAACATCTTGTTTTTAGTGCATGTTACTGTTTCTTTAGGAAATAGTAACACATTATTTTCTTGAATTTCTATTGTTAGTCATACTTCATTTTATCTATTTATGATCTTTTTTGCTTGGTGTTGCTGTTTCAGACGAAATAGAAACATGTCACTAGAAAAAAATAACATGTTACTGCTTCTTCAGGAAATAGTAACACATTATTTTATTGAAGTTCCATTGTTAATCATAATGTATTTTGTTTATTTATGATCTTTTTCACTTGGTGTTGCTATTCCAAACAAAACAGAAATATGTCATTAGAAGAAAACATGTTACTGTTTCTTTAGGAAACAGTAACACATTTTTTTTCTCAAAGTTCTATTATTAATCATACTTCATTTTGTTAATTTATGGTCTTTTTTACTTGGTGTTGCTGTTTCAGAAAAAATAGAAACATGTCACTAGAAGGAAATAACATTATTTTCTTGAAGTTTTATTGTTAATCATACTTCATTTGTCTATTTATGGTCTTTTTCGCTTAGTGTTAGTGTTTCAGACAAAATAAAAACATGTCACTAGAAGAAAATAACATGTTACTATTTCTTCAAGAAACAATAACACATTATTTTATCGAAGTTCCATTATTAATCATAATGCATTTTGTCTATTTATAATCTTTTTTGCTTGGTGTTGCTATTTCAGACAAAACAGAAATATGTCACCAGAAGAAAATAACATGTTACTGTTTGTTTTTAAAAATAGTAACATATTTTTATTTATCAATTTTTGTTGTTTATAACACTTTATTTGTCAATTTATTCGAATAGAAAAGTAGCAAAGAATCTAAACAAATAGAAGAATACAAAGAAGAAACTCAAAAATTTTAGCAATACAAGTTCAATATGTTGGCATGTATAAGACAGATTAATGACCTTCAAGTTAATAATAGACACAAGATGGTACTACAACAAAACCCATTTTGGATTCTAATTAACGCAATAATAACAAATGACCTTGATTGCAGTATGTGCCGGAAGAGTGATTAAGAAATATAGTCGATAATTACAACCTTCTCAAACAAGAATAAACATTTACTAATTGGGGGTGAACATTTGAGAATAACACCAATATCAATGAAGCTAATTTTTGGAATAAGAGATGGAGATCGGCCCATCAAGATAACATCTAGCAAGAGGCCACAATCAAACTTCGACACAAGGTATTTCCGTGGCCAAGGATGCATGACAAAACCAATAATATTCAATGCATTCGAAAGAGCAGTCCAAGGAATATCAGATATTGATGTTAATGATGTCTGATGCCTTATAATACTGATGCTGCTAGTGACCTTGTTTGTACCAAATAGGGTTCACACACTAGGATGATCATATATCAAAATGTAAAGGAAGTATATGAGATAGCACAATATGGGTGGTCTCAATACATACACGAGCAACTAATGACTTCAATTACAAGGGACAGCACCCCAAATGTCATTGGCTGTGTCATGTTATTGTTAGTAAGTTAAAGTTATCAAACTTATTTTTACTTCGTGTCACTTTATTTGATATTATCTTCATTCATTTCTATCCATTTAATTGAATGTTCTTGCCACTTTTCTTCTATCTTTTTTGATAGTTTTTGTTCATGTTATTGTTTGGATACCAAATAGTAACATGTAACTACTTTGTGTGCAAAGTGTTACATTATGTTTTTTGGCAGTTTGGTTACTGTAACTTCATTTGTCCATTTATTTTGAGTTTTTGGTTTGTGTTATTATTTGCATACTAAACAACAACATGTTACTATTTATTTTTGCAGATAGTAATATTTTGTTCTTTGCAGTTTTTTATTATTGACACTTGATTCTTCTATTTAATTTGAGTCTTTTTTGTACATATTACTGTCTGCATACTTGATTTGCCTATTTACTTTTAGTTTTTGGTGCATGTTACTATATGAATACCAAACAACATGTTATGTTTGTTTTACAGACAGTAACATGTTTATTTTTTTACCTGATTTTTTCTTAGTGACATCAAAAATGCCTTTTTATTTCTCCATTATTGAATGCAGCTTCCACTGAAAATTAATATGACAAAAATGTATAATGTATTGTTGACAGTATTGACTATGTGAGACAACAAATGTACTTAAGGGACATCATATTCAAAGAGTGCCAAGATGCCTCAAATAGGATCTAAAGCTTTTCACATGCCAACTGAGAAATCAACTTATCGGTTAACTTTAGGTACCTTTGGAAAAAGTCAATTTATTCTAAAAATAAAAGCATGTCAATACAAGAAAACATGTTACTATTTGTTTTGAGAATAGTAACACATTTTTTATCTATTTCTGATGTTAATCATGGTTGACTTGTTGTAATATTCAGTTTTTGTTCCATGTTACTATTTCCATATAAAACAGTAATACATTGTTTTGTCCAGATTTCCATAGTTAATCATGCATCATTTTGTCTACTTATTATGTTTTATGGTTGGTGTCACTATTACAGAATCAAAGAGAAACATGTCACCAGAACAAAGCAACATGTTACTCTTTGTTTTGAAAATAGTAACATGTTGTAATTTATTAGTTTTTATAATTAATCATGCTTAATTTATGAAATTTTTCCTAGTCTTTACTTCATATTACTATTTCCACATAAAATAGTAACATCTCGTCAGATGTTACTATTTTTAGTGGAAATAGTACCACTCTTTTTTCTCGAACTTTTTTTCTTAGTCATACTTCATTTTGTCTATTTATTGTATTTCATTGTTAATCCTTTACCCATGTTACTGTTTTGCTGCCACTTAATCTTTTATCTATATGTTACTGTTTCTCACCAAAATAGAAACATATTGACTAATTACACTAACGAGTTACCATTCTTATGTTTCAGATCATCAATAAAGAACTAGAACTAACGATTGAAGAAATACAACTCTTTTACAACCCTGACACAAAACTACAACTAATTGAATATCATAACAAAATAAAAACACAAATCACACCCTTCCAATCGAAGGAATTAGAAAGTGATAATGACAAATGATTGGCCTAGTACATAATTCAACCACGAGCAACAAAACTTCACTAGTTTGTAGATATTGCACTATTCCACAAAGAGCACTTACAACAAGACCAAAACAAAGAATAACAGCTCAAGGACTAACTCCTTACTACAAATTCAAAAATAAATGAACTGATCGATGAATTGAAGTATCTCACAGAGAAAATTCAAAGGTCAGAGCAATAATTACAACAAACAAAGAAACAATCACAAACCTCACACACAAAAACACACGGCTCCAAGAGCAACTATGTAAAATAACAAAACAGATAGAAAACCTTAAAGTGGTCATCGACACATTGGAAAATCAAAATAAACAACTAAATGCATAACTAATAGAAATAAATGTGCAAGTGGTTGAACAAGAAAAAGTACAAATCATAGAAGTTGAAGAATAAAATAAAACTAAGAAAAAGTAGAGTTCGATGATCATAAAGATTAAAGCAAAAATAAGAAAAAAAATATGATAAAGACTTCATATACTCAAGGCCACAAAAAAACCTACAAAACAAAAAAGAAACACAATAACTAAAAAATAACAATTGAGGAGGACACTGGCAAGAGCAAAGAGGATCTTGTAATAATCTATGATGAAACAGCAGTACAATTGCCTAAAAAGAAATAAACTCAAAAGGCAACAAATATTACAAAGTGGCTAGCTACAAAATACCTGACCCAATATATTAGGAATAAAATGGTGAAAATAAGAAAAGCAGGAGACCTATCGTAAGTCATGTCTTACTTTCTTCTTAATTCTTTTCATTAATTCAATATTATTGCGTACCACTTCAACTCATTCCTATGCCACATCACCATTTGCAAGACTTTTTTCTGGACATCCCTTCAATAGGAATTGTTCATAACCTTAGAAGAGTTGATGTATGTAATCACAGAGAAAGCAATAACAAACAATGTGAGTATGTTTTCAACTTTTACAATAATACTATTTTGTCTATTTCCTTTTTATAGTTATGTTACTATTTCAAGTCAAAAAAGTAACATGGTAGCACTGAGTATATTTAGGCTAAAAAATATGATGTTACTGTTTGAAGTTTAAATAGTAATATACAACTACTTGTGCTGTTAAAAATTAGGAATATTAATGTTACTGTTTGCAGTTTGACTTCTTCTTAATTAAATCATCTAACAAGAACTAATCATTCAATTTCAGATCATAGATAGCCATGTTTATACGCTAAGCTTGGCTTCCACGAATAGGAAAAATAAAATATTTGCATTCAATAGCTTCTGTTGGGTAAGATCTTAAATCCATTCCTTGAATATAAAATACAAAAAATACTTTGGTATTGACTCATGTTCAAACTATATTCATAGTCTTATATTGTGAGCGACATTTAGCTATATTAGGAAGCCAGACAATAGAAATTCGATGCAAAGATGGAGGAAGCAATGGCTACAAAAATTGTTCTATTCCCAATAAACTCAATAGTTATTAATGATTACAGAAATCCCAATCATTACACATTGCTTATCCTCAATAACATGGACTGCAAGTGGAAACCCATTAAGGCTGAGAAGAGAGGGGGCACCAGATCTATACTTTCGTGATGCCAAAATGGTGGTGAGTAATATTAATACTATGATAAAATACCAAGTGTTGCTACTATTTGTTGTTTTCTTGAAGTTTCATTACTAACCACTATTGATTTGTCTATCTATCTTGTTTTCTGATTAATGTTACTCCAAACCAAATAGTAACATCTCAGTCTAACAAAAAATAACATGTTATCTTTGATATAGAGACAGTAACACATTTTTCCCTTCGATAAAACATATAAAGTGTGATGCTACTTTATGATATGTTATTTTTTGTTGATATTACTATTTCATATGAAAACACTAACATGTTATTTTGTTGTAATTTAATTGTTAATCAAACTTTATTTCTTTATTTATTTTGATTTTTTGATTGATACTACTGTTTTCATACTAAATAATAAAATCTCAGGATAAGAGGTGATCTGTTATTGTTAGAAGTGAAAATAGTAAAATATTATTTTTATCAATTTTTTTCTTAATGATGCTTGATTTCTAAACTCATTTTCAATTTTCATTTTGATGTTACTATTTACAGACCAGACAGTAACATATTCCTTTTTTTCACTTGATACCTTACCTAACTTCTTTATTTAACAACATAAGGACTACTATGAAAAAATGAAGAATGAAATTCTTTAAAAGAATGAAATGGACATGGGAGTGAAACCAACCACTATAGAGCCTTCTTTTGAAATCATATTATACGAAAAGTCACCACAATAGGAAGATTCATCGTAAGTAACAACTTTTTTTCTAATCCAAAAGTACCATCATTAAGATGTACCAAACTAACTCATTCCTAAAATTTTCAATTTCAGGCAAGATTGCGGCATTTTTGTCTGCAAACAAATAGAGGATATATTCAACAATAAAGAGTTTAAAGAAAAATTTCCATTGGAATCTATGAGGAAATATAGAGCAAGATTAGTCACTAAATTCCTCATCAATTTCAATCCTTCAAACTAAAGTTGATTATTATGAATATATGGAACATTCAATTCATGTAAAATCATAGACTCAATTTTATATAACATTCAACTCTATGTAACATTCGATTGTAAATGTTAATAAAGTACAATATATTCTTATTTTCAATTTATGTTAACCATTTGTCTTATGATTTATGAACTTCTACCTTGACGTGACTATTTTCGATCAAAACAGTAACATACAATTGTGTATTATTTTTCATTCATGTTACTACTAAAGCTAATAAAAATGAAGCATATTCTTGTTTCTAGTCTCCTTTAACATTCAGAATTTATTTAACCTATCTTCAAAACTCCTACCTTGTTATTTAACAACATAAAGTGCCCATCTATAAAATGCCACTGAATCAAAATAGTACCATGCAACTAATTTATTGTTTTTTCATTGATATTACTACTAAAACTAATAAAAACACAACATGTTCTACTTTCAACATTCAGAATTTATTTACCTTATGTTTATAAGCTTTTACCTTAGTGTTATTATTTTTTTATCAAAACAGTAACATCAAAGTAATAGTGTACTTTTTAGTTTTTAACCAAACATGAACATGTCAAGTAATAATATTAACCAACAAATACTAGTTTTTATTTTCTTTTAACATTCAGAAATTAAATAATTTCAAATTTTATTATATTATTATTTCGAATCAAAATAGTAACATGAAACTAATTTGTTATTTTTTCGTTACTACTAAAACTAATAAAAACATAGCACATTCTACTTTCCACATTCAGAATTCATTTATCCTATGTTTATGAGCTTCTACTTTGGTATTACTGTTTTCGATCAAAATAGTAACATCCAAGTAATTTTGTACTTTTTAGTTTTTAACCAAATAAGAACATGTCAAGTAATAATATTAACCAATAATCACTTAGATTAATGTATTTCAATCATATTGTTGTTTTTTTTACAAAAAAAGAAAAAAAAATCATAATGAATGTAATTGTACCACAGAAACACATTCCATTCAAGCTAGCTCCTTGCAACTTTTCTTATTGTGATGTCCCAATTTGTCACATCTTCCGCACCTAATTTTCTTAACATACTCACCCCTCAACCTAATCCTTATTTTCTTAGGTCTGCCTGCTTGTCTTTTTGAAATCAGAGGTAAGATAGCTGCTTTATCACCTACAGCAACCTCCTACCTCAACATTGTAGGAATAAGATGTATCAAATGTTCATAAATCTTTTTATACGTGCTCACATGAAAATAATTCTCAATAACCTCATTCAAAGAAATCACACATCTCCTTATAGCGATAATTGCATGCACACAAGGAAAGCCATCCAATTGCTATTGGTTACAAGTGTAATTGTGCTGGGAAATATCCACACATGGTTAGATCTACTAACACCTCAAAAATAATTTATGATGACTTCCTAACCACCTAACCTTTGTACTTCCTTGAGTGTAATTCTAATATCGACAACCAGATCGGACAAATAGCACCATTCTAATATACTAATTCTAACCTTCATTTAGTAAATCGCTCCATCAACTTCAAACAAATATTATTAACCATATTTTTTATCGGCAACTTCCTCGCATCATGAATCCATGAATTGTAAGATTCAACTATATTTGATGTCATCTCATCATAACAAGAACTACGACTGAAAGCATTCGACCACCAATGCAAGCCTCATAAGAAAATTCTCAGCAGTCCGACCTCCTTCCTATTTGAAAACTGCCATGTTCTTAATGAATGCACCTACTATTAGGAAATATGCACACATTCCAAATAAGTGAATTATATGCTTCCTGAAGCAATTTGAAAATGTAGCATTATTGAATTTGTCCTTCAAATTCTGTTTTAAATGATGAAGACAAAAGAAATGAGGTGCTCTTGGAAAAACTTTTGGCATTGCTTTGAGCAATCCTAAGTTATGATTAGAAATAAAAGTCATACCTCGGTCTACATCCAATATAGTGGATAACTATGAAAGGAATCAAAATCAATTTTCTTGATTTTCAGAATCAACCATAGCAAAAGTTAGAGGAAACAATCCTGAAATGGAACAATCGCACTAAATAGAAACATAAGCCATTAAAACAAAAACAACCACACCACTTCCATGTTATTGGTTCATCTCCTAATAATAACATCAATCCAACAGCCAAATTAGTACATCTAACTATCAATACAACTTACACAAACTACAAATCCATCAATTTATCAATGTTACTGTTTGCTTTTCAAATATTAACATCGATAAAAATCATAATAAAACATCTAAATAGGCACACATTCTACATGAAAATACCAACAAAAGAAAGGGTAAAAAACAAAACCCCTTCCATGTTATTATTTCCAAACCAAATAGTAACAAGGGATGCCGTGTTATTTTTTCAATTGCAAAATAGTAACACCAACCAAAGGGCCAAACAACATCGTTCTTGACTAAAAAATCACTCACCTTGATTGCCATCCTTGCCTGTAGTTGATAGAATAACCCCCTTTAACCTGGACTTTAAAAAAGTCCCATCAATAAACAAAAGTTATCTGCAAAACTTGAATTCTTTAATGCAAGCACGAAACGCAACAAATATCCTTTTGAATTTCCTGTTACTGTCATCCACGTCCACCACAATGCAACTACCAAGATTCACTTCTTTCATGGCATATACATACCAACTAATTTGTTTGAATGAGTTATTAAAATCACCAAATACCATACCTCTTACTTTCTCCATTAAACGCCATGCCTTATGATAAGGAATTGTCAATCCATAATTGTTTTGAAAATGATTTACAACTTCACTGGATGTTAATGATGGGGATCCCCTAACTAAATCCATTACCAATTCAGAAATTAATTTGGAACCCATCCTCTTTGAAGTTGAACTATTTAACACAAGACCACAAGTGTGATAATTCACTAACTTCTTAATATAGAAACACCCATTCACCTTGGACAATAAAGCTATAACAGCCCACTCACAACCTTCCAAATGCTTCTTTGAACATATAGTTGCCAACTTCATTTTTGTATTCCTAACATAATCAAATGAAAAACCTCTCTTAATCGAATACTCAGACAATACATTCCTAAACTCAACAACACCACCAAGGAACCTTTGCCCAATGTGACTCACTCCGCCTGACCATGAATGGGACAACAAAACCCTCTCACTATTTAAAGAACACAAACTTGGAACCAAAGTAGCTTCACACTCAGTAATATCAGAAATAGTAACATGTCTCTCCAAAACAGAAACACCATCACAAAGCGAATGTGATGTAGAACTTGAACCAATATTAACACTAATATTCAAATATTTCAACTCCAGAACTCTAACCAAGTTAATCATATTATCTAGTTTTGACCTATTCTTCAGCAAACAAATAAGATGGCTAGGGACAGAATATGATAGAAAAAAATTATCAAAAAATAGATCCTTAAAATTCGCACACATCATCTGAACTAAATCATCGTATTATATTCTAGTATTAATCTTCAATACTACAGTTTCAACCCTACACTTACATACGAGCAACAAGCATTGTTCCATTAACAAAGCAAATTTATGAATATCTAGTAATAAATACGATTAAAAGAGGCAATTGCAATTGGAAAATAGCAACAATCAAAGGCAATCGAAAAAATAGAGGCGATTAACAATGAGATCAATCAGTAATTTGTGACAACAATGCATGAGGAAAGGAAAGTATGAATGCCTTGCATGAAATAGATCAGAATATTGCCTAATTCAAAAAGGGAATTTTGGGAATATAAAGTTTATAATTCATAAAACTGACACATCTTTAAAAATAAGTCTAGCACTAGCACTTCTTTGAAAACATGTCTATGGAGAACTACCAAAATGCAATTTTCTGTAATTTTTTTCATCTTGCGGATATTTTCCTAGATATTTTATTTTTTATTTTTATTGTTGTATTGATCATGCATTAATTTTCTAACTTATATTTTTATTTTTTAAAAAAAAACTCATATTGGTTAACAATTCACACACAATTCTCTTTCTTTTATTTATATAAGTTTTATTAATTTTTTTAATATTAAATTCCAAATGATGTACTTCAACTTAAAATTATATTATAATTAAGTAAGATTTAGTTAATGTTTTGATATTAAATATTAATTTTTACATTAATTCAAAAAATAAAGCCAAATTGAAAAAGGAAATCCGTGGGAATGCACGGGATGAACTCAGTGCGCATGCACAACATGCACAAATCATCAAGTCTCTTTTCACTTATCTAAACTGATTTTTTTTTCTCAATTTTCACTGCAGATACTCTTTTCATAATTGCAAACGTCAATAATAAAATAATATAACTTAAATTAATTAATAAATAATTCATTTTTCTCATTATTTTAATGGAATCAAAATTTATAAATTAGCACGAACATTACCAATAGCACACAAGTCAGGCATCGCAAACACACATCAGATTTTCAACCGATAATGATCATTTATCTAATTTTTAATATTTTTATTCAAGTTATATTCTCTAATTTTATTTCATTCAAATTCTTTAAAATAAAAAGCAAACAAAAGATGAATATCTGATAATATATAATTATGAAATGAATTATATATTATATATAGTAGGATACAGTGTCCTTTTATGAATATGAAATAATATTTTATGATTTCTTTTAGAAAACGGCTTGCATTTTTGTCTGATCTCTTGCTAAACTAGGTTATGTTGGGGACGGCTTCAGAAGAAGCATTATGAATGCAAGTCATCCATTGTTATGTAATTAGAGTCATAAAATATTTGTTCAATTTTTTGTATTGAATTAAATTGCTGCAATTTTGTAATTTAAAAGTATTAGATTATAATTTAATGTTTATTCCTTTTAGTAGGAAACAAATATGGATCATTTTAAAGGTACTTATAAATTTCTTTTACGTTGACTTTGTTTTATTTCACATCCATGTAGCGGCAACAGTGGGACCGGAATGCTTACGAATCAAATAATTGAAGATGGGCTTTCTATTTTTTTATTATTATTAATTATAAACCACCGAAAACCTGGGTCAAGTGGTATAAATTTGTGCCTCCAAACAGAATAACACAAGAGGGTGGGACCGAGATGTGTAAGATCAAAAAAAGGAAAGGCCTTGTCTTTTATTCTTATCAATAAAAATATTTAAAAATATTTTTTTAAAAAATTTGTATTACATCATAAAAATATATTAGCTTCATTGGAAAAAAGTTTTAGAATAATTGAATGTTTAAATATAATACTAGTTACCTAACTAACAGAATATATTACTAAGAGGGACCGAGATGAATTATCATGCATTTAATTAAAGGCAAATTTGGATAAGAATTTTTATGTATTTACTGTAGAGTTTTTCATTTATATTGTGATATATTATTAATTAATCTGTTAATTATTAATAACTTTAATATGATAATAATAATTAATAATATCGTAATTATAATAAAGTAATTAATACTTATGTCAATATTTGAACACAAAATTTTATAGTAAGTATTTAAAATATTTTATCTGAATTTTATCCTTTAATTAAATTAATGTCCATCTCTTTTGAATTATTAGATGGTGAATAATGATAAAAAATTTAAATAATATAATTAGTAGTTAGACATTCAAATTTTTTGCTATTAATGTAAAAAAAAATGCATGGACTTCTACATGGCATATCATGTAAACAATTTTCTTGTTATGGTCTAATTGGTACCCAAATGCCAAACCATTTTTCTTCACATTACAGCTAATCGTCTTCCCTTCCCCTTCAATTTCAATTTGAAGAAAGCTAGGGTTTATATATATATATATATATATATATATATATATATATATATATATATATATATATATATATATATATATATATATATATATATATCCGTAATAACTTTTGTTGTGGGGAGTGGGGGAGGGGGGGAGGTTTGCTTCAAACAAAACACGGTGTGAGATTGGGTTTGCCCCATTTCATTTAGAACTTTCCTTTTTCCTATTTTGTAAATTAAAATAGGACCCAACAAATTGACTCGCAATCTGAGTTAGAATCACTTTCAGGGTCTTCCAGATTTCAATTTGATTAATTAAAAGGAAAAAAAAAACTAAATGTGGACAAATAGAAGGTGTGAGATTAAAATATAATTATTTTATTTTTATAAAAAGAATGTGAGTGAAAGAATGTAAATAATAAAATAAAAATAATATTACTATATTAAGGTGAAAACCAAATAAAATTAGAAAAAGTAAATTTTGTAGAATGGGAAATGGGGGCGATAGCATGGACACTTTCGTTGTTTCCCATTTTGCTTTGATGGGAGGCTATCAAGTTTCCAACAGAGCAGAATGAAAAATCAATGTCCGGATATTTTCCAACAGAGCATTGAAAAGTGCATTATGGGTTGGCTTCCATTCCCTCCCACAAAAATTATGGGAAACCAGAAATGTGAAGCTGCTACACCACTATCTCACCTAAATTAGGATCCAACACAACTATAATCTTTTGAAACTTCTTTTTTTTTTCTTTTTTGAAAGATATTATGGTATATCACTAATATAATAGTATATCGATATATAATTAAATTTTATTATACATTAATTTTATTCTTTCTAAAAGTCAAATTTAATGTATTATATGATAATAAATCAATATACAACAAGAAATAAAGTTTTTTATGATGAAAGTTTTGTGACAAGTGATATTCTTGTTACTGAAGATAATACTTCAATAACAATTTATCATTACTGTTATTGAACTATTTAATTAATGATGATGTCAATTTATTGCCATGAAAAACAATAATTTTTAGTGACAAGTTTTATATGTTGTTACCTTAGTTGTTACTAAAAGTTGAGGAGAAAACAAAAATGAAATTATTTTATATGTTTTTACTAAAAGTTTTTTATGTTTTTACCTTAGTTGTTACTCACGATGACAACAATGAGAAATTGTCACAATTGAATTTTAATGACAAGTTAGTTTTGTCAATAAATGATATTTTTGTGACCCAACTTATTCGTCGTCACTAATATTCCAAAATTAAAAAATGAAAGCCCAATATTGATACATTGAGAACATGTATTCGAAGAAAAATTTGAGCTTCTTCACTCATTTCTTGCAATTTGTCGCATGTCATCTCTCTTGACCATATTCGATTTCTCCCTACCATCACCACCAATCTCTTTCCCCGATGGCCTCCAAAGTATGAAAACAAATAGTGATAGTTCAAACTTGAGGTACTACATTTTTTCCATCTTCCATTTTCCTTTCTGGCAATTGCAAAGCTTGAGGCTTGTAAGGTTCTTACACTGAAGTTGAAATGTACAATCTATAACAAAGTGTTGTTGTTGATGCTGATGGATCTTCAGTCACATCATAAAGCAAATTTCATCACATAATCAACTTGAATAAGAGAGAAGGAACAATCTCTATTTGCAATATCCAAAACATATGTGCTTGACTTTATGATGGTGTTAGGTATCATGCATAATCTAATTTCTCTATTAGACATAATTTATTTGTTTCACAGCAGGTGTTTGGTAAAATGCCTTATTAGACAGTTGACCATAATTTTCTAGAAGAATTTTTTTTATTGATAATCATTTCTCTGTAATGATTTAACTTTCTCTGTAAGAAGCATTGCAAAATCAATATTTGCATATTACATTAGGAAGTATTAGAGTAAATCAACTGAATTTGAGAGATTAAGCCTAGGTACACAATTACAAATGATAATAGCATAGGTTGGATTAGGTTTTGAACATAAGTTAATTATAGTGAATTAGTGATGCAATTTGTAGGTACACAATTACAAATGATAAGAGTGGAAAATTTTAATCTCAACTATCCTTTAAAAGTAATTCAATAATCATTGGATTTAACATAAATTAGGTGACTAAGAATATTTATGTCCACTTGAATACAAATGCACTTCTAAAAAGAAAAGTCCACTTGAATAACTATTGATGTCAAAGAAACCTATAATGTGGATATTTATGAACCCTTAGATTATTATCTCATCAATCAGATGCTTCATAAACACTTGATATGTCATTTTCTTTTCTAATTAATGGACTATGTACTTTATAGCTTATAGGCATCAAAACTTATGTGAGTAACTAAAATAAACTAGTTTTTTATTAATTGGCTTTAGATTTGTGTTCTCCACAGATCATTGCACAATTAAGATGATCCTTGAGGCACAATCTTAAATGGTAAAGTTTTTATTTTATAATTTTCAAAAATGAGGTGAGCTACTACCTTTCAAGTCTATATGTGGACATCTAGCATTGTTAACTTTAGGATATTTTCATAAGTTACATTTGTATGAAGGTTGCTATAGTGCAATATTAAGAATTGCATGCTTTTATGTGTAAAAAACCAAATGAACTTTTTGAATTGGAAGTTATCAAGTAGAAATATTCATAGTTCAATGCATTAAGTAATGCATTTGTTCGTTTTTGGCTTTTTTTTATCTAGCACTTTTGGTGAGGTTGGTGAATTTTCTTAAAAATTAAAATGTATGAAATAGTCTAGATTAGTAGCACCTCCCAAAAATGATTTGTTATTTTTATAAATGTGATTTGCTTAAGTTCTCTTCTCCTCTCAATGTGTTTCCTACTTGATTGTATTGGGTAACTTCTGTTATCCATTAGGATTAGCTAGCTACCATAGCTTCTTGTTATTATTTTTAATCATTTTAAAAAATGGTGTTTATATTTGATGGCAATGATATTGTACATTGATTTGATTTGTAATTTGAAGCATTATGAATATGAAACAAAGTAGCCTATGAACAGCTTAAAAGAAGAATTAGGTGCTAGCATAGAAAAGATAGGGATGATTTTCAACATGAAAGGAGAGTTATGAATAGAAAAGTTACTTCAAAATTTAATAAGTTGACAATATTGTAATGAATAAGATTATTGGTTAAGATACTTATTTGCTCAGAAATTAGAATTAATTATCTTGTCTACACTTGTTATTGATGATGATATATTTTTAAGAAACTACAATATGAAAAATTCATTACACTCAATAGAGAAGAATGGACAATGATTTATAAGAGATTTTGTAGATTATAAATGGATTTCCTACAAAGCATATACTTCATTTTTAATGTACTAAATATATTTTTGCTTTATAAGAAACAATACTAAACAACTAATCATTATTTGATTCCAATATATGGTAATGTTTAAGAGCTTTGGGGTTCCATGTACATTGATTAATAGATCCATTTCCTACTACTAAAATGAAAAAATATACTTATTAATGTCTTTTTTTTCCTTGTTTCGGAATTATGAATGTAACTTTCGTCTTAGTCTATTATTTTCTCAATAGCTCAGTGTTTTTGTAAAATTTGGTGACGTTAAACTACTTCACAAAATATTATTTTCTTTTCTTATAGACAACATTGGATGTCCTATTATTGTTGGGAGCTTTATCCTGCTAAAGTTGAACATGACATGGTCAAATGCTAATTTGCAACCTTCTTCCTTGTCTTGATCATTTTGATAAATCTTAGCTTCCAAGGTACAACATAGGGTGCAAATTATCCTACCTTGCACGCCATTACGATTTCAAGGAGTTTGTTTGCACAATTGCATGGATAAAGCGGCTTCATGAGTCTTAAGTGTGTTTAACTTCCCTTTTACTATTGCATTTACATGGTTTGGAAGCTCAACAACTTTGCAATAACCAATTCAATATTTTAGTCATTAGATTTACGTGGCAACATTTTGAAATTGAAATTAAGTTAAACAATTCTAGTGTTAATGCCTTTTCTTTTGAAAAAAAAAAATCTTAGATTGCAATGGTCTTTGCATCTATAAACTTGTTAAAATCCCTGTACACATCAATTCTTACAAGCAAGACCTTGAAATTTCATAGCAAGCTTGAAGAGTTGGTGGACCAACTTATGCTTTGATATTTGTTCAATCGACAAAAATTAATATCCCAAAAGAAGTTATATATTTATGTGTTGGGTATGCCATTTATTTCGATTGAAATTAAAAAAAAATGGATTGAATGAAATATATATTTATTTCAAATATATTAGTGAACCATTAATTTAATTAGTATTTCTCTTTTTATTTTGGCTAAAAATATTAATTAATCTTATGAAAGTCACGTAACATTTTCCTAATTTTATAATTCTTTGTATCTCATGTTTCTAGATGTATATGGAATTTTCTACATTGTAAGTTGTTAATGAACTTTCTAGAATATATATATGATGGAATGTGACAAATTATTAGGTCTATGTGGTACTTGCTAGCCATGTAACATAATAATGATTCCTGACATTTGGTTTATAAAGATACTCCTAAATATAACAAAAGCTTCTTGTATTGTGGGAATAAGAATATGCCAGGATATAAAGATTGGATAAGTGTCAACCATAAAACTTGTTACTATCTTTGGTAGGGCTTGTAAAAACTTGAGGTGAAAATAATAGAACATTCATTAACATAAAAATTTGACTATCAATTGTTTATACATATTGTCTTGCTCATTTCTTCTAGCAATATAGTTCCTTGTCTTTTGCAAATAAAAGATGGATTTGTTGAAGGAAAGGATTTTGTTTCTATAATGTCTTCAATAAGGGAGAAGAAAATTTATGCCTTGAAGGACACTGGACCAAAGTAGTTGCCTTTCATTATTAGAACTTTGTTGTTTTCCATTTAAACTAAGATGCTTCTCATGCTACTTGATAATAATTCTCTATTTTGTACTATTAAAAATTTTGTTATTGTGAATTGGATGTAATTTGTACTATAATTTTAGCTTAAATTTTATTTTAAATATTATGTAAAAATTTTATCAATTATATTTTGTTTATATTAATAACATTCAATATATGATGATTTGCTTAAAATATTAGGAATAATGCAAATTTATAAAATAAAATTTGATATAAATTTTGGTGACCAAAATTTTTAGTAGTAATAATAATTGTCACAAATATTATATTTTTAGCGATAACATAAAAATGTTAACACAAAAAAAGGCTCTAGTGACAATATTGGTTGTCACAAATATTATGTTTTTAGTGATAATATAAAGATGTTATCACTAAAAAGAGCTTTTGTGACAAAAACAATAGTCACTAAAGTCATTGATTAGTGACAATAATATCTTTTTGTCGTTGAATGTTAATCTTATAGTGACAACAAAATTTGTCACTAATATAATTTTTAGTGATAACATAATTTAATTGTCACAAAAAGTACTAACTTTCAATGATAACATACCTTGTCATAAAATAGAAGCTTGTTGTGACAAGCATCATTTTTTGTTACAAAAACTTGTAGCAACAGAGTTTTTTGATACAAAAATTTTGTTGTCACTAAAAATATTTTGTGACAAAATATCAACCTTTTGTGATAACTTTTGTTATCACTGAAAGTAATTTTTTATTCTGTAGTAATGATCAAATTTGATAATGTATTAATATAACACTACATTAATCATAAATTATAGAATTTTCTTTCTTTCCTATGCTTATATGCATGTGATAAAAAAATGAAAAGAAAATAAAAAAGGTAAATATTAGCTAAAATGCTTGGTGTATACAATAATTATAATTAAGAAAAATGTAAAATATTTTATTTTTAATTTTGAAGTTCTTGTATTTTTATCTTTCTAAACTTTAAAAAATTATATATTTAAATTATAAAAAATTTAAAATTAATATATTGTTATAGAAATAAAATTTGAATAATAGAAAAATAAAAGAAAAGAATAAAATAAAAGAAGAATTTTCTAATGTATAAAGCTATTTCACCATACTTAGTTTTTATAGGCCCTCTAAATGATAATTATCACAATTAATAATGATAATTATCTTTAATCAATAATTATCATTTATTAATAATTATCTATCATTGGTTACAATTGTAAATAAGGCCAAACTTAATATTACAATAACCAATAGATAAATCAAAAAGATATAATAATTATCTACATAAATATATTTACAATACTCTTCTTGGATATTCACTTTGTAATAATTTTCCTTGTTAAAAGCTTTATAAAAAAAGTTCAATAGAAAAAAATTATAGTCAAAGAAAAAGAGAGTATGGCATGAACTTAATTTTTCTTGTTGAAAATATCACTAAAAATCTATGTCAATATCTTAACTAACAATTCAACCAAGGATCAATTGAACAAACCTATTACCATGATCAATTACTGTAATCTTTTTGTAAGTATAAAAAGGGTTATCTCCTTTTATACATTATCTCTACAATTGAGCTTTGATATATAGCATTACTTTCATATAAATTTGTTGAAATTTCCTCCTTGAAATTCAAGGGAATTAATTCTTCACTTATTACATATATGTCAAAAAAATTGCAATTATAATATATCTTACCAAGAAATATGATATGGATATATCATCATAAATAGTAATATGAAATTAAACTTTGTATAAATCAAACATATGCATTTGTGTAACTAAATAGTTATGACTCAAAATTCTTACAAATAAAATAATTTCATATCATTATTTTATAAAGATACCAAAAACATATACTTAGTTTTGTTTCAATATCTTTTGATTGAAAAAGTGTTATATTTTACGAATAAACATTCTAAAAAGTTGTATAAAGACAAGTGTAATGTGTAATTAATAAAATGCTTTGGTGCATCAATTATACTAAGATATGGTACTTCAAGACTATGAAAATTTTCATTATTTTTTGGAGTTCGAAGTAGATCCTTATTAATACTAAGTGATTGAATAATAATTAGGACACTCAGTGGATATAATTTATTCATGTAGAAGGATCTTTCCATTTTGATTGATGAACAAATATTCCATCATTTAAATGTTTTATCTACAAGTTAAGATAAAACTTAATTTTTTAAAATCTTTCATCTCAAACTCTATTTTCAAATACTCTACCACATTTGGAAGCTCTTCATGAGTTTTAATAATATTTAAATTATCAATACATATAGCAATTCACATTCATATATCAATACAAAGAATTATATACATACATACATATATGAATATATATATGTATATATTCAACTAGGACAATTGTAATACATTAATCTTAAATTTATGTAAAGATCTTTGTAATTGAATTAAATATATTTCTTAAATATTCAAATTGCATGCTTTGGGCATCTAAAATCCTTTAAGGATTATAATATTATTGTTAATTATCACACATGAAATAGAATATAATTAAATCTATTAGATGTATTTTAAGTTTTAATATATTACCAAAAAATTTGTTTCCATCATATAAAAATAAATATTTCTCATAATCAATGATAATCTTTACAAAGACCTTTGTGTTATAAATCATATTTTCCTTTTACAACTAAAATTTTTTCATCATCATAATACAATTATATATTTGTATCTTACTAGCTTTACACTTATAGGATATTTTATTAGCTTAACACCTTCCGATTATTTCTTTATTTTACAAGTAAACTCAAATTTTGCACTTCCATTGCATTGCAATACTGCCTACTAGTCTACATCGAGCTAGGGAGAGATTTTCCTCTACTTGTACTACTTCACTGGCATATGACAAAATCACTTGCAAGGGGTTAGTTGGTCTGGTAAAATCCTGTTAGTGAATTTCTTTATTTTGCTAGGACCAGAGCAACCAATTGCAAACTGCCTAAGAATGTTCCAGTTTCCACACCAATATTTGTTATTACCCAACTGTTTAGACAAGTTCAATACAAAACAATCTAACAGCTCCAGTACATTAAAGGCCACTATCCACTTCAGATCTATTAGCAGCTTCCAGATTTTCGAAGCATTGGGACAATCCCTTAGTACATGTAATGGTGTTTCAGTTTTATGATGGCAGATATGGCAGTATTTTGATCCGTAATTCCACTTACTAGTCTTGTCCCTTGTGAGGAGTCCACTATGACATGATTGCCAAAGGAAACACCTTATACGTGGGGGAACTTGGATCTTCCGCAGCTGGTTCCATAAGTTATTTGAGATTCCCCACTCTTCACTAGCCAGGAAGTTATAGGCATTTTTTGTAGTGAACTCCCCATTCGGCAAACCCGCCTAGCTATACTTGTCAGGACCTACTTCAATCAAAGATGGGTGGATGGATTGGATATGTGCGATGACCACATAGGTAGAAGTTGCTTAATGAGTTCCAATTTCAATTAGAGTCCGTAGTTAATTTATTAACAGTTAGATTAAGTTGATCTTGAGGGAGGGGTGAGAAGGTATAATTGATCAATGGATGATCCAGGTGAGTCTAATAGTCTTGCCAAAATCGGATTCTCTCACTAGAGCCAATATACCATTTAGATCCTCTTTTCACAAATTGATGAACTGATACAATTGCCTTCCATACATTTGAGTCACCATTACAAGCACATAGTTGAAAAGGCCAATCTCTTCTCTTTCCATATTTCCCACGTAGAACTTGAGTCCAGAGGCTATTTCACTAGATAAAAGCTTGAAACAATTCTTCCTTAGACAGGAAGAATTTATCTTATCCAACTCTCTAAACCCAAGCCCCCTAAGGTTCTTAGGATGACAAATCTTCTTCCAGCTTACAGCATGTGTTTTTTGGGTAGACTCATTATGCCCCAAAATAAAATTTCTTTCTAACTTCTTAATCTCAAAACATACACCTTTGGGCAGTTTAGCCACATGCATTGTGTAGATAGGTATACTAGTAAGGATATACCTTGCTAATGTTATTCAGCCTGCCATGGAGAGAACTTTAGTTTACCATCTGACTAGTTTGGTTTTAATTTTGTCTAGAATGTCCTCAAATTGCTTTTTAGTACTCCTTTCAGACATTAAATGAATGCCAAGATACTTACCTAGGTTCTGAGTTTGAAAGAAACCGCTCAGCTCCGTTATTTCTTTAATGGTTGAAGGAAGCGTATTCTTAGAAAATAGAATCTTGGTTTTTTGATGATTCATCTTTTGACCAAAGGCTCTACAGAAGCTATTCAAATAATTCAGAATACATTGCATTTGTTCTTTAGTCACTTTAGAAAAGAGAAGTAGATCATCAGCAAACAATAAATAGGATACTTGAGGATTATCATTATGTAATGTCATTTCCTTCTCCTCTACCTACTAACCTTGTCATTCCTGAGCATTATCACTCTATTATGCTACCTTTTTATCACAGTTTCAGTATGGTAAAATCTAGTATTTCTATCTCGATCTTGGATCCATTTACTTCTGGATTTTTGATGCCATAAAGCTTCTTCTTGTTTCAAGGTATTGGTAAGTTCCTACTGTAGCCTTCTTTCTAGGGAATCCAAGTATGGGTTCCAGCATTTCTCCATGGCCCTTTAGGTGCCCTTAATTCTGGCTAGTAGGGTATTCTTTCTTTTTTTTATTTGGCCAAAAATTTCCTTATTCCATATTAAAAGGTTGGCACGAATATTGTGCAGGTTACAAGGTAGGGATTGATTATTCTGCTAGTTTTGCTCCAAGAAGGATTTAAACCTCTCATGTAACAGCCAGGCTACTTCAAAACAGAAAGGTTTGTGAACCTTCTCAGCTTTATCACCGATAATATTATTAATAAGGGATGATGATCAGAGTAAACTCTGGGGAGCACTCGCACTATGGCTTCTTCATAGCATTGCTTCTAGGCATCATTACATAAAGCTTTATCCAACCTCAAAAATTCATCCATATCCTTCCCTCAAAAGGCCCTTCCATGTGAAGTGGGATCCTTGCTAGCCAAGGTCTATCAAACTATAGTGATTGATCCAGTCTGCAAATTCTTGGCATCTTTTTTCTGAAACAAGTGCACCACTTTTTTTTTTCTGAGGAGTGGGCAATGTCATTAAAATTCCCTACTAGGATCCAGGGGTTTTGAACTGAAGGGCTAAATTATAGAGATGTGTTCTGCTTTCTACTCGAGTTTCAGGCTACAGGCTCATATATACTATGGACAAGAGCCATTTATTGTCATGATCCTCTTCAACTCTTAAAGTGACGGCTTGGGAAAAACTACAATGCATAGAAATCTTAAAATCATTATTTCTCCAACCTATCCAAATACCTTCAGCCAGGCCTCTTCCTTCTTAAATATGGAATTGTTGGAAATCTAGATTCTTAAAGATCGTTAGAGCCCTAGTAATTGAAGTTTTAGTTTCAAGTAAAGCTAGTATCTCAATTTTATGCTATGACAATAAGTTCTTGGCTTAAGCAATAAAATCGGGGTTACTAACACCCTTGCAATTCCAGCAAATGACTTTATTCATCAGATAGTATAAAATTACAGTCCAAGAAAAGGACTAGAGGCCATTTAAGACTATGACACCAGCTGATTTACTGGTATAGTGTCCATAGGCATACCATCAATCTCCTTATAAGGGGTTTCTAGCACCCTTGAAATTAAATTTTCTTGTACATAGGCCATAATTCCTCCAGAATCCTGCAAATCTGGTAGATGCCCCAAGGAGTTAACATTCATATTAGTATCTGATAAAATATAGTTATAGACAGTAGAATCCACCTTTGGATCCACTTGTATAACTACATCTTGCTTGGCCATTGAAGTTTCATTGGTATGTTGGCTTCCATAAGTAGCTAAGTTGTTCTTACGAATACTTTCTTGCATTGACTTGTTTAAAGTAGTTTCTTTATTAAGATTGAAAGCCTGTAAAACTATATGATTGGCATCCTAGATACTAATATTAACTCTGGTCTTTTCCTTTTTAAGTCCAGTCTTTGGCCGATTTTTAATGGACCTATTAGGGTTACAATTCTCATTCTCGCCCTCCTTGTCTTGAGTGTTACCAGGGATTAGTTTATCATGGACCCCTTGTGCAGCATCAAAAATTGGATTGGTCAGAGTAGAGAAACAAGAGCCATCAGTTTTGTTTCCCATTGGATTTTGATTTTGCCCCCTTTTATTCCTCTTGTTAGGCTTTTGTACCACCATCTAGTCCCCATATTGCATATCAGGAGATTGATATGGTCTATTTGCATTCTCCTTAAGTACCTCGCTCTACCCTACAGATCTTTCCTGAATAGGAATGGTGTCAGGGCTCCTATGTTCTGAAGTACTCCTTTTGAGATTGCAACCTTCCTCATAATTGCCATATCGACCACAAGTGAAACAAATCAAATAAATCCCCTCGTATTCTATCCTTATGTCCTTATATCCTACTCTGATTTGTGGCAATAAAGGTTCATTCAGATTAATAAGTACACAAATACGAGCATATTTACCTCTAGCTCGTTCTTCCGTCATGTAGTCAATCTTTACTAGCTTCCCTATGTGGTTGCCAATAGCTTTAAGGCATCTCCGATTATAATACTCTAATTCCAACTTTAGGAACCTCACCCAAATCGCAACTTAATAAATACTTGCTATTGCTGGATTGAAATTCGGTACCCAGTCTTGCACTGACAAGTAATGATCAAGAATCACCCATGGACCACCGGTCAAAATAAATTCTCTATCATTACTACTAGACAATTTGACTAGATAATAGTCATGGCCCAAGTTAACTAATTCAAAAGTATTAATCCCTCGCCACAATTGGTATAACTTCCTTTCCAAGTACCGAAATCCTACCGTTCTCCAAAGAAGTTTGATGATTAGACAATTTCTCCATGGCTTTCGAATTCTGTTTAACTCAAAACCGGACAAAGCCTTTTGCCATCTAGTATTTCGTCAACCACAGTAATCTCATCATTATTTACCTCATCATCCTGATCTGAGTCACTATTATGCCGCATGTTGATAAACTCCTCTGTATTAGAAGACTCTTTTGGATTTTGATCATAGCTGATTAAATTCTCCAAACCCCTCGTTACTAACAGTCCTAGTAACTTAGATTTATACATAATTGGTTGCCCTGCGTGTTCATCTTCCATATCTGGTCCCAGGAATCATCTTCCTCCAAGACGCAAGAAGGGTTTCCATCCTCAAAGCCACTCTGATATCGTTTGACCTTCTTTGTACTCTATTTCAGCAAATCGATTTCCTCTTTGGATTTTTGGGTCGCTGATGCCAATGGGGGAAAGCCTTCGTCCAGCATCCTCCAGCTCTCACCAATGAGCAAATTCGCCATACTCGCATTTAAAATAGATATATTTAGTCAAGATTGTAAAAGATCACTAGTGGCTCGTAGTTAACTCACATCTTTTTTTTTTAAATTAAAAATAATTAAATGATTAGAAGTATATGCAAAAATTAATTATCAAACTTTGAAAGTGGAAAAGACATGTTTAAGGGAACATTAGATTGAATTAAATTAAAAATATTTTTTTATAAATTATAATTTATTAATTAAATTTTTTTTGGTTTATGTAATTAATTAATCAAATAAGCATAAAAAATTATAATAGTTTATTATATATTGGATTAAAATTTCTATAAAAAAAAAATACTGGATTGCCCCATATCTACAGATTACCCGTAAAGCCCGCGGACCTACAATTTGTTTTACACCCTTGTGATAAGTCTAAACAATCAAGCTCATATTTTCAAGCATTCCAAGGTATTCACACTATGAAATACGATGTTAAGGATCCTTGAATTTGGTCCCCCCTCATTTCAGAATTAGGAGATATATACTGTGAAACTAAATGTCAACCACACACACTACAGAATCGCTAAAAGGTTATGCCATTATGGCTAAAATACTGAAGCCATAATCTCAACAAAATTGCATTCTCATATCATGGAAATCACAAAAATAAAGAAAGAAACTCCAATTTGATAAGTGAAGATGGAGGCGAGAAGCTGTCATGGGAAAATAAAACATCATAATCTATAAATCGAAACCATCAAGTAAAACAATATTCAATCACACTTTTAAAATTGTAAAATTATTAAATAAAATTTGAGAATGAGCTCAAAATAAGGGATATATAAATTTATAAAAGAATCTGAAAAATAAAATTTAAAAAAATTTATACTAATAATGTGTTATAAAAATAAAAGTAGAATAGTAAAAAAAAAAATAAAAGAAGAGAATAGAACGAAAGAAAGAGTTTTCTTTACTTTGTATGTATAAACATTTTTCACAATCTTTGATATTTATAAATCCCTTGAACACTAGACAATAATTATTACAATTGATAATAATGATTATCTCTAATAATTAATTCTCACTTATCAGTAATTATTTATCATTTATTACAATCACAGATAAGATAGATAAGACCAAACTTAAAATTATAACAATCAATAGATAAATTAAAGGATATGATGAATATTCACATAAATATATTTATAACATATATATTATTTACTTAAGTAATTATTTTATTAAATTAAGTAATTTTTTCATAATTTTTTTAAACAAAAAATGAAAAGACACCTTCTATTGCAGAGCTGGTGAAAGCTAAAGATAGATCAAAAGGAGATTCTTTGGTATGAAAATAAAGCAAATGACTACTGTAAATAGAATTAGTCTTCTCAAAGAATTAAGTCTAATGTTTGCCTTTGATAAGTTTATATAGCGTAAGATAAATACTTACCGAGCTAAAATCTATTTCAGGTGTTATTATTTAAATGTCATTAATTAAAAATATGTGAGTATATTTTATTCAATAATTAATTACGAATTAGTTTGAATTATCTAATAATCAAGCTATTCAAATGCAAGTTAAACCAATTTATAATTAAGTATTGAATAAAATGAATTTACATATTTTTAATTAATAATATTTAAGAATGATACAGTCCGATATACTTATATAAATATTTTTCAGCATGTAAAGAGACGCTATTATAATCTGAAGAAATTGTGAAATTTTATGTATGTCATGATTCTTTAATCCTTATCTTCACCATTAGTCAAAGTGGTCCGCACTCTAGGAAGCAACTACGAAGTTTTCATTTTCCATGTCTCTTATCTCCTGACAAGCTGGGGAGTTGTCCAAACCCGGAAGCATAATCTATACTCCATTGAAAAATATGTGATATGTTAAGAGATTAGTAAGTGAATCCGGATTATATATGAATTAGTGTTTAACTTATTAAAAAATTAAAATTAAATAATATTTATATACTATTATTATATAATAATTTTGAAAATAAAATTAATTATTATATTAGCTACCATAATATTATGTAATGCATGTGAAAAATTAAATTTAAGTTAATATTTATTTTTTATTTTATGTTTATTTATTAGTTTGACACATTAATGAATATTATAAAAAATTTACATTATCAAACGAACATATAAATATAAATATAATAAATTTAGAAACTATTATAAAATCTTTAAAAGAAAATATAAATGTATGAGTAAACTAAAAAAGATAAAAGCTTAATGAATATAATTTTTTATTTTTATTTATATACAAAATAATTATCTATTTAAATTTGTTAATAAATATATATTATTTATTATAGTAAAAGTTTGTAAAATTGTAATTTAAATAATTGGATATATTAATCACCTTAACTTAGAGGATAAAATAATAATTAAGATAATTGGTTTAGTGGTATCAATTCATAGTTCTATAATATAGGTTATAGGTTATATATTATAAGTTATGGATTTGATTCTAGAGAATGTAAAATAATACTTGTTTTTTTTTAATATTACATAATTAAAAGAAGTGAAAAAATATTTCACCTTATGATCTTACATGGCACAAAACAACCACAATAGGATACCATATGGTACAAATCAAACTCTATTTTAATAATATAAATAACTTTTTATTTTAGTTATAATATTTTGTATAATTATCACATTCTCTTGTTAATTATGTGACTATTAAAGATTTTCAATTAGTTACTATTATAGATAATTATAGATTTATTTTAGATAATTTTAGTATTATTTAGTTATTATAAACATAAAATTTGGCTGTTACAAAACATTTATCCTTTATTTTAAAATTAAATCTTTTTCCTATTTATAAATACATATTTTCTCTAACTTATTTGAACATAACAACAATTCATAGTTTACATTGCTCTTTTCTCTCTCTCTTAAAAAACTACTCTTTTTTAATCATTGGGTTTATATTTTTTTGCTACCTACACCTTGTGCACCTTGCTTTGTTTATGCATTTCAGAGCCAAAGTTCATGCATCTTAGAGGAAAAGAGTTTGTTAAATGTTGACATAGGGGATAATTCATTGAAGATAGTGACATTTCTTACACTTCTAACTAGTACTTAGATTAACATACTCTTCATTATGCTCCTTGTGATATTTGCTCATGACATATTTTTTATTCATTACATTTACATTAAAAGAGAAAGGAAAAAAAATAATGACTAAACACTCATTTTCATCCTTGACACATACACTTTGTGTTATTTTAGTCTTTATTTAATATACTTTCTTAATTTAATCCCTAAAAGACATAGATTCATTCAATGTCAACCTTCATTCTTTGCCCATTAAATCCTTGGATGGAAATGCTAATGTGGACAAACTTATGCTGATCTAGATGTATTTTTTTCATATCACCAATTCTTTTTTTTTTTAACAAAAAATTGAAAACAAATTATGAAAGAAATAAAAGGAAAATAAAGCAAAACAAAATGGTAGATTTCGAGACTTGAGTTACTAAAGACCTTCAACAAGCATTGTTGAAGCTGTTATATTATGGGCATCTCCATGAGTCGTGAAAGGCTTACTTCTTCTAGTGATGAGAGTTTCATTTATGGTGGTCCTTTGCTTTATCTTCTTCCTCGAGCTACTTCACAGATGGCACAACTTGTTATTGTGGATTACGACTAATAACATTGACATTTAGCATGAAAAGAAACCTAGGTGGAAGATTCCTCAATGCTTGAAATACAAGAATAAGGTAAAAAGGTATAAGTTTTTTTTTATAGGTTGATTATGAAAGATGTGAAGAAGTATTAGTTGAAGGTTGCAATGGCTACTTTAATACTATCATAGGTTGTTTCTGGCATTTATATTGATGTAATGTAAGGTTGATGCAACTAGGATGTTGAATGAATAGAGTTGGAAATTGATTTTAAGCTTTTTCTATAATGGCTTGGGAATTTTAGGTAAAGGTTTAGTGTTTTACTATGTTAATTTGTAGTTTAAAGTACAAGATACCTAAAAAGATGTGATGTGATGTTGAATATTATTGTAATGAAATAAACAAACCTTTAGTCTTTTAATTTCTGTAAATTTACGTAGAAAATTTGTAGCAACAGATAATGACAAAGTGTAGATTGTGCACTTTATTTTAAGCATATTGAAGAAGGAAAAAATGGAGTTAATGAAGAAACACTTATAATACCTTTTTATTAGGCTCTCAATTTAAAGCATATTTAAAACCACAAAGAAAACAAAGCTTACACTTGTAAAATTGAAATCATACTAAAGCAGGAAACATAATGGACTAAAATTTTGCAATAACACTGCAAGAACAAATTTACTGTAAAAAGAGTCCATATAATTGAAGGTTAACATAACTAGTTAACAAATTCATAACTTGCAAAAAGCCAAAAAGCTAAGTGTAGCATTTGCCTAATGCTAAAAACTAGGTTCTTAACTTCTATAAAGCAAAACATATTAAATGCCAAAAAACTACCATCATTGTCTATCTTAAATGCCTTAACTAACTAATTAAGGTAGGTTATTTCCATGTTTCTCTACTACTTTGTTGCTTCTAGTTAACTTTTAAGATGCAATAACATAATTAACTAACACAAATTTAACTTCTAAGATGCAATAATACAATTACCTAACATAAACTTAATGTTTTGATTAGCTGCTTGGGGTGTTTCCTTGGAAATGTGTTGTAGGCTACTTTAAGTGTATTACTCTAGCTGTAACCCAAATGATAGCCTAATTTTCTTTTTCACTTAACTTATTTGGATAGATTGGCTTTGATGTCCATTTGGCTTTGCTATATGGCTAGACTTTGCCGACTAGCTTGGCTCTGCTACGTAACTTAAAAAGTTTTACTATGAAAAGCTAACGTATAGGGTTCATGTTACACTATTTCCCTGAAAGACAAAGTAAAATATGTTAAAGTATAACACCAAAACTAAAATAAGATTCCTTTTAAAAGATGGATAATTTTGTCTTCTTCTTATTAATGGAACTAGAGATACTTTCCATTCAATTGGTTAGAGCCCTTTTCTTTATCCTAAATCTAATTATAGTAACTTGTTCTTTTAAAGATAGGTCTTTCTAGATCTTCATGTTATGGCCTTTTTCCTTGCACTTGCTATAAATTAGTATAAATCTTCTTTTACTTTTTGTAGGATTTGCTCGTTTTAGTTCTTTCTGAACTAGGTTTTTTTTTCTTCTTATTTTTGGCCTCCTTGGTGGTCTTTTTATCATAGGAGGTTATTGGTTTTTGCCTTATTGCTAGCCATAGATTTAGTCCATTCACAAGTTGGATGAGTGGTGCATATGCATTGATCTATGCCTTCTTTCTTAACCTTTCATATACATAAGCTTCTGGTCTGACATTTTTCTAGGCCATGGTTGAATTTGCTTGAACATAAGGTATGCCAAACAAATCCCACTTTCTGCATGAGCAATATTGTTCCTTGATGTTCACTATGTATTTCCAAATTCTACACTCTACTTTAAAGATTGCATTATCTAAATCATCCATCCAAATTGGTAGCCATTTACCTAACTTAATTTTCCTTTTCTTAAGCTTGTCATTTACTCTACCACTCAAAGGGCTAGTGCATTTTGCTAATGGCTTTCTTTATTTGGTCATTTTACTTATAAATGTACAAACTTATTTCCTCTAGCAACGTGATGATTGACTTCCCTTTACTCTTGTTAATTTTGCTACTAAATTGCTCGCATATATTCTTTGTAACAATTGGATTCTTAGTGAATGCCTGAAAAGTTGCTCTGGACTAAGCCTAAAGGTTGAACTTGACTAAGTTCTTTCATGCTTTTTCATTAAATGTTTTTAGTTTCCTTATATTAGCATTAAAATCAACTGTGATCTTTAACTTGGTTAAGCTAGAAAATGATCTCTGAGTTCTTCTCCTTTGAATTTCTTGGTGTAATTGTTGTACATGTGTTTCTAATAATTATTGCACTTAAATTCTAGAAATAGCTCAATAATGGCGAGTATAAGGCCTTGCAAGAGATGGAAAAATTTATTATTAGACAAAATTAGTATTTTTTTGTGAATATGTGTGAATTTCCTTTGCTTTTTGTTGGTTGCTCATGAAGCTATACCACTTTTAAGATATAGAGTTCAAATCCTCCGTTAATCTAATAAGAAACCACTTCCGAATTTCCTTAATCTCCAAATCAACCACCACTTATGCTATTAGATAAATTTCATAATTAGCATCTTGATCAATAAAAGATAAAAAGACCTTTCATAGTAGCCTTTTAAATGGTAGTCATTCCATCTAATCATTAGTTTACAAGTTACTATAAAACCCTATTTCAATGTGTCTAAACATATGCAAAGCTTATTAAACCTTGGTGGAAAATATAGGATTGGTCTTTTAACTCTAAAATATATGGTTGTGCCTCTATTTGAAGTCCTTAACTTTTCACAATAATCCCATATTCTTGTATACTATTCCTTTTCATCCCTTTCCATTATAACAAAGGCTTATTTAAAACAAATTTACATTATAATTTTTCAAAAAGAGCAATATTACATAATAAGTTTAAAAATGCTTATATGGCATTTAAGTGCACATCATATATACCCCACATAAATTACATTTTGATATTTTTATAGCAAAAAGATAGTTTTGATCTCCCCAAATTTTTATTAAATTGTTAATCTTGTTCATTAAATTCTATTTATATGAATTTTACCCATTTAATTTAAACTTCTTCATATTGTTGCTTGTAAAGAGGATTTATTGAATTCTAACTTTCTTTTGCATCCAAATTCATAAGGAACCAATCATTTTAGCTTAAGGCAACACATTAAACATATTATTTTTAAAAATGAAACAAAAGCAGGCGATACATAGTAAATCCATTAACAACAATAGTAATGACTAAATATTAATTCTAAATTTAGAAATGCATTTTTATAGTATCACATGCTTGTTATGAATCTTTAATGACTATTGTGATAAGTAAGACAATTTGAAAATATTAATGTAATTTATCTTTAGAGTTCTTCAACTTATTTAGATTTGTTCGCCCTTTGTATTAGCTAATTACAATAGAAATCACCACATTAGAATAACATTTTCTCTATATATTATAGTGGATGCGATCACTCTTTTCTTTTTTTTTTGAAAAGGTAAATTTGATTCAAATAAAATATAAGAAATAAGATTGAAAGTTCAGAAAAAGTTAATGGACCAAAAATATCTTTTTAACATAAGAATATTAAAACACAATTTATTTTTGACATGTAAGATGCTATGCAAACATCTTCATTAAAAAAACTCATTAATGTTAAATAATTAAGTAACATTGTGTATTTTTTATAAAGTTAATAGATAATTGTACTGCAAATAAAACTTAAAAGGCAATACTAAAATTTCAATAAGAGTTAAGGGATTAAAGATGTATTTTTAGCAAAAATAATATGAAGTATTTGGAATATTTCATATTCAACTAAAAATTTCAAGTAAATTCATATGGTTAAAGAATGCTTGACGGAGAGGTCAAGTTTTAATTTAGCTCTAATGTTATTTATCTTCAATGGAGTTTTAAAAATACAAAATAAGTTAGTATATAATTTTAAACTAAAAAATAGTTTGCATATCTTTTTTTTTAGGTAAATTTAAGAGGTCTAAGCCTAAAAAAAGAGGGAGAGAAAAAAAAAGAAAACAAACTACAAAAAAGAAAATTATAAAGTCATCTCCTTTGTTATAGACTCTCATCATATTAGTAAATACCACGATCGATGATTCTGAAGAAGGTTGTGAAAGATGTTAGTTCCATAATTAACTTTAGTTTCACAATTAATTAATGAATCAACACATTATTTATCTTCACAATTAACATGCCAGATATCCACTCTCCGGTCTCTTCCTAATAGGTTCGAATAGCTTGTAGCAATACGGCGTCTATCCCTAAAGCAAATAAATTATTAAAATAGTTTGGATAATTGAATCCTAAGATTAATCCGTTCAAACTTGAGAAAAAGAAAAGAAATTAAATATGAGCATCAAGCTAAAGTCCAAATTCATATGTTGGATATAGGATGCAAATGAATCAAATTATTCATGAATGATTTGAAATCAATTTATAAAAAGTTTGATTTAAGTTCGATTTTAAATCAATTGAGTCTAAACGAATTTAGTTCAATTAATATACGAGCCGAACTTCAGTTTCATATTATTTGGTTCAAATTATTTGCGAGTCTAATAAAAAGTATATTTTTATTTTTATATTATATATAAATAATATAATGCATAAAAATATTCAATCACATTAGTAATGTTGAGGTTGCATGAATAAATATGACATTTTGGTTAAAGTAATTAGCTTTTTATTGCATCTTACTTTTTAATAAATATAATTAGTGTTATTATATGATGATAATATTGATATTTTAATAGATTTGATTATTATAAAAAAAATTATATTAATAAGCAAAATGAGATAAAAAATGGTGTCTGATTTATTTATTTATGAAAAATAAAATTTCAATTTATGTAAAATAATAAATTATTTAGATAAGATTGTATAAACTTAAATTAGAATTAAAATATTTCAAGTTTGATAAAAATTTAAGGTCTAATAATATATTAATCAAATAAATTTATGTAAATTTATTTAAACTCATATTCAAATTAGACTGGAATTTAAATTCAAATTATTTAAGTTTAATAAAATTTGATTCAAGTTCTCAAGTTCATTTATTTTTAACAAATTTAAATTTAAGTATATATTCGACTTGATTTATTTGCACTTCGTACTTGGATACATTTTTTTTAGTAAGAGAGAGAGAGAGTTTTAAGGACTATTGTGTAACTTACTTCTTTTCCTTTTTATGTTTGTCCCTACTTCCTTTTTTAACTGTCTAAAAACTATTACATAAAGAGGAAATATCCCGGAAAACGGTAACTATCTCCAAGCTTGGCCTGAACTTGGAAGCTCGTTAGAGCCTGTTGAGGACCTTCACATTTGTTGAGATCGATAGCCGGTACTTCAACCCTTGGTGGCTGAGACAAAGCCAAACTCACCACTTCTTTTTTGAGAATAAAAGAGTACACGTTCAAAAGAGGAGATTACATATAAAACGATTCAAATTTTATTATAAAATTTGCAATACTTTTTATAAAAGCTTGAAGTGTTTAGAATATGAGATTATAATTTTTTATAAAAAATAGTAACTTGTTATATAAATTTATAATTTTTTTAAAAAAATGATAATTTATTAGCCATAATTGTAAAAAAGATATCTAAAATTTTATTAAAAAAATTGCAACTTAAAAAGGTTGAAATAAATTGAATGGATACTATCATTTCAAAGTACAGTAAAGCCTAGAAGCGTCAAAGTAGGCTGGGTCTAACAGATGTTATGAAACTAGTGTAATTTTATTTGATTAGAAACATGGTTTAATAAAAAAAATAATAATATTATTGGATCTAGTAAAAGACTAAGATATATTAACTCGATTTAGTAAGAGATTGAAATTTATAAGTATTAACCTATTAGGTTATTAAGTTAGCATGTAAACTTAATAATTTAAAATAAATAATAAAGGATTAATAGATTAATTTGTATAAGTATATATAATAAAATTATTTATAATATTAATTTATTAAAATTATAAATAAATAATATTGAATAAATTTAAAATTAAGTTTATATATTTAATATTATCAATATATATTACTTAAGTTTATTAAAATGAATAATTACCTTTAAACTAAAAAAATTAATAAATAATATTGTATGAGAAAATTATTATCATAAAATATAAAAATTAGTAATATAATAATTACACAAAGTAATTAATTATTTTAACAAAACATGTAAAAAATAATTATTATCATTAAATAAATATAAAATATTAATCATAGTATTAATTATTAATATTACCACATAATTGAAAAAAATTGAAAAGATGAGTTGCACCTTTAGATAATGATGACGGAGTTGATTAACCAAAAATGTTTTTAAGTGAAAATAATAATAATAATAATAATAATAATAATAATAATAATATAATTGCATAATAATAATCACAATAATAATAATAATAATGAAATTGATCTTAAAATTTTAATTTATTAATAATACAAAATTAGTAATGGGATAATAGTAATAATAAAATATAATAGCTTGTAAAATCCATCAGAAACCATTTGGTAAATGTCAAAAATGGTACTATAACATTTTTTACCTAGCCTTGATTTTATGGAAATGTAATTTAATATATAAATTTTTATCTACTAAATTAATTAGATATGATTAGGCTAGGTTATTTCAATCGATTTAGGAGTGCAAACAAATCAAACTATGCTGAATATTTATATGCTCAAATTTGAATTCACAAAAATAAATAAACTTAAACTCAAGTTGAACATCATAATAATTTGAGTTCAAACTTGATTCAAACACAAACTTAAATGGATTCCCACAAATTTATTTAAGTAATATGTTATGGAGCTTCAACATCTAATTAAACTTAAAATATTTGAATTCCAATTTAAATTTATATAATCTTACTCAAATAATTTGTTATTTCACATAAATTTAAGATTTTATTTTCACAAATTAATCTAATACTATATTTTTTCATCTCATTTAACTTATTAATATAATTTTTTTCTGTAAATGTCAAATTTATTACAAATATCAATACAATCATTACATAAAAATTATATTTAGCAAAAAGAAATATGTACTAGAAAGTTAATTATTTTAATCAAAATATCATACTTCTTCGTATAATTTTAATAATTAATAATGTGATTAATTTTTTAATACATTATATTATTTATATCTACTATAAAAATAAAATATAATTTTAATTATTAAGCTTGTTTAATCCCATCAACTATTCTGGTTGAGTATTATCAAGCTAAAGTTCAATTCATTTAAACATGATTTGTTTACATTTGAATTTGAACTAAGTTTCTTGTAAATTAATCTTAAACCGCTCACAAATAATTTAATTCGTTTGCAAATTTTGCAACCCTAAACATATATACTGAATGCATGATTCACAAAAGAAAATGGACAACACTATTTAAATCGAAAATAGTTCTTCCATATCTTTTTTTAAAGATTCAATGTTAAATAAAAAGTAAATTGAGCTAAATATTTTTTCTTCACATGAATTTAAAAGATTTTTGCTTCAAATCTTCTCTCTCTCTCTCTCTCTCTCTTTACTTCTCAACACGCATGTATTTTAAAATTTATATTTATACTTAATCTTAGAAATATATAATAAAATTATTATTTCAATAAATAAAATAATATATTAATTATTTAAAAAAATTAATCAAATTTCACTTTTCATTATTTTAAACTACTCATTCATATTAAAGTGTGTGTATATAAGACTTGATACTTCTACGTTAAATAAAAAATTTGTTATTTACCCAAAAAAAGAGAAAATATATATACTATATTTTCAAATACTTTATTTTAATTATCTTATCGGCAAAATTATATTTTTAACAACAAAGTCTTTATTTGTTGTAAATTTGTTGAAGAAAATATTGTAATAGACAACATAATAAAATTATATTTGGACATTAATGAATTGTATTCATGTAATTCTAGAATTTTTTTTATTTTAAATAAACAAAAAATTTTAACAAAAATTATGTTATTATTTTTTTAATATAATGTTATATTTTTCACTTTTTGATCTTTTAAATTATTTAAATTTGTATATAAAATTGAATAATAACATGAAACTGTTAGTAAAGAATCAATGTACATATACACATATCTACTTATGTATGTATATTCAAATACTTTTCACTCAACAATTTAAGGCTAAAAAATATAAGTGATTTATTATTATAACTTTAACCTCTTAACACATTAGATTATTAATTGTATTTTTTTTATGTTAGTCTCTATTTTCTTTATAATTTTACATATTTTGATGAGAAACTCAATTTCATCTCATTTATTTTTTATTTTTATTTTATACAAAAATAATCAATAATAATAAATAAAATCAATAAAATAAATATTTTATATGAAAATGATAGTATGTATGTTGTAAAAGTTTATGTTTAATATAAATTATAAAATGAGAAAAGTAATACATACATACATACATACGTACATACATACATACATACATACATACATATATATATATATATATATATATATATATACTTATTATATTTCTATAAGTGCAAGCATAACATTTTAATTTTTAAATAAAACTTATTTAATATATTTTAAACATACTTAGAGAACTTAATTCTGAATGGTAACATGTTTAAAAAATAATATGTATAAACATCACTTCTTTTGAAAAGTACCAATTGATATTAGACTTTTGATTGAAAATAATACTAAATCTTATTACTAAATTAAATATTTTAAAGATTCTTTTTTTTTTGTATTAAAATGTAACAAATAAATGAAGGGGATTATTTTTTAAAAAAATAAAAAAATAGCTTCATATAATAGAGGTTTAGATTTTTAATTTGTTAACTGTATGCTATATTTTCAAAATGTTTATGTCATAATTTTTTTGGAAGCATTTTAATTTTGAAAGTTTTAAATTACAATGTATTATAAATAAATTTGAATTAATAATTATTAAATTAGGTTTATTACATAGTGAAAAAGTATAAAAATATACATATGAATTGATATAAATAATTCACTTAAATTACTTATTTTATATTATTGGTGAATTTAAAATTAAAATAAAATTTTATATTATTAATTTTTTACTTATTAAATAAGATTTTAAATAATAAATTTTAATCATTTATTTTTATATTACTTAAATTTAATAATTCTCATTGTGTTGTAAAATAAAGATATTAATATCTAAAATTTTAATTTGAGTACCTTAGAATTATCGTTAAACCGATTTACAGCCTTTTTCTACGCAACCAAGCGTCTTGGATGATTTATCCCTACGAAAATTAAAAAAAAAAAAAAAAAGTGTCAGCTTCTGTTCTGCCATTCACAAATCCAAAAGTCAACGTTTCTTCTTTAGGGGGCCAAAAGTCAACGTTTCTTAACTGCAATGTAGAGTAGAAGAACAGCGGAAAAGGTTTTTTCTTTTTTTTTGGGGGGGGGGGGGGGGGGTTGTGTTTGGTCGTCGAACAGTGCAAAAGTTAACCAACGGTTTTCCATGCGAGCAGAAGAGGCGGATTGGCCATCAGCTGTGGGCTTTCGAATTTGGATCCCCTCTTTAAAATAACTGAGGTTACAAATTAGAAGGGGGATAAATATTGGCAATTAATTGATTAAATTAATTAATTATTAATTATTAATTATTAATTATATTAATTAATTTGATTAACCAATAGCATTAATTGTTTATATAAAAATATTTAGTAAAATGAACATTTTATTATCAATTATTTGTATATAAAATGATATATAAGAATATATGAATATTTTATAATTTATTTATGTATTCTTTCACTTAAATAATATTTTAGATTGTAATATATTATTCATTATATTAATTTTTTAAAAAATTATATCATTATAAGGTATTAAACCTATTTAATTTTTAAAAAAAATAGATAATTATAATTTTTTAGTTAAGAAATACTTATAATATTTCAGTCAATATATATAGTAACTATTAAAATTTATATTACAATTGTTTTTAATATTAAATTTAAAATCCAACATTTTATCATTAAAAATATTGATATAATATACATCTCTATATTATATATTATATATAAGTAACAATATTTCTTACTTTTTTGACAAATATTATTCTCATAATTTATTTTTTTAATAAAAGTCATTTAATCATTTCTTTTCTATCTAAAAGATAAATTATAAAATAAAAAATATTTCTCTGATATTTATTAATCACTAACAATAAATAATAAATGTAAAGTCACTAACTGCTTCTTTCATTTATCTTTCTAATATTAAATTAATTTTTAATAAAAAATTTAAATTTAAATTTAAATTTAAATCTCTATCTATCACTTGAATTCATAACTATCTATTTATTTTTTCTTATAAAAACATTTCCAAATAATATTTATATTTTGCTTATTTTCTCTTCCCACCTTTAGTTATTTCAATATCTATAAGTATTCTTTCTTAATACTTTTGACTTTTCATAGTTGTTCAATCTAAAGTTTTTATCATGTAAATTCTTTTTTTATAAATTCTTTTGCTTTTTTCTATACTATTATTATTGCAATTTAATAGTCCTTTTTTTGTTGTGAATGCTTTATTTTATTAGATTTTTACTTTTTAGGAAAACATTTATAATTTAATCAATCCTAATTAGTTTAATGAATTTTTTATGTATAAAACTAGAAAATATACATTTTTTATATTATTTATTTCATTAGATAAATTTTTGAATTATTTCATATTGTTTAACATGTAAGCACAATTTTAAAGAAAATTATGAAGAGAGAGGAACTATCATGTGAACATATAAATTATCAGTTATAAAGTTTACAAATTTGAAATTTATAATATATATGAATAGGTCATTTTTATTACCTTAGATTTGCATGAAAATACTAAGATTGATAAATGTAGTATATTCTATTTTAAAATTTAAAAGTCATTTTATTTTTATCTTTATCTTCATTTGATTTTATTTGAAAAATTTTTATTTTTTATTTTCATTTGATTTGATTAGAAATTTTTTTTATCCTTATCTTCATCTCATTTTACATATCCAATTTAAAATTTACAAAATTTATTTATAATGCACTTTTTTATCAATAAAATCCTTTGTTTGCATAAATAAATGAACCATCCTATTTGCATCTATCAAAGAAAAAAAGTTTGAACATGGTATCAAAGAACATCTACTACTAAATATATTAATAGTTTATCTTCATTTAGTGGATTCTTATTGTGATAGCTGTAAATTTTTTTTTAATCTACAATCTAATTAATCATTTCTTTTTTTTTTGTATTATGTTCCTAAATAATTATATAATATCTTTCTCCTTCTTTTTCTTTGTGTCTTAACATATTTTTCTTAAACTTTAAGTAAGGAGTAGATCAATTCTTCAAGATTTGTGATCCACTGTAAATTTTTTATTTATTTAGTATTTTATATTTATGATTATATTTTAGGAAATGAATTTTATTCAAATGTAACTTTCAGAAGATACTAAATATGAGTCCATTGTTGTTGTTTTTCAATAAAAAATTATTCCTCTCTTCCATGTAAATAAAAAAAATGAAAAATACTTTATATTAAAAAATTAAATTTTAATCAATCATAATTTATAGATTTTAATGAGTTATCAATAATATAAAATTATTATTTTTAAAAGTTTATTTTATAGTGTAACTAGTACCTAAAAAACATATTAATATTTAAAAAAATATATTCTTATCATAAATCATGTTATTAAATATTAATACTAATGATAAGCATTACCTTGAAAAATGATATTTAATTAATGTGATATTTGAATTTTAATAAAATAAATTCAAAATCAATAACCAACTTGAACGTTGAGTAAAAGGATAACTTTTTCCTTCCTTAAATTTTTATTTCAAATTTTATTTTATTAGATACCTTATCTTTCAAATATTTTAGAGTCAAAGAGATGACTTTTTTTTTCTTTAAAGTTATTGACTATATATTAATCAATTTTTTAACTAATTCACTTTATAAATAATTAATATATAACTATAATATTATATTATTAAAATAAATATTTATTCATAACATAAAATTATTACTTTCAAAAATTTATTTTATACTGTAACATAGTAAATAAAAAATATATTATCATTACAAAAAATCTATTTTTATTGTAAATTAAGTTATTAAATATTAATATTAATGATAATAATTATATTAAAATATCTTATCTAATCAATGTAATGTTTAAATTTAAAATTAATTACTTGCTTAAACATTGAATAAAATTAGTAAAGAAATAATTTCTTTTAGTTGTTAGCTATATCTTAATCAAATTTTCATCCAATCATCTTTATAAATAATTAATATATAATTATAACATATATTATGAAAATAAATATTTATTCATGTAACACACGAATGACCACCTAGTTTTAAGTATTAAACATATCATTCAAAAGTAATATTATCCCAACTGATGAGCACATAAATCAACTGGCACGGGGTTGTTCTAACTTAACCAGAGGTCTCGAATTCGAGTCTCTAGGAATGCAGCTGTGTTAAAACTCGATAGAGAGAGCTTTGCCACTTGATGTAGTTCTACCCGACTCGAATCCAGATTATGGTCCTACCCAACTCGAATCTGGATTAGTTGATGTCCAATGTGGTATCTGGAAATCAAATGGTTATATACAAAAAAAAGTAATATTATCCCATTATTTCTTTTTTTCCTTATGTATTATTCTTTAATTTAAAAGATATCATTTAATAAAAAATTAACATTTTCACTAGATTTTTTATGAAATAAAACATATATTCTCTTTTTATAAAATAATTATATTCATGTATTTTTTATTATTATATAAATATTTTAATATAATTTATTATACTTATTTAGATTTCATTTAAGAAATAAATAATTATAATTTATTATATGCATTAGATTTTTCTCTAAGAAATAAATTAATATAATTTAATATTTTCTTATTTATTAAGGATGAAAATATAAAAAATTTATAATTATAGGTAAGAATATCTTTTTTATATTAAATGTAATTTGATTTTTTTAAAAAATTATTATTCTTAATTTTTTTCAATATGCTTGTTTGAGAGTTAATAATCTAACTAAAATAGTTATTTGCTAAATACTCAAATTAACTAATTAACTTAATCAAACAGTAAAAAACACTAAAATCAACTAAAATTGATCAAAAAGCCATTTATTAAACAATTTTACAAGCTTTTCCTTTTTTTTTGTCTCACTTAAGAAATTATAGACAAAAAAATATTATGGTATGTTTATTTCCTATTTTTTAAAATAATGTTTTATTTTTATAAACAAATTTTTCTTAGAATATCAATTTTTATAATCTATTTTAAAAAATATAATTTTAAATATTTTTTAATTTTTGGTTCTTGTAATAATTTTATAATAAAAAGAAATATTTCTTTATTCATTTCACTGATCACTTCATATTCTTTGTTTTCTTTAAATTTAAAAATAATTTTTAAAACTAAAATTTTAGAATAATTTTTTAAAATATAAAAATAAAAATATATACAAATAGACTTTATATTTTTGTTGGAATTTCATTCCATGATCACACATGAAAATTAGAACACTATGGATATAAATTTCATATTTACGTACTTAACATAGGAGTTATGATATTGAGCAAAAGTTAATGAAAAGATTTTGAAAAGTTACTAACTTATAAGTTATAAATTATCTTACGGAATTTATTAAATAAAAATTTATAAGACATTAATTTTTAGTGCATTAAATACCTTTAAAAAGTAGTTTATAACTTACTAGAATCTAACCCCATGTTACACACGGGCCACGTTTAATTAAAAAATAATAAAATTTTTAAAAATATAATAACTTAAATATATATATATATTAAAATATTCTATTTAATGTATAAACAAAAATTAAATTTTAAATTTTAAATTATATGTGTATTTTCTTATTGTTTTAAATATTCTCATATGTATCTAATATAATTATAATAGTTAAAACTAATGATAAAAAGGAAGAATTTATATGTATTTGATATGATGGAATTAGAATAAAAATAAAATAAAAAAGAATGAGAATGAAATAAAATAATGTATGTAATAAAATATAATTTTATTTAAAAATATAATTTTGGAACATTAAAAATAACATTACTATTTTTTATTCAATATTAATTAAATTCTAGTTTTATTATATATTGGAATGGTTGATTTTTAATATTACTTTATTTTCATATCAATGAATAGAATTAGTGCAATCAAACTTAAGTTGCATCTGCTTGTTTATTTTCCTAGAGAATTTTTTTTTACCTACACATTGCATAATTAATAAATTTTGTTTAAAATGAATTATGGTTATTGGTTCATTTGATATATTCAAAAATATACTACTTATCTTTACAACTTTATTTAAATCAATAAAATGAATTGAAGTTAAATATATAAGTAAATTTTATACCACCATTTACTCATATATTATTATTTTGTAAGAAAATGTCTTTTTTTTTAACTTTTTTATCAAAAATTTTAGTTATCTTTTTTCTTAATAACATAAAATCTTTATATTCATTAATAATATAAATGATTTTCAATTCATAGTAAATTAAATTAATTTAGTTATACATGACATTATTTAATCAATTAAGGTAGTTCCATTTTTCAAGTATTTTTATATTAATATGTTTTGATATTATTTTTTTAATTTTACATCCCAAAAATTTTAATTAAAAAGTAATAAATTATTGCTATTATTTTGATGAATCCACCCCCTTTCTTAATAAAAATAAATTATAAAATAATTATTAGAAAAATTGAACCAAATTTTTCGATAAGAGTAGAGAAAATTTTTCTTTAATAAAAATCATTATTGCTTTTTTTGCTTAAATATAATCAAATCACTATTCATTAATTAATCTAGCACAACAAAATCTCTCACATGCTGTGCTATTATAAAAATAACAAATATAATTTATTTTTAGCTTTTGCTGTTTTACAATTCACAATTCAATCTCATATTTTTATTTTTTATTACATTTTTCTCTAATTTACTGCTATTATTTATAACTCACACACTAATATCCCTAAATAATATAAATATAATATGACATATTTTTATTAAAATTTTTTAAATAAATTAAAAATTCTATATAGAAAGAAATAATAAATTATATATTTTACTTTTAATGAAGATAATTTGAAAATTAGAACAGAAATTATTTATTTAAAATTTATCATTATTTTCTTAATATAAAATTTTGAATGCTATATTTTAAGTTATATTTATTTCCTATTCTTATTACTTAAAAATTCTAACACACTGTTTCTTTTGTTTTTCATTCCATTATATATTTTTTAAACTAAATATTTTCCATTAAAAATATATTTAAAGAAGAATTTGATTAAAAAATTTTTTGCAACAAAGGCAAAAAGAAAATATATAATATCAAGAAAATATTAAAAGTTTTAGATAAATAAATTTAATTTTAATTTTTAAGTTTTTTATTAAAATAGAGAATGTAATTGTCTCATTCAATTTTTTATATTAAAATTTTAAATTATTTGAAGAATATTTTTATAATAAAAATATTTGTAAATATATTTAAGTAAAATTTTTATTTAAAGGTTTTTTAACAAATACAGAAAATAACATATAATATAATATAATGCATATATATATGCTTTTTATTGATTCCTATTATATATATATATATATATATAATATAATATACACACACACGATAAAAGATTATTATTATTTTAAACTACTTAAGTATACTTAATAAAAGAAGCATTTATTTTTACAAAAATTTAAAATATTTTATTAAAAATTAAATTTATACTCATTAAAAATTTCAAGTATATTTTATTAAAAAATTGATTAATTAAAAATTTTAGATGCAATATATGCTTGTAAACTTCTTTAGTAGTTATATAATATAATAAAGTATAGCCTATATTTATATTTCAACGAGTATTAGGGGTGCAATATGTTATATAACAAAAATTTTAAAAAGAATTGTGTGCAAAAAAATATTTAAAACAGAATTTGCATTTCAACTATAAACAATACGGGTTGTCATAAAAAAATGAAAAACATGTCGTTGAAAGAATAAAAAATATGAAACAATGCATGAGTTGTAAATAAAAGTTAAAAATTCAATATGTAATTAAAATTTCAATCCATTTAAAATATTTTTCTTATAAAAATAAAATATATCATGTTATATTTATATTATCCAATAATATTAGTGCTTGAACTATATATAAAAGAAATCAACATGAAAAAAATACACATCCTTCAAAAAAAAAAGGACAATAATATTTGAGTCATAAAGTAATAATAGTTAAAAATAACACATATAATTAAGTAATTTTATTTCTTGAAATTTTAACCTATTTAAAATATTTTTATAATAATAAAAATATATCATATTATATTTATATTATTTAATAATATTAGTATTCAAGTAATAAATAACATATGTAGATATGAGAAAAAATAAAAAGAAATAATATAGAACAAATAAAATAAAGAGAAACAATATGTGAATTGTGAAATGATAATGATTAAAAATAAAATATAGGTTACTTAAATTTATTAATTCAATCTCTTAATATATTTTAAATATTCTTAAAATAAAACATAAATTATATTATAATAAAAAAATGAAAAGAGGATTTAAAATTTTATAATAAAAATATGTATGAAATAAAAAAATAAAATTAATTCATAGATGACCATAAATCCAGGTGAAAGCAAAAATATAAATTAATATTGAAAAATTAGGAGGAAGGAAAAAATAATAACATAAATATAAATATACATATAAATATAAATAATATTAAAATTAAAATAAATGGAAGGACAAAAATAAGATGATATGTGGAATTGGCATAAATAATATTGAAATAATTGGAAAAAAATAATATAAATATAATGTAATAAATAATATTAAAATAAAAAAGGGTAAAGAGATGGGAGAATACGTGGATTGGTTGCATAGGTTGAGTATTGAAAGGTAGCTCTGTTTGAGCGAGTGAAAAGTTACGTGCTCTTACGTAGTATTAGGCTGAAAAATAGACACATGTTAAGAAGGTATTTGGTAAATAACTTTTTCATTAATTTTTAGTTCATTAAAATTATTTTGGATAGCATTTGGTTTGTAGAAGTAGTATGAAAGATATAACTTCTCATGAAATAAGAAAAATATTAAGTTGTTTCATTTAACTAACATTTTTCTTCATTTAAATTATATTAAGATAATTTAATATATATATATATATATATATATATATATATATATATATATATATATATAATATCTTAATTTTTTCCATAAATTTATTTTTATAATAAATTAAGAAAATAAAAAACTATCAATTTAAAAAAATTTATGGAAAGAGATTAAAAATATAGTTTAAAAAAGATAATTAGATATAACTAAAATTTATTAATATTTCTTATTTTTATATTACAAATTTGAAGATTGTATTGGTTATTTTGATAATAATTTTTAAGAAATTGAAAGTTAAACCAAATAAAATATAGAAAGTTAGTTTTTAAGAAGTGTCAATTTTTTAATGTCAATCAAATAATTTTAAATATTTCTCAAAACATTCATAAAAGAAAATTATTTCCTAGTAAATTTGATTTTCTAAAGAGTCAAATGACTTCTTAATTAATTGATTTTTTCAATCATCAATTATTATAAGTTTTGACAAACAATTATTTAATAAAAAGTTAAAAATATTTATAAAAAAGTTAAAAATACCCTTAAATCATATAATAATAATCATCATCATTTATATTTATTATTTGATTAAAATTATTAATGAATGCTTAGTGCCTACCATTGCATCATTGCATATTCATACTCACATATCATCTAATATATATTATAATAAAATAGTTTTTTTGGTAAATAATAAATAATTATTTAATTTTTCATTATTTAAATTTATATTGTAAAATTATTATTATAAAAATTAATTGTTATAATGCACAATAGACTTTTCCATGATTATAAAAAATATTTATAACAAAGATTTTTGTCATCGATATAAGTTGCAAAGTCATTAGTATAAGTCCATTCTGACAAGAAGTCATCAATATAGGAAAGGAAAAAAAGTTGTGCCTCTTGAACTCTATACTGACAACAACTCAAGTGATGCTATATCAACTACAATGTCATTGATACAAGTTTTGACAAGGGTCATCTAACGTAGGCTAGTACTAGTGATATTATTATCGGTATAGCTTCTACCTCATTCCAAAAACTTTGTTGCCTATGTAGAGTGATTTAATATTTTTAAATTTTGAAAAATATTACTAACCCAAATGACAATGCCATTAATAAAAGTAATTTGATTTTTTTTTAAGAATACCTACACAAACAATAATGTTATCAATGTAGGTTTTTCTTGTTAATAATTATAGATAACAATATCATCTAATAATTTTATTTTTTAATAGTTTTATTTAAATTTTATATATAATTTTTTGTAATTATTTTAAATAACAATATTATCTAATAAATGAGACACACCTTTAACTTTTTTTGCAATTAATAATAAATTAAAAATTTTATTTTAGCAAACATAATAATAAATCAAACAAATGAAAAATATATAAAATAAAATCATAAATGATATATAATAAAATATCATCATAACATCTATAAATAATATCATAAAATGTATGTACAAGAAAAAAATGTATATATAATTAGAAATGTTTACAGAGCAAAAAAATCATCAAAGGCATTGTTCATGTCCTTATTTAAGTCATGATGAAGCTAGTATTGAGGAGAAGGTTGGGGTTAGACCTGGGGCATTATAGAAGCAAATGGATAGGGTATGGACAATATAGGCATGTACAACTAAGGTTAAGCTAGTGTAGAAGGTGCAGAAACATCCATGATAGGTATGGAAAATATGAGAAAATGCATATATATATATATACTCGTATCTACTACTAAATTTGTTGCTAAAGAGTGAACTACTCTTATTGCGCCTAAATGAGCTACTAAATCTAGGTAAGTTAATGTTGTGTCTTAACAACCAATCTCATATCCTATTGTGCCCTTGTAAGATATGTTGTGGACTAACTCAGTGCTAGGTTGGCATATAATGTCTTGGCTAACACATGACCAAGTTTCTTCCTATCCTTGATAAGTACCAAGCCCCTCAATGATAATGGAAGGCTCAATCCACATCGAAGTTAATGGTAAGCTAGTGGATAACGCACTAGATTGTGCTCGTTAGGTGGTTAGCTCCTCATTCTCACTTTGATGTAATTAAACAAATATTAGATAGAATAAGTAAAAGGTTTTTCCTAGATGGCATGTGCCTTTTTCTCCTAAAGCACCTTACTCCACCTCTTGTGGAAAGGTTCATAGTGCTCTCACACTAGCATACCCATGTCATAGGGATAGTAACTAGAGTTTTCACCTACTGCATGCAATGTACCATCCTCTTTATCAAATCTAATAGGTAATGATTTAGAACCTTACTTTTGAAATTTTTTTGTGCACATTTAAGGACTTACATAAGCCTTACTTTTTCACAAGGGCAGCTTTCAAACATAATACAATGTTAATACTATGGATTTATGGAAAATAAATGCTAAAATGAAAATGTATTATAATAAATTTTACTTGACTAGCATTATGAGGGAATATGAGTAGAGAAACATGGTGGCTTTCCTTTATCATCTCCTCTATGATAGTGTGTGTTAATATTAGTGATGGCTATCAAGTAATACAACTAATAAGCATTATTAAAGACATGTAATTTAAATAGCTAACAGCATCATAAATTTTTATAGACTTCAATTTTATATACATGTTTGTTATATGCCCTAAATCCACTTTATCATTTCAACTCTAAAAGATAAGGCTCTATTCCATTCAGAATATTCTAATAGTTATTATGTCAATTTATCCATAATATGTTTCATAAATATAGAAATTTTAACAGTATCTCCCTGCAATTTTCCATGTAAACTATACATCGATGTAGTACATATCTGGAGAATAGTGAAGATGTTAAGAAATTTCTATAATGTGAAATAATGAGCAAATGAGTTAGTAATAATAACTATATGACTTATCCTAAACTATCCAAATTTATAGGAAAATTAAAAGGTTAGGTAGCTTATGAAGATCAACTAACCCCTAAATGAGTTTAAGGTTATAGTGTAAGTGCATTTCTATTTCAAATTATTAACAATTACAATAATTTTAAATATACAATAAAATTACATAAAATCCCTACAAAGCTTATAATATCCACTACTTTACTTAAGGTTAATAATAGTTTCTCTATGTCAATTACTAAATTCTTACACTGGTCAGTTCTAATCTAATATCTTAGATAATATGTAATTTTTTTAAAGTTTATTTTTGGTAAATTGCATTATACTTTTCTACCTTTATTTTTTATATAATTCAACAATTTAATAAAATTATTCATAGTACTTAACATTTATTAATAAGTTAATGTTTTAATTAATTTATTTATTTTGTTAAGTATTGTCATAACTTATTTTGTCATGATTGAATTCTAAATTATTACCTTACATTATTGTATATTTCACATCATTAAAAAATATCCATTTTGGTTGCTTGAATTTTCAAAATTTATATACCATCATTATTTGATTACTTTGATTTTTCTACATATTAACATTTTAATATTAGTATTTAAATCACCTACAACATTAAATTATTACAAATATTTTTATGCTTCACTATTTAAAAATACATATTTATTAATAAATTAATATTTTTACTCATTTAATTTTTTAAGTAATGACATCAATTATATTGTTAGGATTTCAAAACTATTACCTTAAATTGCTATATATTTTATATCATTAAAAAATTTATATTTTAATTATCACATTATGCTTATTTATGTGTCATCATTAATTCATGTACTTTCTATTTTTTTACATATTTTAACAAATTAATAAAATTAATTTTTTAATTTTCTTCTAATATTAAATTATTACAAATTATTTTCTCCCATATTATTAAGTGGTACAATTTTATTAATTAATTAATATATTTACTTTTTAATTTTTAACAAATGATTACAAATTTTTCACTCCTTTATTATGTAGTAAAACACATTTATCAATAATCTAATTTATTGTTTTCATTTTTTTAATTTCTTAAATATTAACATAACATATATTCTTAGGAAGTTAAATTATTCACTTAAATTATTATATATTTCACAACATCCTGTAATTTCTAAAAGGAATTTTTTTAACAACCCTATCATATAATATACTCACTAGATATTTGAAATAATAAACATAATAAATTATGCAAAAAATATAATTTCACCAACTAACATAATAATGCATAAAACTAATTCCTAAGAAATTGTCATATGTTGCAATATGACATAGCATACTCTCCTAATAAATAAAAAAAAATTTAGGAATGAATATGCTACTATAAGTAGATTCTTTTATTTTCAAAATATTTCAAAATTTTGGAAAGAATATATATATATATATATATATATCAAGAACATTCCATTTCTTAAGAATAAGAAAATATTGATTCTAGTCAACAAAAAATCTATAAATATATTATCCCAATCATAATTAGTTAAGTTTCATGCATAATGTTAGTGGCAAAATATTTCTATTTTCTAATTTTATAAATTTTATACACATATCAATATACATGAATTGAAATTGAAAATACCAAAGGTTATAAAGGATTGAATCACCTAAGATAATTGCAATATTATAATTACATCAAAATTATCCCAATCACAATTGCTATTTTATTTCCATGATTTCATAATTTTTGCAACATAACTATGATCAAAATACAAAATTTTATTTGAACAAAAAAAGGAAAATAAATGAATAAAATAGAAGTTTATTTCAATAAAAAGAAGGAAAAAATGTATAGAAATAACAAAGCATTGGCCAAGCAACTCTTTAGATACCGTATGATGCTATGATGCTTTTCAGTCACAACAATGCATTAAAGCTTCATATAGTCTATTTTTCTTACCTTTTAACATCTTTGAGGCAATTGATTTTGAAAATGGCCAATCATCATCACCACATTCATTCTAAAGGAAGGATCATTGGGGCTGGTATTAGTGGCATTGCTACTGTGAAATAACTTTCCCATTATAATCTAATCATTTTTGAAGCCATTGATTTTATTGGGGGTGTTTGGAAACATTATTCTTATAGATCTACTAAGCTTTAAACCCTTCAACTTAATTTTGAATTCTTAAACTCTCTATGGCCTGTGAAAGATAACTCATCTTCTCCTTCTTATTCTAAGATATTAGAATACTTAACCAACTATGCAATGCATTTTGATGTGTTTCAGTTTTTCAACTTCAATTCTAGGGCTATTAAAGTTCGTTACATTGGTGATTATATCACCCAGAAATCGCACCAATTCAGGGTTGATTCTCATAAACCAGAACAAGAATATGGAAAACTCTAGAGTATGCATCCTGTTTGGGAGGTTGTTATAGAGAATACCTAATCCAAAACCATTTAGGTTGCTTTCCTTCTTAGTTTTTTTAAATTTCTTTTATTCTTCATAATTGAAGCAAATATTGTTAATCTTGAATGATCTATTTCTAGTTTTAAAACCAAATAATTTGCAACAGTGGTATGCGTTTGAGTTCTTATTGGTATGCATTGGCAAATTTGGGGACATAGTAAGGATGTCAAGCTAACCTCTGAACAAAGGTCTAGAGGTATTCAAAGGGAAGCTAATGCACTCCATGGATTGTTCTAAGCTTGACAAAGAAGTAACTTTTCAACTCCTCAGAGGAAAGAAGGTAGTAGTTGTTGGGTACAAAAGTCTGCCATCGATTTGGCTATAGAGTTTGCAAAGGCAAAGTTAGGTATATATTATATAGGCAATGTCATTAAAATTTACAATTTGTTATGCAGAAGAAAAATTAAGTTCACAAATTATGAAAAGTAGAATGGTCAAATAATTGAAGGGGTCAAGATGATTGCTTGTATTAGATGACTCATTGACCATATTCATCCTTCTTTCCCGACTTATTATTAAAGTTTTTCTAAATTGCAAATTTAGAAAGGATTAGGGATTAATGACACTAAGTGTGATTTAATAGTGGAAATCTCAAATAGTATGATAAAGGTCTTTAACTCAAACACTTTTATTGTTGATATGAAGAAAATAATTATATAAAGCTACCACACTTAAAACATCAAAGAAATTTACAAACTTGCTTCTTATTATCACATGAAATGACAAAGAAAGAGATTGAATTTGGTGGTAAGTTTCATATATATGTATATTTTAGTGTGAGCATATGCTTTCACTAACTTTCTTAAAATCTCTTGTATTAAGTATGACATTTCAAATACTTTAACAAGTTTTTAAACTTTACTCCTATAAAAATATTGAAAAACATTTATCCTTATTGAATCTCAAGTCCTACCTTTATCTCTGATTGAATCTAAAACTTCTTTACTCAATCATATTATATATGCTTGTATATATATAACTATGAAAATTAAAAAAAAATGATTGAAAGGATTTGTAATGAATCAAACATAACTTATTTAGATTTAGGACATTATAGGTGAACAAATTTATAAGTTAGGAGAAAGCATTTTTCATTTAGGCTTTATTGTCTTGTTAGGACATTATTTCAATTTGAATATATTTTAATTGACTTGGTTTCTTTTTACTTTTCAAATGAATGTCTACAAAAGAACCTGAAGGACAACCTTGCACGATGGTGATAAAGACTCTGCATTGGACAATCCTATCTTCATGGATATGGGGATTGCCATTTTACTTGTTTTATTAAATAAGATTTTCTCAAATCCTCAAATAAGGGTCTAATCAACCCTTGTAGAGAACACTAATATGCTTTCTTCTCTCTTTATTGGTAAACTTTAATTTCTCATGAATTATTATTAGTTATATTAATGATTTAAAAATTAAACTTAATCAATATATTTAATTATCAAATTGTAATTTTAATTTGATTAAATTAATTAATTAATTTAATGTTTTTTAATCGATTAAACAAATTTAACTGCAACTTGTTAGCCTTTTCAAGTCATATATAGTTTAACTTTTAAAATATTATCTGTTATATAGGTTTAATTGTGATTAGTGATTAGTGATTGATTGATTATGAAAAATATCCATTCATGAACAATACATTCATGGATTGTTACGGTATATATATTTTCCATACAGAGAAAGATAGTTTCTAAATTTATTGAATCATACTTAGTCTAGAACTTTCCTTTGGAGAAATATGGGTTGAAACTAGATCACCATTTGCAGAAGACTATGCTTCTAGCTAAATGAATATTTTGCTTTAGAAATTCTTCTTTAAGGCTAACAAGTGGATCATACAATTCAAAAAGGCTTCAAAATAGTGGTTTTAGGGTAACGGGCTTGAATTTGAAGATAACATCAGATTGGAGGCTGATGTTGTACTTCTTACCATCAATTATGATAGGAACAAGAAGCTTTAAACTCTATTACTTGAGCCATTTAGCAGCTTATTGGTGGACTTTTCCAGTGTTATGCCCTTATATAGGTCAGTAACATCAAGTTTCTAAGAAATAAACATCATATTCTTTTACTTGTAGACATACTTAAAATAACTCATATAGTAATTTGATTAGTGGAGTCAAAGGAATTATTCATCCATTAATACCCAACATAGCATTTGTGAGGTACATTAAAGGTATCTTGAATCTTCATATGGTTGAGTTGAGGTGTAATTAGCTAGCTAGACATGTTGATGAGCATTTCAAGCTTCCAAGTGTGACAAAAATGCTTGAGCAAATAAATAAAGAGATTAAGGTCATGGAAAGAACAACAAGGTTTTATAAGAGACATTGCATTACAACTTTCAATATTAACCATAGTGATAAGATTTGCAAAGAGATAGAAAGAACCCTTAGAGGAAGATGCATTGGTTTTTTAAAATTTTTAGCCCTTACTACAATTAAGACTATCTTTGAAGTAACATAAAGAAGTAAAACTCAAAATTTTAGATTCATTATACTAAAGAAGATCTTGGTAAGAGATTTTACATAATCTTATGATTATTTTACCTATAAGACAAGTTTTCCTATAATGATATGGCCATATTCAGCTTTTTATCGAGGATAAAATGCATATTTTATGTTTGTTATGTTATGAACATTATCATTTTCTTTTTAGTGAAATTAGCCTCTTATATAGGCTTAATCATTGTATTGCTTCAATTTTTTATTAAGGGTTTAACACTAGCTATATAATTTAAATTATTAACACTGCAAACTTTTACAATGTTCGCACACATTTAAACGAAATATAGAACCAAATACAAAATATTAATCTATACCTCATTCAATGTGCAAGGATAATTTTTCTAGTTTTATAATGCATTTTATTTACATAAAGTTTATTTAAATAAGTGGAATGATGATATGCTAGACATGATTTTATCTATATTCATGTAAAGTTTATTTTATCTTGTTTCAAATTCTTATCTTAATATGTTAGACATGATTCACTTGTTTTTGTGTTTTCCACTTTGTATAATTGGAATGAGAATCACATATGAAAATCTAAAAGATATTTCAATGTCTTTTAAGAAAAGACATTTCTTTGATATTTTACAAGCCTTGTTATCCATAAAAAGAAAAAAAAAATTGAAGTGAGATTTAAATAGAATCCCAAAACCTTATTTACTAAAGGCAAATGAATCTAAAATTGGGAGGAGACAGAAATTAGATGTAACATAATCAATCTCTATGTCAAGATAACCATTCACCGTCAATGCCATGAAAACCACGTGATTAGGAACAAAAAGAATTGGAATACACGTTCAAAAGGTCTAAAACCAAAATGCATGCAATTAGTGAGACTTATCTTGCTATGATTGTTAAGAAAAAAATCGATTGAATGAAATAACAGGATTTCATTAGTCAAACTTATGCCACTTTTGCTTTGAAAAGTAAAAATTTTTAATTTTGTTTCTCTCTATAAAGAGTGAAAAGGACTCAAATAAGTAACATTTGCAATCATATAAACAAAAAAGACTCACATTCTTTAAAATTATGCTCAATACCATAAGATTTAAGGCTTCTTGTGTTTTTTTGGAGCAATTTTTTATATGAAAATGTTATTTCTTTATAGATAAGTTAAGGAGTGTTATGAGCATCTATATCTTGAGATCAATAAAAATGATACCTAAAATTGTGATAGTGGAAGAAAATAACTTTCTTTTTGAAAAAGTGAAAGTTATTTTCCTTCAAGTTTCTTACATTTAATATTAAACATATAAATCATTTTCTACCATCTCAATGTTATATAACTAAATTTTTATGGAATATATTTTTTGCTAAAACAAACGGGAGTTTATGATATGATCATCTATCTTACAAATCAAGGGGAAAAATATCATTGATATGTCAATCAAGAAAGCTTTGCCATGATAAATAGAATTGTCAATAAAATAACATTTTTAAAAGATGGAGGCATAATGAACCCATTTTGCTATATAAATACAAAGGATAAATACTTTAATCTCCTATAAATTAATGAAAAAAATGCACAAATTTTCTTTCTATTTTTAAAACTGACAAGTTATCTCATTTAATTGCCTTTCCCATGGAATATTCTTTTCAAATATTCTAATTTCTTCAAAACTAAAATTTCATAATGATAACATCTTAAATGATGAACATGTCACCGAGTATTGTTTTCTCTATTGTGAAAAACTTTTAATAATCTAATGTGCATAGCAAATCATGTACATTGTATATTATTTTTATGAATGGAAAAATATTATTTTGGTGATAATGGAGAAATGACCTTCATATTAAAATGTATTGTATTTTATTTTTAACTAATGGAAGAATGAATTTCTTAGTGATAATAAAAATTGATTATTATAGTAAAAAAATATCATATTATATTTTTTATTTATTAAAGTACAAAAAATATATTGCACAGACTAAAAACACATCTAAATAATACAAACTTATATGATGAAACTAAGGATAATATTAGTACTTTTGTCAAAAATTTCATTTATCTATGCATAATTGAAAAACTTAATGGTTAGGGAAAGGAAAATAGTAAAATGGATAAAAGTGTCATAAAATGTTGATCTTTTAAAAAAGATTTGCATAGATTTTAAAAATTAAGAAGAGATTTATTTATATTTTCCATACTTTAAGAGCTATTAAAGTATTTTATTCTTAAATAAAAATATTTAGCTATTGACCCTATAGCCCTATTTAACTAACTAAAGTGTAATCTAAATTAGTAAAATAAATTGAGCATGTGATTCTTAATGAAATTAAGCTCTTGCCCTTTCTTTGCTAATATTTGACTTGTTTTTAAAATCAGAAGTTAGATCACCTTTGTTATGAGTGTGCAAACTAAAATCTATCCTAGATCTTTTCTTCATATTTCTAGTGGGATATACTGCTCATTGAGGCCATCTACCCTTTAGATTGCAAGGTAATTATCTCATCCAGACAAATAAGTCAAATATTTATATCAATTATAATTATTATTATCCACATACCATATGTAAGATTGTTCTTATATTCTCCTTTACTAATTATAAAATAATTTTACATTAATCAAAGATATTAATATTTGAAATTGATTTATTACATACAAATACATAAAGAGAGAGATTGAAAATCAAAAATAATATTTCCTATGTGTTGCAATACTTAACTTTTTATAATAATTTAATTTATTTTATTTATATGCACTTGTTGCTCTTACAAATAAAAAATTCTAAATTCCCCACTTACTAGTGAGTATGAAAATAGATCTAAAAATAGACATGATATACTTTAATTGATTAAGATCTTTATTAATTATTGATTAATATTCAAGTAGAGTCACAAACTACTATTTAGCTCAATATAAAAGTTAGAAAAATGTTATTGTGACAAAAAGAGCATAAGCATCAAGAAGAAAAAAAGAAATCAATTTTTTTTTGTTGGAAATGGATTGATTCTGCTATTTTTGGAGACTAAATTTCATTTTTATGACTTGCATGGAGAGATTATAAAATTAGAGATAAAAGAACTAGAAAAAAAAAAATACAACCATTAAGAACTTTTAAAGGAAGGATTGTTTAAAAACTTATAAAAAAGTTATGTGCAATGTAGCAAATCATTATCATGTAGGAAGGATGGAGTAATGAAAGGCATAGTTATTAAAATCAAAATTAGACATTAAACTGGGTAAAGATTTTGTTCATTAGATCACTAGTTCAATCAGTGAATTATTGATTCACATTTTGTTATTATTTTCTAAAAAAAACCAATTTTAAGAAAAGGGTTGTGTATTTTACTCTAATTAATATTTCATGGATAAAGAAGTGAAATTTTTGTATGATTTTCCAATTTCTATAAGAAGCATGTTATAAGTAAAATTTAAAATGGGTAATTTCTTTGTTGTTTACATAATTTCTTGTAACACCACAATGAGAATATTTTTATAAATGTTTGAGCAAGAAATGCATTAAAGAAATTTATTAATTTAATTGCTCACAGCCATATGTATGCACACATGTGTATATATCTCCTTTTGAGGTAAAAAGATGAGTAATTAGGAATGTATGTGTATAAGTGCATGTGTGTATGAGGGTGGGCCCTATTGGATTGGGTCATTAGAGGATATAAACTTGCTCGTAAAAATTAGGAAAAGTCCTATTTTTGTGTAATCCCATTGAGCAACTTGCAACATTTTGATCATAGCTTTTGATTATCCAATTTGCTAACCATTACAAGATTCAAAAAGGGGGCATTAAGGGGGCTTCAACCTATTAAAATTTCATAATTTAATTCTATGCCAATTAATGTCAAGATTTTCATTAACCCACCTTTGGTAATTAGGTTAAAATTTTTTGAAGGAAAACCCTATTAGGGCATGGTTTGGGGTAATAAATAAGGATACATAGGGTTAGTTGGTGTACTTGAGTTGCAAATGGTAAAAAGATATGACATCTTTTCTAAAAGATCACAATACTAGCTTGAAAAAGGATGAAAATAAAATTAAAAATAAACTCTGTTTGTTTTTTGAAAGATAATTTCCAATGGCAAATCTTAATTTCTTGTATATAAATGAAGGAATGCCATGTGCCTTTATACCTTAGGATTAAAAAATTACTCCTTAGAGCCATCCATGTTGATGGAGGAAGACAACTTCTTGTCTAAAAGAGAGAAAGTTGTCTTTCACGAAACTCATTACTTTTAACTTTGAACATGTTAATCATTTTCTACCATCTTAATAGTTTATAATTATATTTTAATATAAGATATTTTTGCCAACACAAATGGTGTGGTAATTAATGATGGTTTTAAGTTTTCCTTTTTGTCTATTTATTTTATATCACTAAAAGATAATATAATAGTAGAAAAAAAATAATAAAACATAAAGACTTCTTAAATTATGGTTAACGTAGATTTGATTAATTTTTTAATTATAAATCAATAATTTTCAAAATATTTTACTCATTGCAAACACATCTTGATTCCAAATTTTAAATCATTTTTAACCTTATAATTCCAATTTAATTCAATTAGTTTTTGGCACTTTGAATTTTTTTGCCCAACCCTAGTATGTAAAATCCTATCTAGCCATAGTTTTTGCAATGATTTTTATATCAATTCAATTATTTCAAAAATTAGAACATTAACAATTTTTTCTACTCTTAATTACAGTCTTTTTTGGAATTCGAATTATTCTACCTTAGCAAATAAAAGCCTGCTTGAGATTAATACACATTCTTCTGAACTACCACTAGTTTTTATTGCAATTGACACTAAGAGTTGAAAGAAGCACCTATTGTTGTTAATAAATGTGTTTTGGCCAATAATTGATAGTGTAATAGTGTTTTTAATGCAATAAGATGAAAGAAAAGTTGAAAATACTTAATTATTTTATTTTTTAATGATGTATTTTCTTTTTATTCACATAAAATATTTTACATTGACTATAAATCAAATTTTAAACTAAAAAAATATATGCAACAACAATCTGCAAGCAAGGACTATTCTAGGCTAATTCATTTCAAAATTCAATTTTTCTTATTAAAATGCATATTGTACTTAAATAATATTATTTAAATTAACCTTCTAAAATAGATTCATTTGTTATTGATTGTTTTGTCTAGACTAAGACTTTTTGTATATAGAGTATGATAAAAATTATTTTTGAAGGAAATTAAATTTTGAATAATTACCAGAAAGGTTTTAAAGATAATTTATGATTAATGTCTTTTAAAATTAAAAAATTGTCTTCATAAAAAAATGAAGTTATGATTTTAAATTATTTTATAAATTCAATTGGATAAAATATACAATAAATATAAAATAAGAAAGAAGTGACATCTTTTTTCACATTATATCTAGACTTTTTAACATTATCTTTTGGATTTAAAAATATGAAAAAAAATCTACGTGATTTATAAGCATAAAACATTTAAAACAATCAATAAATAATGGGAGCTTTCGTGGATCTGAGAGATTAATTTTAAATGTAAAATAAAACACATTATTGAATTTTTTAATATATATTAAAGCATATAATTATTTTTGATATATTTTTTAGCATTCTTTTAAAATGTAAGATAAAATTTTGTTATTAAATTTCTTAATTTAAAATTATATTTATATTTTGAACATAAACTAGCTTAAAAATATTTTAAATAGAAAATATTTCATAAGAAATTATCATATGTTGTCATATGACATAGCATGTTCTCTTAATAGGTAAAAGATTTGGGAATGAGCATGCTACTATAAGTAGATATTTTTCAAAATTTTGGAAAGAATCATCATATATATATATATATATAACATTCCATTTCTTAATTATTAGAATGAGAAAATATTGATTCCAATCAACAAAATATCTATAAATACATTATCCTAATCATAAGTAGTTAAGTTTTGTGCATAATGCTAATGGAAAATTATTTCTATTTTTCAATATTGGAAATTTTTATAAATTTTATGCATATGTTGTGCATATATGTCAAAATGCATGAATCGAAACTGAAAATACCAAAGGGTACAAAGGATTGAATCGCCTAAGGTAATTGCAATATTATAATTGCATCAGAATTGTCCCAATCACAATTGCTATTCATAATTTTTGCAATATAACTATGATCAAAATACAAAATTTTATTTGAATAAAAAAAAGATGAATAAAATAGAAGTTTATTTTAACAAGAAAAGGAAAAAAAATGTATAGAAATGATGAAGCATTTACCAAGCAACTCTATAAATTCCCTATAATGTTATGATGCTTTCCACTTAAAATAATGCACCAAAGCTTCACATAGTCTATTTTTCTTATCTCTTAACATCTTAGAGGCATTTGATTTTGAAAATGGCCAATCATCACCACCACATTCATCCTAAAGTAAGGATTATTAGGGCTGGTATCAGTGGCATTACTACTGTGAAGCAACTTTCCTACTATAATCCAATCATTTTTGAAGCCACTGATTCTATTGGGGGTGTTTGGAAATATTGTTCTTATAGATCTACTAAGCATTAAACCCCTTAACTTAATTTTGAATTCTTAGACTTTCTATGGTCTGTAAGAGATAACTCATCTTCTCTTTCTTATGCTGAGATATTGGAATACATGACCAACTAAGCAACACATTTTGATGTGTTGAAGTTCGTTAACTTCAATTCTAAGGTTGTTGAAGTCCATTGCATTAGTGATCATATCACCTAGAAATCACACCATTTCATGGCAAATTCTAATAAACTAGAACAAGAATATGGAAGACTTTTGAGTACGCTTCCTATTAGGGAGTTACTGTGGAGAACACCTAATCCAAAATTATTCAAGTTGCTTTCCTTCTTACTTCTTTTATCTTTATTTTATTCTTCATAATTGAAGCAAATATTGTTAATCTTTTTGAATAATATATTTTTGGTTTTAAAACTAAATAATTTGCAACAATGGTATGCATTTGAGTTTTTGGTAGTATGCATTGGCAAATTTAGGGACATAGGCATAGCAAGTATGCCAAGTTACCCCCCTAAATAAAGGTCCAAAGGTATTCAAAGGGAGGGTTATGCACTCCATGGACTATTCTAAGCTTAACGAGGAAGTTGCTCTTCAACTCTTCAGAGGAAAGAAGGTAATAGTTGTTGGGTAGAAAAAATGTGCCATTGATTTGGCCATGGAGTGTGCAGAGGCAAACTCAAGTATATATTATATAAGCAATGCCATTAAAATTTACAATTTGTTATTCATAACAAAAATTAAGTTAAGAAATTATGAAAAGCAAAACAATTAAACAAGTGAGGCGTCAAGATGATTGCTCGCATCAGATGACTCGTTGACTATATTCATCCTCCTTTCCTAACTTTTTAATAAAGTTTTTCTAAATTGTCAATTTAGAAGGGATTAGGGGTTAATGACACTAAGTGTGATTTAATAGCGGAAATCTCAAATAGTATGATGAAGGTCTTTAACTTAAACACTTTTACCATATTATATGAAGCTACCCCACTTAAAAGATCAAAGAAATTTACAAACTTGCATCTTATTATCACATCAAATGACAAAGAAAGAGATTGAATTTGGTGGTGAGCTTCATATATATATATATTTTAGTGTAGGCATGTACTTTCACTAACTTTCTTAAAGTTTTTCATATTATGTGTGACATTTAAAATACTTTAACAAGTTTTTAAACTTTACTCCCTCTAAAATATTGAAATACATTTAACTTTATTGAATTTTGAGTCCTACCTTTATCTCAGATTGAATCCAAAACTTATTTACTCAATCATATTATATATGCTCATATATATATATATATAACTATGAAAATTAAAAAATAAATTGAAAGGATTAGTAATGAATTGAACATAACTCCTTTAGATCTTAGACATCATAGGTGAGCAAATTTATAAGTTAGGAGAAAGCATTTTTCTTTTTTACTTTTTTGTGGTGTTATGACATTATTTCTGTTTGAATATATTTTAATTGCCTTGGTTTCTTCCTACTTTTCAAATGAATGTCTACAAAAGGATTCAAGGGACAATCTTGCATGATGGTGATAAGGACTTTGCGTTGGACAATCTTATCTTTACGAATATAAGGATTACCATTTTATTTGTTTTATTCAATAAGGTTTTCTCAGTTCCTCCAACAAAGGCCTAATTAAACTTTGTTGAGAGCACTATTATGCCTTCTTCTATCTCAATTAGTAAACTTTAATTTCTTATGAATTATTATTAGTTGTATTACTGAATTAAAAATTGAACGTAATCAATAGTTTAATTATCAAACTATAATTTCAATTTGATTAAATTAATTAATTAATTAATATTTTTTAATCAGTTAAACAAATTTAACTATAGCTTGTTGGTTTTTTGAAGTCATATATATTTTGACTTTTAAAATATTAACTTTTATATAGGTTTAATTGTGATTAATGATCAGTGACCAATTGATTATGAAAAATATCCATTCATGAATAATACATTCATAGATTATAGTGGTATACATATCTTTCCTACAGAGAAAGATAGTTTCTAAATTCATTGAATCATAGTTTGAAACCTTCCCTTGGAAAATATGGGTTGAAACTAGATCACCCATTTTGCGGAAGACTATGCTAAATGAATATTTTGCCTAAGAAATCCTTCTCTGAGGCTGACAAAGAGATGATACAATTCAAAAAGGCTTCAAAATGGTGGTTTTAGGACAAAGGGCTTGAATTTGAAGATAACACTAGATTAGAGGCCAATGTTGTACTTCTTGCCACTAGTTATGATAGGAACAAGAAGCTTAGAACTCCATTACCTTAGCCATTTAGCAACTTATAGGTGGACTCTTCTAGCATCATGCCCTTGTATAGGTTAGTAACCTTAAATTTCTAAGAAATAAACATCGTATTCTTTTACTCATAGATATACTTTAAATAACTCATATAGTAATTTGATTGGTTGAGGCAAGGGCACTATTCATCCATTAATACCTAACATGGCATATATGGGGTATATTAAGGGTATCTCGAATCTTCACATGGTTGAGTAAGGTGGAAATGGTTGGCTAGACTTGTTGATGAGTGTTTCAAGCTTCCAAGTGTGAGAAAAATGCTTGAGTAGATAAATGAAGAAATTAGGCTCATGAAAAGAACAACAAAGTCTCATAAGAGATGCTGCATTACAACCTTCAATGCTAACCATAGTGATGAGACTTGCAAAGAGATAGGAGAGAGCCATTGGAGGAAGACAAATTGGTTTTCTAAATTTTTTAATCTTTACTACAGTCAAGATTATCATTGAAGGAACATAAAGAAGTGAAACTTACTTTTTTGTTGGGGGGTTTTACACTAGTTAACCATAGCTTTTAATTGTTCAATTTGCTAACCATAAAAAGATTCAAAAATGGGACATTCAAGGTAATAACTATTGTATGAATTTTTCCTCTTTTTCCATATGGGTTGCTTACCCTTTCTTACCTTGCAAGAAAGAGAATAATGAGTTAGCAAAAATATGTAAATTTGAATTAATTTATTTTGCAAGCCACATAGTTTGGATGGATAGGAAATAATCTTTAGAAGAGTGTCTCATTCTCTCTTTTAAACACTATTGAGCACTTTTGACTGATGATCCTAGTCAAATTCAAAAGTGATTAGTAAGAGTAATTAATAATAATTTTTTAGCATTCTCTTCCTAGAGATTTGGATAGATATGGGGAAGATGCTATCAAGATATATAAATATTATTAATAAAAATTTTAAAGCTAATTATCAGACTTATGATTACTTATCACGTCCCTATTCAACCTTAACTCACAAACTATACACTAAAATTCAAGTCATAAAAATGTTCATCAAAGCTTGTGTGTATGTAATGACCATATTATACCTCACTGTAGAACATGCAAAGGCGTTTAAGTTACATGAATTAAAGAAGTGGCTTATACATGTCTGAAACACTATCAAAATGGCAGACCAATGCTGTTAGTCATAAGTCATTTTCATAAAGGTCACAACAGCTAGTGATTAATATTACATTATAAACATGCTGAACATGTAGCCATTATCATCAAGGCTACAAGAGAGAGAAGGGTCTTATCTTTTCTTAAAGATGATATCGTATAGGTGTCCTATATGAAACTTATGAATTCATACTTACGAAAATTTACGCAGGTATGCTGCGAATATCAATCTAAGTACTAAAATGAGGGTCATTCTTTAATGGAACCGTGTATCATAATCACAATGAATATTAAAAAAGAATTTAAATGAAGCCTATAAAGGAAATTGAAATAAGCAACATCAGTTCTGAACCGAAATTAAATGTAGTGAAGTTTCAAGGATATGGCCAATTAGTATAAATTAATGAAATTGAAGAAGTGTAGGTTAATGGTTAACTTGAGTTCCATGAATATCTGTTAATAGGCGTCTGAGAGAAAATATATGCCACAAATGCATCTAGGTCAGTATAACAAACAATTAATTACCTTTCCTAATCTACAATAATTGACATTGACGTTCCTAAATATTTTATTACCACTTTGTTTTGCACAACAATTTAATCAATAAGATATAAGTTAACATTTAGAGGTATTCCATGTACTATCTTATTAAAAAAACAAATTTTAATTTGATAAACTATCTTAACTAGATTGTAACCTATAAGTTATAACCTCTCCATTTTTTTTAAATTAATATTTTTTTATTAATTTATAATCCAAATTCTTTATAACATAAATCTAAATATTTTTTTTTTCATAAAATATGATTAATTTAATTTTAACATAATTACATTCTAATTTTGAACTATAAATATATAAAAATATTATATGTAAATAAATATGTAATATCATAAAATATAATTAGGCAATTATAATTTTGTTATAAATAATAAAATAAAAATTATATAAGTAAATAAATTCTTAAAATATAATTAATTAAATATTAGATATTATATTTTTATTTTTAAACATATTAATCTTGTTACTTAATATAACTTGATTTTTAGAAAAATATGAATTATTTTAAATCTATTTTTGTTACTATATCTTTTTATGCCATTTTATAATTTTAGTTAATTTAATAACAAATTTTGTAAAACACTTCTTACACAATTAACTAACTTATCAGATATTAGATATCAGTTATAAACCATTAATTATCAACTAATTACCCACTAATTATGCAAAATAGAAGTTATATTACTTTCCTACCATTTCAAGCCTTGATTACTAATAAAATAGCGATTGGGTTACACCACCTTTAAGGTAAATTAAATGCATAAATGTGAAGTAACTAAGCTGATTTAGTGCATTTTATTCCATATTTAAGGCATTTTGATGTAAACTCAGAGCGTTAAAGGCATTTTAAAACAAAATAATTAAGCCAATCCAATGAGGGAAGATTTCTAGAAAAATTAATAGGCTCCTAAAATTTAAAGAGCAACAACCTATAAACAATAAATTTATTTGCTTGCATTACTTATATATTGCGCAGTACCTTTGTTTTCAAACAGTAAATTTAATCTTCATATCCCATCTAATGTCTATTTGTTTACTCTTTTTGCTCTATTAGATAGTCTAATCCAAATGTTTGTCCATGCTACTTTATCTAAAATTATCTTATTATCACAACTTGGTTCTAGAACTCCCATCGATTTTCCTTAAACATGAGCTAAAAGCTATTTGTCATATCCTTGTTTAACTTGCTTCCCCATCAAATTCTCATTTACAATGGTGAAGTTTCACTCGTGGAGAAGATTCATACTCATTTTATTTATATGATCATATTAATTTACTTTTATGCTCGTAATGTAGAAATTTCATATGCTTTAAAAAAGCCTAACCATGTCATGTGAAGTCAAAACTAACTCTTGATAAATTTTGGTTTATGAGAAGTACATAAAAAAAACTAAATTATACTGGTTCCACGTATAAATCAATAAGGTTGCTTAAATTAAAGCTGACTAGACTAAGTCATGAAACACATATCTTGTTCGAAGATAAGGAGCGTAGCCTTCTGAAAAGGCAAACTTCACGTATGGTTGAGCTGACCACCTTTTATTTTTTTGACTGAAACTTTGGTCTTGGTCATTTGTTCACTATGGTGTGAAAGGCACATGCTTGTTTTGGACAGAGTGTACTCCTAGGCCTTCGAGATCCTTCCAATGAAAACAAACTAAAGAATTCCTCAAATTTGCTTGTGTTGCTAATTCACAAACGACTTGAGACTTTAATTTGTCAGCGACTACTTACCCATTCTAAGTGATAAGATATATGTCAGCATAGATCCACGTCATTTTCTTATTAGATAAATAAATAGGTTCAAGATAAGGGCCATTCCAAACCAATTGCTTCCGAGCAATCTCTTACATAAAATTGTACGACATCAAAATCCAAGTTAGCGGCCGTACTTAGCCATGTCTCATCGATCAATCGGCTAAGCATATGATCAACATATTTTATGCAAATGTTTTATCAAACATCTTTGGTGCTATTTGGATAAAATACTTCTAGTAGATAGCTTTGTGAATTACAAATCCAACAGAAGTTGGAAGCAAGATTAAGCAGGAAAGCATATACAATGCATCAATGATGGAATATGAAAAGTATACAAGTAGGAGTTAATGATGGTATCTTTGAGGGAGAGTACGAATTTGTGATGTTTTAAGATTTTACTACCCTTGGGGATTATATGGTTGAGAAAAGTCATAAGAGCAAACTTATGGGATCATTGAGTCGTGCGTTATTGTCTCCCACAAACGTCACTCAGATTCGTCAGAAGTTTTCCGATACAGATCGAGCAAGATAAGCTCCATGAATTTTCTGATTGCAGAGGAAAACCAAGAATATCTTAGTCGTTCCTGCATGAAAATGTGGAAAATTATATTAGAATCGTTTCACAAATTTGTAATTCAATGAAGTTTCTTTCGTCGGATGATCGTCATGATCAAAACCCAGATGCCGATACCAAACTCAGCGAAATGCTTCCAGAAAGCAGACCAGCACTCGATTCGAAGCCACTTAAAGCTTGATCCGCAAATTAACAAAGACATCCATCGTTGCTTTCTTAGTTTGTGGTATTATGTTGCCGATCGTGATCATTATCTGCACAGATGGGAGTATAATTGTCGTTACCAATAACAATAACAAATATAATTATAATAAATATAAAAATACAAAATTGATAGTATTAATTATAAAATTTGGGGATGTAATAGTTAATATTGGGAGCAATGTTTATTCTTGGTTTCCATCTATTCACTTTTGCAACTAATTTGGATTTCATTCTCGTATTTTCTTGTAAAACACCGGAAACTCAAGCTCAAGCATTGGAGATGCCCCCGTCGATTTCAACCTCGACGCTAGATACGACCTACCTCCTCTTTCGGCTCTCGCTTCACATCTTCAAATTTCTCTAGGAACTAACAGTATCCTTCCTTAATTTCGCATCGGAAGGATGATAGCTCTCTTGCTCTCACTGGCGATTTGCCTGAAGCTGACGCTTGGAAAAAGTCGATTCGTCGTACGCTTTTATGTTGATTTATGGAAACCGTGTACGGTGTACTGGTTAGTATCTTCGTATTCTAGGCAAAATGGTTTCTCTTCTTGTGTTTGTTTTTATTCCATTAGGAAATGAAATCCTTAGATAGTCAGGTTTTCTTCGAATTTTATTCATTCTGACAGATTTCTGATTGGGTTCATACGTTACAAGTACTATGTTCAATTAAGTTACGAGTCGCAGATTTCCAATTGGGTTCATAATTTGCAAGTATTATGTTCAATTAAGTTACGAGTCTAAGCTAGAAGTCATACTACACAGCTTGTAAATCCAACTAGAGGAACTGTATTAATGGACATATTGATTTGTCATTCCCCGCCATAAGTGAAATCGGATAATGCTACCAATTTCTTTGCTTCCTTTAATGTGTGTGTAAATCCATCTGTGCTCTGTGCATTTATTATTAATCATCAAATGTTCGATGATATTAGGTCTTTGAAATTAAAATGGATTATTTTCTAGCCAATTGAGTTGATAAAAATCCATTAAAAATCCAATTTCATCAAAAGAATTATTAATACCAAAATTTTTTATTTAAACTTATTTATTTTATATACATCTTTATTTTTATAAAATCATTAATTTCAAAATTTGTTAATGACAGAAACATATTGAAATTTCAATTATCCTAAGTATTTTCTCCATACAAATTTGGTCATGAAATTGGATAAATTTAATACTCTAAAAATCATCAATATAATATTTTTAAAAAATAAAATTACTTAAAACAACTTCTCTCTATCTTATTATTTTAACAGTTATATTACAATCATTTTATTGAAAATCTTTCACAAATAATAAAATGTGTATATATGATGTATCGAAGTTAAATAATACAATTGCAAATACAATCATAACAGTACTTAAAATTGTTGAAGAATTTTATTTTTTTCAAATTCCATCATGAAATTGGATGGGTTTGACAACCAAATTAACTAAATTAAAATAACTATATTAGTATTTTTTTATTCTAAATATAAAACAAGTGGGATGACTAAAAAACCTATTTTGATCATTATAAAATTAAATTTGTATTAATTTGATTCTTGATGGATCCTAAAATCATAAATTCATTGCATTTTAATAGACTTAAACAAGTAATTACGAGCATAGTCAATCATAGTTAATGCTATTTAATGTATAATATATAAAGTGGTTTAAAAAAAAGTCATTTATTTTGGAAATTCATGCCATTACTAAATAAAGATCAATTAGGGGATAAATTTTAAAAATCAATATAACTTTACTCAAATCCCCATTAATATATTTCTTGTAAAAATAAATTATTCAATTAATAAATGCCCAAAATAATATAGTAATATACTTTAATTGGTTTGTACAAGACTTATGTGCCTCAATCACTCCTTGATAATGGTCAAGACTTGTGAATATTTCAAATTTGAAAACCCTTAGCTATAATGGAATGCAATTAAAATATAAGAAATATTGATCAGTGTCAACCACAACTTCTAATAAAAAAATAATATTCATAGTGAAAAGTCACTATTCAAGACAAAATGTAGTAGTAATTATGGACAATTTAAACTTTATGATAACAATTTTTCATATACTAATAATAATTATTAGAGAGTCTAAGTGCATCATTATATTCTACCCTTTAGGTAAAGAATATGTCATGCAAGTAAGTATTCTTCTTCTAAAGCTAATATGAAAATACTCTAGTTCTCGAAATCTCATCCTCCTTGGGCAAATGGACTTTTTAAACTGATGTATTCTTAACTATAATGCCTTATGTCTTGTACTAAAAATTACTTTACATAATAACCCTTTTAGCGAAGTGATTATATAAGATAATTCAAGTAGAGTCTAAGCATAGCAAGGAATCAATGAAGTATGACATTTTAATGTGAGATGCTCAAGAGAGTCTATATCCTAGATGTGATGAATTCTTAAAATTTTCATTTATTCTAAAATTGTTCCAAATTAAGTGTATTGATGGGATGACTAACAAAGCTTTCACTAGTATGCTTAAGATGTTCAAGAATGTTTTACCTAAGGGTGCAACTGTGCCGTCAACATATTATGAAGCACAAAAAATTATTACTGATTTAGGTTTTGATTATGAGAAAATAAAGGCATGTAAGAATGATTGCATGTTATTCTGGAAAGAGAATGCTAACCTTGAAGAGTGTAGAGTATGTCATTAAATACGTAATAAAGATTCATAAAAAGTGCTACGTTATTTTCCTATAGCATCAAGATTGCAAAGGATGTTTATATCATTAAAAATAGCAAGTGACAAGAGATGGCTTTTTGATAAGCGAGTTAATGATGGAATTCTTAGACATCTAGCTAACTTGAAGGCATGGAAATCTTTTGATAAGTTACATCCTTTATTTGCTTTGAATTTTAGAAATGTAAGGTTAGGCTTAGCAAGTATTGGCTTTAACCCATTCAATGGCCTTCAAAGTGACTATAGCATATGGCTAGTAGTACTTCTTATGTATGATCTCCCACCATGGATGTGTATGAAGCAAACTTATACTATATCGTCTTTGTTGATTTTTAGGAAGAGTTCGCTAGGTAATAACATCGATGTGTACTTATGACCTTTTATAAAAGAGTTAAAGCAATTATAGGAATTTAGGGTTAAGACTTATGATGCCTCATTAAATGATCATTTCCAAATACATGTTGCTATTATATGGACTATTGGTGATTTTCTAGCATATGTTAATCTATTTGGATTGTCTACCAACAATTATAAAGCATGTTCTTGTTGTTACAATGAAACTAGTTCAATCTTTTTGCCCAATTGTAGGAAATGTTGTTATATGGATCATCATCATTTCTTACCTACTGATCATAAATAGTGATATACAAAATCTTTTAATAGAAAAGTGAAAAGAAAGGGTGCTCCTAAGTAATTATCTGGTGTTGAAGTTTTAGGTCAAGTGAATGATCTAGAAGGCATGAATTTTGAAAAAAAATATAGAACTACTAAAGAGAAAAGATAATTGAAAAAAGAAAAGTATTTTTTTGAAATTTCATATTGGAGTATGTTGTTGCTTCGTCATAACCTTGATGTTATATACATTGAAAAAAATGTGTGCAATAATATTCTGACACTTTATTAGACATCTAGGGAAAAGCAAAGGATAGCATAAAGGCTAGGTATGGTTTAAAATGTGTTAAAATTATGAAGCATCTTGCTCCTAAATTAGTAGATGGAAAATGGCACATTTAACTAGCACTTTACACATTGTCCAAGACTAAAAAAGAAAGGGTGTGCAAGTTTTTAAAGGAAGTAAGGGTTCTCGATGGGAATTTGTCTAACTTGTCAAAATGCATAAACTTGGAGAAACTTAAGATATAGGGATCGAAAATACATGATTGCCATGTGCTTTTGGAGCAATTATTGCCACTTACAATCCATGGAGTGTCATATCCCAAAGTCTATGATGTGATTGCTAAATTAGGTTTATTTTCTAAAGAATTATGTTTTAAATCACTAAAATTGGATGATTTAGACAATATTAAGCTTAAAATTGCTACACTTTGTGTGAAATGAAAAAAGTTTTCTTGCCATCTTTTTTTGATATTATGGTGCACTTGTGTGTTTACTTTGCTAATGAGGTGAAAATTAGTGGATCGGTCCAATATCTTTGGATGTATTCAATAGAAAGTTATCTTTTTTTAATATTATATTTTAGTTTAGTTTACTTTATTCACACTTGTATTTATAAAATTTTGTGTCAATCAGGAAGGCTTTTATGTAAATTTAAATGTTATGTGCAGAACAAAAGTAAACCAGAAGGTTTTATTATAAAAGCATATATTGTTAAGGAATACATGTTATTTTGTTTGAAATGCTTTTATTAGATTAAGACCAAATTTAACTAGTTAAAGAGGAATGCAGATAGGGAAATTGATAACTATGAAGGTCTATCAATATTTGCTCCTTATGGTACTCCTTTAGGGAAGCCTAAATCTAAAATCTTATAGATAAAGAGTAATTACAAGCTCAAGACTATGTATTGAGAAATTATGACGAGCTTAAACTTTATTTAATGTATGGCATTCTCTATTTTGAATTATAATATTTAAAAATAATGATATATTTATGATGTGATTTTTTCTTTGTAATGAATATAAGGAAACCATGTGTGATAAAGAATTTTTAGAATGGTTTAGTGATAAGATATGTCAATAGTATTATTAATATCTTCATTTTAAGTATCTTTTTTTTAATTAATAACATAAATGTCTTAAAATATCAAAATGATTTTTTTCTTACAAGGTTACAAGTTTATCAAAAAAAGATAATAAGCATGTGGCAAATGACTTGAGGATATTGGGTTGAAGGCCTTTCAAAGGTGTTCAAGTTTTTAAGGCATGTATTGCTAGTAGTTTTAGATTTCATACAAAGGATCTTGAAAGGAAAAGGAAAAAGCAAAATAGTGGAGTTATAGTTAAAGGAATTGTTAAGTTCAACAATGTTAACTACTTTGGAATTCTTGTTAGCATAATTTCACTACAATATTTGAAAGGAAAATGTGTGATCTTATTTTGTTGTGATTAGTGGGATGTTCATATTATTGGCAAAGGTGTGATGATTGACAAATAAGATTTTATTAGTGTTAATAGTAAATTCAAGTTACCTACTAATGAGCCTTTTGTTCTAATCTCAAGCTTAACAAGTGTTCTATATGAGAGATGTATCCAATTCAAATTGGCTTGTTATTATTAAGATGCATCCATGACATCACTATAGCATTCCAAAAAAAGAAGATCTTCAAAAAGATAGCATTATGCTACAACAAAATTATTTAATATCCTCAGCTAATGAGCTTTTATCGACTATAGATGCTGATAAGATTCATAATACACTCAACCATGGAAGAGATGATATAATCATGATGTAAATGAGCTAAATCAACTTAAAGAGTTTGATAGGTATGAAAGTGAAGAAAAAAGTGATTATGTTAATAGTAACATTGATAATGATAAGAAGAATGCCAATGATAATGATCTTGATGATCTTGCATGATCTCATTTTTTGTATTTTTAAAAAATATTTATTTATTTTAGTGATAAAGATAGAAAAGAAACTAATTTTAGTGATAATTTTTTTAGTATTGCTTTGCATGTATAAATGCTTTATCAAATATTAGTTACAAATAAATTATTATTGGCCATATCATCTAATATTGTTTTTCTTATATATGTTTTCTTAATAAATGTCTACTATAATTTTTTTTTCATATTTCAGTGTTTAACCTTGTTCAAAAATGTTAAGCATTAGACTAAAATCAGATGGAAAGCCCCAAAGTATCCAACCAAATAAAAATAAACCACAAAGGATTAAAAGGATTCATATTAACAAGAAAAAATTAGAACCCTAGGTATACAACACATTGCTAATTCTTTGAAAAGTTTGGTGGAAAGTAAACAAGAAAACAAAAGGAAAACCAAACATATGACTACTATGGAAAAAGATGAAGACTATGTTCCTACTTCCAGTGATGGTGATGAAGATGATTTCTATACTCCAGGTGATGCCAATGAGAAACAAGATGATTCTACATGTTCCAAAAAGGTAATTAAGAAATACTAATACATCTTTTTGAAAATGTGCATGCAAATGGCCATACAAAAATGGATGGAATCATATTTTTATCTCTATTTATGTATGTTGGATTGTGATCAAAACCAACACTCCATAGTGGTTCCCTCCTGTTAATTTTTTATGTTTCTAGTTTTAAAATTTTATTCGCTTGTTCTTCTAATTTCTAGTTTTTTGTGTTTCTAACTTTTGATGATATTAGAACTCTATATATTAGTTTTACATTAAATATCTTGTTTCACTAATGTAAAATAAGATATCTTATTCCAATAATGGATGTTCAACTTAACCATATTGTCAAGAAAGAGAGGCATCAACAAAGCCTACTTATTCCACCAATGTCAATTGCTAAATTTTTTACCATGAATAAAAGGAACAACAATCATTGGTAAGAGAGAAAGCATTGAAGACACTTTCCATGGCCTTCAAAACTATAGAACAAGGTACATTTGTTTATCTCTCTAATCTTGCACTTGAAAATTCACATTTGTAAATTTAATCCCTTGTTATATTTTGTAGCTATGAGTAATCAATCCCAAATCAATGAAAAATATGAATATAATGAACTCAATAAAGGTAAAAATCATTTATAATTTGGTTAGTTTTGTTTTTCTATTATCAAATTAAGATTTGATTAACTTATTCACCCTATATGATATAGATATGCTAGCATTAGAAAGTGACCAATAACAATGCAATAAGGATGAACATGTTAAACTTGATTAAGATAAATAAAATTTATATTTCATATTATGTTTTTTGCTGGCTAATATGTGATTATTTACTTCCTTAGATGATGTTGACATTTTAGAATTAGGAAGTGATGATAATATGGTGGAATGAATCTAGGTACCAATGCTATTGAGCTTTCACTTTTTAATAGAATAATAGCTGAATTTTTCATTACATTTGCTACTATTTGTTTCACCTTATTTCTTCCTTTTTCTCATTTGCTTGACATCATGAAACAGTGAATAAAACAAGAGATAATTTAGAGACACATCATAAGGAAAAAAGTCCAGTTGGAAAGAAAGCTATATTAGAAGACATATCTTCTAACAACAATGATGATGAATTCTTTGGACATAGAATGCTTACACATATAGATGGAGAACCAAATATTCCTAGTATAGCCTTTCTCTTTCTTTTCCTTATATATTAGTAAAAAAATTGAATTGGATTTTCACCAATAATAATTGTTTTTCTCTTTCAAATAATTGTAATGAAATTTATTGTGTGTAAAAATCTAGATTTAGTTTTAACAAGCAAAACTTAAGCTTAAATGTCCTTTAGATATTGTAAAGAAAACAAAAGGCCCTTTATACTATAGAAAGCTAATTGTATTACCTACTGGCCAAAAGATAGAAGTTAAGTTAATGATAACGGTAATCCCATTGGTGACAATGCCCTAACATTTTCCTTTTTCTTAGGGCAACAAGTTAGAAATCATGTAGTCTTACCAGTACAAGTTAAAGGTTAGGAAGATATTAAGCCTAAAACACTAGAACATTTATGGAGTTGTCTTGGTAAGGATATTTTCATTTAGTTATTTTTGCACAATTTATCTTTCTTATCTCTTCTTTCAAATAAGTGAAAGATTTCTATCATTATTATTTTAGTGAAATTTAAGGAGAAATTCTCATTTGATAACCAAAATCTAAAGAAAGAAACTATCCTTAAACATGCAAGAGCTCTAATTAGGAATAGTAGACATAAGATGAAGCAAAAATACTTCAAAGATCCCAAACTAAAAACAAAGGAGGTACATTTAAACAATATGCCTCCAAGTATGTGTAACGTAGATTAGAGATACTTGGTTGAATATTGAAGTGATCCACAAGTTCAAATATAATATGTTAATAAACCTAAAATGAAATGTGCTTAATTATCTTATGGTTTGTTATGTTTGTTAATTTTTCCTTCTTTTTAACATGTTTATAGAGATGTAAACAAAAAAAGCAACACTATGACTAATTTTTTTATTAGTTTTAAATTAAAGATACTAATTTTTCCTATTTAATATGCTATTAAGATTTAAAGGTTTCTATTGTAGCATTCTTGCTATATTCTTTATTTAGTCTGATTAATAAATTTGCATTATACACAAAATGCTATATGGATGTTGGTTTTAACAAAATTTTTATTCTTTTTGATATGATACCCAACCTTTTTTCTGTAAAAGATGGACATGCACGTTATCAATGACAATATAACTATAATGCTTTATGCATGTCAATAATTTCTCACTATCTATTAGTGAATTGTTTCTTATTATTAATTATACATTATAGTGTATAAAATAGCATCAACTTAGAAAGATGCTTAAACATGTTTGCTAATATGTACAATTTTTTGATAGGCAAAGAGTGAGAAAGCTAAAATGAGCAGGTCTCATCAAAAGATGCCTCACTATAATGATACTTAAAGTTATGCATGTCTTAAATAAGTCATGGTAAGTGAATTTAAATAAATTATAATGGACTTTTCTTAATTATCATTTTTTGTTCTTATTGATTATTAAAATTGCAAAAAAGAGAAAACTGGAAAGGATTACTCATGAGTTAATTTATTACTTGAATCTCGTAAGTGAAAATTAAAGAAAGATAGAGATGCTGTCACATTTGCTAACAACATGAGTGCAATAGTAAGCATATCATTTTTTAGTTATTAATAATCTACATGAAACATAATAATTGACAAGGAAAGAAGTTTAAACCATTACATTTGCCATTGATTCTTATTTTACATGTAATTTGAGATTGAGAAATTAAAGAAGCAAAAAGAGGAAGGGCTTAATGACGAGACAAATGAACAAATTTTCAAGATGTACTAAGCAAAGATACTCATGGATATTTATGTGCCTATGGATAAGGTAAAAGCATTATAGATTATTTTGGAGTCAAGCCTTCACGTATCAATCTTGCTAAAGAGGTTATGGAAATTAAGAAAATGACTAATGAAACAATATGGAAATTAAGAAAATGACTAATGAAACAATACAAGAAGCTAAAAAGATGTAGAGCAAGTAAGAAAAGATGCAAAAAGAGCTAGAAAAGAAGCAAAATGTGCTAAGAAAGAAGCAGAAGCAATTAAAAATGAAATAGATGCTAAGGTCACAACTAATAATAAGATGTGGGAGGAGAAATTGATAGATATATTGGATATTTATGGGATCACTTCAAGAAATACTAGCTTCAGTTGACTTTAGGTGAGTTCAAAAAAGAAAGAAATTGTGTTCCTTTTCCATTTAAGTTTTTATTGGCCAAATTATTAAGTTTTGCTTTCTCATGCTTACAAATGAATATAATGAGAAATTGTTGCATAACTTATGTTGTAAGTAAAGGTATAGAGAAATTGCTACATTTCTTGTTATTATGAAACAAAGCATGCTATCATTATTTTATTAGCTAGTTGTTACATGTATTGGCAAATTGGCTTTAACAATATTTTGGATTTATCATTAGAATCAGATGTTATTTTTTTATTTAGTATACATTGTATACACTTCACATGGATGATCCTTTGGAACTTATTTTAATACAATATCCATTCTTGGTTGCAACCTAAATTCAAATATTTTCCTACGTTTGGACTTGTATGTACATCATTATCAAGTTATAATAATCTTAACTTTCATATTTGAGAAAATAAATTATGATTTAAGCCATGATTAGATGAGATACTAGCCATACATATACATGTCTTGCTACAGTTGTACTCATGGTTAGAGGAATCTACTAGTCATGAGTATATCTTTCTTGCTATGCTGTACTTGTGGCTAGAAGAATCTAATAGCCATGGGTATATCTTTCTTGCTACAAATGTACTCATGGCTAGAGGAATTCATTAGTTATGGATATATCTTTCTTGCCACGACTATACCTATAGCTAAAGGAATCCATTAGCCATAGTTATATGTTTCTTGCCACGATTGTATTTGTGGCTATATAAATTTGTTTGCCCTAAGCATATTTGTGGCAAATATCTCTTTTTGTCACGATTATACTCATGACTAAATGAATCTTTTTACCACAGGTATACATATGGCAACGAAAATTATTTATGCCATAGGGTGTATTTACTCATGACAATTTTCTTGTCATGCTTATTTGTGCCATGAGACTTCCTAACTAGTATTTTCGTAGCTAAATAACATAGCCATAAAAATTTTGAACTTGTGTCAAGATTTTAATTGTGGCACAAGTGTCAATTTGTTGTAGTGTGAATACTATATTCAAATACCTTCATAGATTGACAGATTTGATTTTATATTTTATTTTGTTGGGCCTTTATTTTTCTTTGTATTTTATCACATTATTTTATCATGTCATTTTTGACATTTAATACTTTATTTGTTATCCCTTTTGGGTTGATTAGGGTGTCAGTTTTAAGCCTAAGTTAGTCTAATTAAAGTCCAATTATATTAGTTAACTTTTTTTTTAGCTCAATAAGTTCTTGAAAGAACTTATGAATTATTAAAATGATTCACCCTTTGTATCATTAATCTTTATTAATCAAGGATTTTTCCTTACAATATCTTTGTTATTCACTCATTAAACAATTTACATCCCTTGTAACATGTTCACTATTACTTACCATACCCATCCTTCTTTTTCTTTTTCCAAAACATAGCATAACTGTCCTTCACTCTTCGTTTTAATTTTATTGAATTTTGGAATGATCCATTATAGATTCACATCATTTGGTATCAAAGCTTCTAATTTCATATTATTTGGTATTTAGAGTAGAGTATCCTAATTTTCAGATTTCATTTTCTGTTCTACTGTGTTGCTTCATATTTTAGCAGTTTCGTTCCTGTCTAATCTTCATATTTCTATTTTCTAATCTTGTTGTTTTGTTCTGTTCTAATTGCTCTTATCGGTAATGTTTGGTGTTGTTTCTGCCATTCGGTGTTTGAGTCTTGTTTTGTTTCATGTTCTCTTGCGTTTCAATTTGTTCATTCAATGCTTTTGCTTTGCTTGAGTGTGAAGTGTTTGTCATATTTTATCAATCAAGGGTCCATTTAACTTTGTTTAATTTTGTGTCTTGCCAAGTCATTTTAATTCAAGTCAATTGCGTCATGAGTTTTAAATTCCAACTATTTGTTCTGTTCAGTAGCCCATCTGTTTGCTATATAATTCACATCGTTTAATTATCATTTAATCGGCGGTTCACTGGTTTGTCTTTAATCCCTGAGTCGGCGTTGTTTCTCCAAATTGCTATTGTAATGTGATGTTTTGTTTTAAGTCAAGCCATGTTTAAAGTCAATTTGCTTTGTGGTGCTGTCCTCTTTTTTTTTTTTTTTTTGCTTTTAATTAAAGTTTATTTGTCATTCAGTCTAGTTATTCGAGGGTCCATGTCTTGTCAAATTGCAGCTCGTCATTGTCACTTATTTTGAGTCATTATCGTCAAATTGCAGCTCGTCATTGTCATTTGTTTTGAATCATTAAAGTGAGTCTTCGATCCCGTTTTGTTTTCATATCATGTCTTAGTGTTAATTTGAGCCAATTCCATTTTAATCGAATTGGAGTTGTATTGTATTGCTGTCCAATAGCATCTTGTGTCCATCATCTAGAGTCAGTTTTGTGTCTTATCATCTTGAGTCATTGCATTTGCAAGCTGTCAAGTCAACTTTGTCTTTTATTTGTGAAGTGTAGTCTCATCATTTTCTGTGTCTAATTTGCAATTGAGTCCGTCGTCTTAAATCTGGTCTGTTCAATTTGTTTTGCTCGTGTGTCTTATGTCCTTGTTGTTTTCATCAAACTCTAGAGTCATTGGCCTCCCTTTCAATTGTCAAGTGATTGTCCTATAGTAGTTTGGTTCTATTTAAAGCTCAACGTGTCTTGTTCTTTGTGTTTATAATCGATTCTAACCAGTGCGCCTTACTTGTTTGAAATACAAAGCTGGGAGTACTTGATTCATGTACTTCAATAATGACGGGCAGTAAGCAACAAATTTGAAATACTCGAATCCTATTATCGAGTACCACCACTTCAGCTTGTGATACTCAAATCCCATAGGTCCATATCCCTATTTTCTTAATACAAAATATTACACAATAATTTTTGGGATGATTCAAAGGTTAAAAAAAAAAAGTAGTGTTGTGATAGAGAGAGACAAAGAGCAAAAAGAAGAACAAAAAGTGCTGGTTGATAAAAAAAAGTGATTCAAAAGAATAAAAGAAGTGAAAAAGAAAATAATACAAGAGAGTAAAAAAAATTGTCGGGAAGCGAAACAAAACTTTGATTAACAAAAATCAAAAGAAGAGTTGTGAAGTTGTGAAGTTATAAAAAAGCAAAAGAAAATTGTTGTTATTCATTAAATATTTTGTATTATCATCAGACTTCTTATTTTTGAACTAATTGTTTATTGTTTCTTTCTTTCATCTAAGTTCAATCTTATTCCTTGATTTGAGTGTTATGTTTGTTTCTTCTTTTGTCAATTTGATCTTCTTTTTTAAGTTTCTTTTTGTTCTACTCTTTGAGATTTGTTCTTATTTTATTATATTAAATCCTTGAATCTATCTTGATCATAGTTTTGAGTCTTTTATTTGAATCTTGTTTATCTCATTTCTTTAGTTGTTTGATTTTAAATCTTTGAGTTGAAGTTTTCCTTGTTGAATTTTAACTAATTTCCTTCTTTGAATTTCCATTTCTTGTTTTCCTATGTTTTTCCCTCAAATTGTGTGAATCTTGGTTGGCGAAATTAATTGTCACATTTGTTTAATCTTATTTTGTTGTTCTCCTTATTCTCAAAGAGTCACAAGAGAGGAAAAGTAAAGAGTAAAAAATGCAAGAGTGTATGAACTCATTTAAAGGTAAAACCCTACTTAGAGTGCAAACACAAGTTTAAATGCTCTAAAATAAGTGAGAAGTGTGCTCTTGTAATGTCTTTTCTTTTATTTAAGCTTTTTTACAAGTATATCTTTTAAGAATGATAGGAGGTAATGGCCATAAAGGTGATAGGCAAAGAAGGGTGGGAGTTGATGCTAATCTTGATAACATAAAAATGAAAATATCATATTTTCAAGGAAGAGATGATCCAAATGCTTACTTAAAGTAGAAAAAGAAGATGGAATCAATCTTTGATTGCCATCACTATTCCAAAAAGAAGAAAGTAAGGCTTGTCACTTTTGAATTCTTCAAATATGCCACTAATTGATGAAATCAACTTATGGCAAATGTCTGGAACAATAGTGAAAGACCTATTAGAACTTAGGATGAGTTGAAGTTTGTCATGAGGATGAGATTCATTCTTAACTATTACCTTAGAGATTGGTAGGAGACTAGTAGGGAAGAAAGAAGTAGAAAACAAAAAGAAAATATTGTAATGAAGGAGTTGAAAATAAAAATAAAAGAAAAAATGAAAGAAGAAATGATAGAAGAAGTGAAAGGAAGAGTGAGAAAAGAGAAGATAATAAACAGAAAGGAGATAAAAATGATTATAATCTTGACAATATTCAAAAGAAAATTCCTTTATGTCAAGAAGAGAAAAGTTTAAAAAAAGGAAGACAAAAGCTATGAAAAATATAAGAATCATTCCTTATGCATACTCAAGAAAGAAAAATTAAAGGGCATTATCAAGCGTAAAAAAGAATCCTTATCAAAACCTAAAAGCAAAGTGCTAAAGAGAAAAAAATAAAGTTGAAAAGCATAAAAAATATTTTAAGGGCAAGTGATTCAAATATTCAGAGCTAGTTATCATGCAATTGATTATCTACTTAAGAGAGCCTTAAAGATTCAAAAAGCTTTGGGAGAGCAAGCTAAAGGAGAATGTGAAAGGTAAAGAAAGAACATCTTCCACACTATATTGAACATCAAGGGTAAGATATACAATGTGATTATTGATAGTGGAAGTTGTGCTAACATTGCTGGTACTTGTATGGTAGAGAAATTAAACTTACTTTAAAATAGCCTACTCTATACAATTTCCAACGATTGGATAATAATGGTGGAATAAAAGTGTTAAAGCAAGTGTTGGTTTCTTTTACACTTGGTAAACACCAAGATAAGGTCTATGTAATGTTGCTCCTATGACTACTTGCCATTTATTGTTTAGGAAACTTTAGTAATTTGATAAAAAAGTTACTCATGATGGAGTCCTCAATCAATATAGTTTTGAAATGAATAAAAGAAAGGTGACTTTCAAACCTTTAACCCTAAGATAAGTGTTTAGGGACTAAGTGAGAATCCAAAAGAAAAGAGAGGAAGAAAAAGAAGAAGAAGAAAAGAAAATAGAGGAAGATGAGAAAAGAAAGGAGGAAAATAATAGAGAGAAGAAAAGAGTAGAAAGGAGTAATAATCAAGAAAAAAAATGCGATTGTGAAAAAAGTGAGAGAAAAATATTGCTAAAAGAAAAATAAAAAAATAAAAATTTGAAAGTGATTACAAAAATAAGTAAGATAAAAACTATTTTCAATGCTTCTAGGCCAATTTTATAAAACAAGAAAGCTTATAAAAAATACTAACAACTCTAAATTTATTTTGCTAAGTGCTCTTGAATCTCTGAAGTAAATAAAGAATTAAGGAAAGTTGAATAGGAAGCATTCTAAGTTGGTGGGATTCCTTAAAACTTATTCATGTGCCATCCCATATAAATAAGGTAAAGGTAATATGGTGGATGATACTTTGCTTTGAAGGTATACTCTTATCTCTATACATAATAAATTGTTGAATTTTAAGCATAATAATGACGCTTTATATACAAGATTGTTAAGTTGTGTAAACATTGAGAATTTACATGTGAATAACTATGATTTGGCTACCCCTTCACTTGATTTTGACATTCTTCTACATGTTGGTGGTGCTTTAAATGTTGATATTTATGAACAAATAATTTTTGAAAGTATCTTTAGGCATGATGAATTTTTGTTTAGGAGAAATAACTTATGTATACCTAAAAGTTTTCTAAGAAATTTACTTGGTAGAGAAGTCCATGATGTTAATGATCTTATTTTGGTTAATGAAAAGCATAATGATTACCATGAACCTCGTGTTGTTTTCTAAGATTAATTTGAAAGATGGATATCATTCAAGTTACTTTAGAAAAGATGTTGAAAAGAAAAATAATTTCAAAACAAAGTATGATTTGCATGAAGGCTTGTCTAAGCTACTTGGTTTATTTAATGCACCAAGTATTTTTGTGAGTTTAATGAATCATTTTTTGTATATTTCCTTTAATAAATTTTTTATGGTTTACATAGATGAACTTGTGATGAGTTTGTGTATTTTTATTTGCAAGTTTTTTGTGAGTTTCTATTATTTTCATGTTTTGAGTGTTTTCAAGAATAAGCTTTTCATTATTGGTTTGATTAAGCTGCTTGGTTTATTTAATGTACCAATTATTTTTGTGAGTTTAATGAATCATTTTTTTGTATATTCCCCTTAGTAAATTTTTCATGGTTTACATAGATGAAATTCTTATGATAAATTTGTATATTTTTATTTGCAAGTTTTTTGTGAATTTTTATTGTTTTCATGTTTTGAGTTTTTACAAGAATAAACTTGTCATTATTGGCTTTTATTATTTTCATGAGCTAAAAGGATGGATTTCTTTGTTGCAATTGGAAATTTTGAAAAGTTGGAAAATTTTGCCATAACATGATGATATTCTTGTGCATGGTAGAAACATAGATTGACTTTTAAAATGTGTTTTCAAGCCTTCAAAGGCAAAATGTTAAGTGTAAATTTTAAAGTATATTCTCTTTGCATTAAAAGAGTTATATTTTTTAGGAATGTTGTGTATGGCAAACAAATAAAGGTGGGTGAACGAAAGACTCATATAATGGAAGAATGCCTTTACTTAAATCTTTTAGTGAAATTAGGAACTTTTATAGTTTGGCTAGCTTTTGTAATAAGCTTGTGAATGAATATTTTACTCTAGCAATACGATGAATTCTAATGGTTTTCCCTAGTTTTGTTAATTTTATATTTGATCTAGATGGTTATTTCAATTGATGGTGAAGGTAGAAGGGAAGCTTCTTAGATCTAAAGAAATCCAAGCTCTAAGTTAAGATAATTCATTCTAAGTTCTTAAAGAGAAAAATAACTATGTTTCTAATTTGAATTCTTATGGTGAGTTTGATGTGAGTGTTTCTTTTAATAATTCTAATCTTACTCCTTTTGATGTAGGTTTTCAAAGATTCAGAATGAATCTTTTAAAGAAAGAAGAGATGATACTAAATAGAGGCAACCACTAAGAAAATTAGAGAAAAGCTTCAAGAGTTAATTTAAAAAGCTTGGATATATGGAAGGAGAGCTTGGAAGAGATTAAAAGGGCCAGATAAATGTATCTTGTGTATTTTAGCCAAATATTGGAATACCATATTCAATTACTAAGCTTAGAGTTCATTTCTATTTGCTAGTAATCAAGTATTGTATTCGAGTATTACCTTCATTTTGAGCATAGTAATCGGGTATCATACTCAAGTGTTATAGTTGGAATTTGTTTATGCTTGCTAATATGCAAATATAATATTCAAATACCTTTATAGGCTAATAAATTTGATTTTATATTTTATTTTGTTAGGTCTTTTATTTTTCTTCTGTATTTTGGCCTATTATTTTAGGATGTCATTTTAGACATTTAATATAATTTATTTGTTGCCTATTTTAGGTTAATTAGAGTATTAGTTTTGGGCCTAAGTTAGTTTAATTAAAGCCTATTTAAGTTACTTAATTTTTTGACTTTACAGCCTATATAAGGAAAGTCACTCTTTATAGAATTCAGTTTTAGACCATTGGAAAAATAGAATTTTCACTAATAAGAAAATTTCTCTTATATGTTTCTCCTTGAATTTTCACTAATAAGATAAGAAAACATAGAGTTGCCAACAACTTGTGCAAAGGCTTGAAGGAATCTTACTAAATAATTATAGGTATTTTTCTTTTATATCATATTTTAATTCCTATGTCACTTTTTGCTCACCATAGTTTTCCCAAACTACTTAAATCTTAACTTCTTAACTTGTTTGTTTATTATTCTAATTGTTTTCTCTATGTAGGTTGGTTTTTGATCTAGCTCTGCTAGTTCTTCTCTCAACATATAGGATACATTAGGGATATACTTTTGTAACATTAATACATGAAAAAATAGGATGTATCACTTTCATGCTTTTCAGTAAATCCAATAATATCCTACCTTACCAATCCTTTCTGTTATTAAATAATGTCTAACTTTCCTTAGTGCTAACTTTTCCTTTTTATCAAAATGCATCACTCCTTTCATTGATGATACTTTCAAAAATACACATTCACCTTCCTAAATTCCAATTCTCATTTATGTGTATTATCATAAAATTTATGCATATCCTAAGCTACTTATAATCTTTCTTTAAGTTAGCTCTATTGCATTTTATAACACGTCTAGTCTAATTATCTTTGCTTTTTATGGCTTAAACTATCTTATTATCAATCTACACCTTATGTCATATAATGTATCAAATGGAGCCATCTAAATTCTTGCTTGATAACTATTGTTATAAGTAAATTCTATTTTAGTCGGTATTTGTTCTAACTTCCTTCAAAGTCAATTGCATAAGCCCTAAGAATATCCTCTAGCTTCTTAATTGTTCTCTTTGATTATCTGTCCATTTATAGGTGAAGTGTTGTACTAAAACATAACTTTGTTTCCAACCTTTCTTGAAATCACTATCATAAATGCAATGTGAAATGTGCTCCATAATTAGAGATAATCATAGTTAGTATTGTCATGACCTAACCTAATTATGACTTATGTGAATACCGATACTAATTTCCATAAGCCTTAACACTATTCACAAATCTATCTAAAGGAAGTTTCCATGATTTATAGGGGGACTTTAAATTCACTTTAAATTTTTTTACAAAAAAATAGATAGAATCTCCCCTATTTTTGGATACTTCCTACCGAGGGCCACATACCTTGAAATATAAAACCTATATACTTTCAAGTACTATAGCATCAAACATACACATAGTATCATACAATTTCAAATTTATACACAAACAATCAATTTAACATGTCATATAATTCAACAATTCTTTATTTGAATGTTGATTCTAATCCTAACTATCAAATTTCTTTAGCAATGCGGTCTTGAATCTCCATAGATGCATTAAGCTCAAATATACTTACCACTACCTAAAAACATTAAAGATACAATGGAGTGAGTTATAAAAAACTCACTAAGCATATATTTGCCACTATTAATTCTTAATTCATATATATTAAGTAATCACATGCTATCTAAGTATTCGATAAGAAAGATAAATATAATTCAAACTTCTTGCGTTTTCGAATGTATAAAATCAAGTCTCAGATGAGATATTTACCTGCATATAACTTAAATTCTATACTTCTTGTTATAAATTATAATAATTTCAATTATCCGATAACAAATAACATTGTAATCATATCATATACTATATATTCCAGGTAGACATCATAATCATAAATAGCCATTAAGGCTTAAAATGCGAATAAATCATCTCAATCACACCAGTTGTAACATCTAATTATAGACAATTTCTATAGTAAACACACGTATAACCATATCTTGACTACCAAGTAAATATAATATTTTTTAACTACTCGCCAATAATTTCCATCTGACTACTAGATCGATCTTAAATCTTTCATAACTATTTGCTGCGAATCTTCCATCTGACTTTCACATCATAGCCTCATCATTGTTCATAATTTCTAATATCATTATTGGTATGATTCACAATGAATATACATAAGAGAGCTCAACTATCACATCACAACTATTTGTAAAACCATTGGTGCAAGAAACTAATTTGTCGTGGAGTAATATCAAGCATACAACAAAATATATATAAAAATACCATCATGTTCACCTATATAGCCATAACATATAGATATCATATAAACTCAATCATAATTTATCATTAGATAGAAACATCACCACCATACTTTTGTTATGCACTCTAATCAATTAACGCTTACTTAAATAACTAATTATTCTTATTCCATGATACTAAATCTATATATGAATATATATGCATGAATAGGAAATTTGTATTATTAGGAAAAAGAATACAATTCATAATATTTAAAGTATCTCTTATTTAAAAATTAATATGTGTTGAGATATTTACTCACTTGGTAATGCTAATCCAACTTTGGGAGGCTCTGAAGCATCCATATTCATCTTTTTATATCTCCATCCTAGTCCACCATCTATAAGAATAATATCGTTAATATGAAAATATTACTTACTTTTCTTTCTAAGCATTATAGGTTCAAGTTCCACATCATAATATAATGGTATTTCTTATTATTAACTTCTTGTATTTCCTAACATAAACTTATGCAGTCAAACACCACATTTTAAAGATTTACTTAGATCAACTTAGAATTGCAAATATTAACTTTTATGATATAAAAGTATTCTAAGTATAGTAACCTAGTATTCTAAAGTCTCGATTTATTATTTTATCAGTGTTATGTCATTTATCAAAATATGATGATATAATGAGAGTTTCAGAACTGAACATGAAACAATTAAAATAATAAATCCTTGTACTATGAAAATGCCATATTCATATCATTCTTGCATTTTACAACATAAAAATTGTATAATTCTCATATATCAGCATATATTTGAAAATACTTGTAAGAATGGGTTTGCCTAAAATATATAACTACCATTGAAAACATTATCATATCACACACTAAAAAAATTCTCTCATGTTGAGTAGATATTTTATAGCATAAAATTTGTATTTTTCTAAAATTATTAGCACTTATTTCATATATGCATAATTGAACCATACATGAAGTTACCATTATAATAGCATAAAATATTCTTTTAACCATTCTATTCTAGTATTTCACTACAAATTATAAATATATATATTTATATTTATATATATCATATGTATTATACACATAAATGGGTTATTTTGAAATAACCTTAAACACTAAACATCAGTAAAGTTGATGATATAAATGATCATAATCAAGCTATTTTAATATTCCATAGCATAAAATTTTCATTTTTCGAAGATAACATCATTCTTCTTAAAATATATAAAAATGAAATTTTCTTAGATTCATCTTAGATCATTATAAATGTTAAAACTTTATGATGTAAATGTGCTCACTAACTCATGAAATATTTGGCTGGAGCTTGCCAGTGCTAAAAAGGAGAAGGATCACCAGAAAACCTAATAGTTAAGCTCCTTGCTCACTTACATCTTTGCTAAAGTTTTTTTTCCTTACTCCTCATGCTACCAATAACAATGGTTGGCCATGAACTAAAGAAGCTAATGATGGTGCACCTAATTACCCAAATTGCTGGCAAGAAGAAGAGAGTAAAGAGAGAATGGTGACGTTACACTACTTTGATTCTTCCTCGATCAATAACTACCATCACCATATAACTTTAATGCTAATTATGGATAATGTGTGTGAAGGGGGCATAATAGCATGACAGCATAAAAGCCTCCTTGATGTTGGGTAGAGACATGAGGAAGAAATAAAAAAAAATAGAGCTAAAGAATCAAAATAAAGAAGAAATAAAAACCAATAGGGGATAGAGGAGAGGGAGCAGGATTGTGAGTGTGAGAAAGAAGATGGCCATATATTGCTAAAGGTAACTGGCCAACATAGATAAAGTAGCAAAAAAATAAATAAAATAAGGGAGAGAGAGAAATAACCTACAAAACACAGAGTAAGAGAAAGTAAAAATTCTAGAAAGGGAGTTATAAGCTTTTATACAATGCTTCTCGCCCATTATAAGCTTATCTCCCTTTTTAAATCTTAACTTTACAATATATTCATTTTGATCTCGACCATTAATTTATTTCAAAACTCTTTTTTTTTTGTAAAATTAATTTTATTTTAAAATCTCAACTCACTTATTTTCAATCTTCCTCTAAGATATATATATATATATATATATATATATATATATATATATATATATTAACCCGATAAAATTAAAAAATCATAAAAATATTTTAATCTCCCTTAATAAATAAATATATTTGTAATAACTTGATTAATTTAAAAATATTAAAATTAAAATTTTAATTTTCCATAATTTTCAAAAATAGTTTATCAAATATAAATAATTTATTTCCTAAATCTCTATGTTTCTAATACCTAAAACTGCTTTCAATTTGTAGGAAATTCTTTACAAAAATTATTTTAAACTAATCTTAAATTAATATGGTCATATATAAAAATAAATAAATAAATTTTAAATATTATTATAAATATCATTTTCAATATTTGAAACCTTTAATTTGAAAAATAAATTTAAACTAAATATTAACCAAGTAAATAAATAATTATCCATAATTATTGAAATTTATAAAGGTTTTTTTTTAACTTGGAATATTACAAGTATGCCATGTAATGCTATAATTTTATCTAAGAAAATTTGAGCATAATAAAATGTTAACAAAGTCATTATGAAATGCACTATTTTTGTGAGAAGATCTATAATCACCTAAATAAAATCATAACCTTTAATAGTTTGTGGCAATTTAGTAATGAATTCCACTATAATGCTTTCCCATTTCCATTCAACAATACATATTTTCTAATGGAGTCTTGTGGGATAGTTATGTTCCCTTTTAACTTATTAGCAAGTTTAGACATTTAGTCACAAACTCAGTCACATTTTTTTTTCATTCCTTCCTACCAATAGACATTTTTCATATTTTGATACATTTTTGTCGCACTTAAATGCATTGTATATGATAATTCATGTGACTTTCTCCATATTTCCTTCCTTATTAATTTAGGAACCACAATATCCTCTTATTTCTTATCACACATTTATCATCAACACTTAGGTGGGTCTTTTCTTTTGCTATTACCTTATCTTTCAATTGATCATACTTAGAGTCCTTTAGCTATTTCTTTGATTTGCTTTACTATTGTGGATTATACATCAGCTATTTCTCGATGGACTTCTCTTTCCTGTATGCATCCTCTTTTCCTTGGAGCTTTCTGACTTAAGGTATCTTCTACTATATTTTCCTTTCTATGATGGTAATAGATAGAACAATCATAGTCTTTCATCAATTCCATCTATTTATGCTATTGTAGATTTAAGTCCTTTTGCTTGAAGATGTATTTCAAACTTTTATAATCTATATAGATTTCACAAGTTGCTCCATATAAGTAATGTCCTTAAATTTTCAAAGCAAATACTACTGTTGTCATCTCCAAATTAAGGGTTACATAGTTAACTTTATTTTTCTTCAATTGTCTTGATACATAAACAACAGATTTTCCATGCTATATTAATACACAAACCTAGTCCAAATTTTGATGCATCAAAATAAATCATACAACCCTTAATCCTATTTAAAAAGGTTAAAATAAATGTAGATGTCAAGCATTCCTTTAACTTTTGGAAACTTTTTTCATAATCATTGCTCTATATAAAACTTAGCTTCATTTCGCATTAACTTAGTTAATGATGATGTAATATTTGAGAAATCTTTCATGAATTTTTTGTAGCATTTGGTTAATCTTAGAAAATTATGCATCTTTATCACGATCAAAAAGTCTTAACCACTTACCTACAACTTTTACTTTTTGTTGATCTACTTGAAATCCTTCTTTTGAAATCACATGCCCTAAGAAATGGATGTCTTTATCCAAGACTTGAATTCAGAAACTTAACATATAATTGATGCACCCTTAAAGTTTACAAAGTAATTTGTAAATGCTACACATGCTCCATTTCACTCTTCAAATACACCAAGATATCATTAATGAACATAATAATAAACTTATCCAAAAATGGTTTGAAAACTCAGTTTATCAAGTGAAAAAATGTTGCAAGTGCATTCATCAACTTGAAAGATATCATTAAGAATTCTTAATGTCTATAATGAGTGTGAAACATCATCTTCAAAATATCTTCCTTCCGAATCTTTAGTTAGTAATATTTGAATTGCAAATCAATCTTAGAAAAGCATTGATCACCATTAAGTGCCTTGAAATTAATTAAACAAGTCATTTATCCAAGCTAAAGGATATCAATTCTTAATAATGACATTATTTAATTTTCAATAGTTAATACATAGTCACAATGATCCATCTTTTTTTTTAATAAATAACATAGGTGCACCCCATAGGGAAGTACTAGGCAATATAAAACCTTTGTTCATTTAGTCTTGCAATGACTTCTTCAAGTTCTTTAATTTTGCTAGTGTTATTTAATATGAAGGGATTGATATCAAGCAAAACTTGATCTTTTAATCAAGTGGCAATCCTATTAGTTCTTCTTAAGAAACATTTTGAAACTTGTTCACCACTAGAACTGTGCTAACTTTAGGTTCTTCTCCTTTGGCTTTACTTACAACAACTATCATATCATGCACCCTTTCTTAACAAGTTTCCTCACTTTTACACAGGTAATAGAAGTATGCATCTCCACTTTCCTTTCACTTTGGAATATTCAAACAACTTCTTCTTTTAGCCTATATTTTACTCTCTTATGTTAATCATTTATACAAGCGTGATACTTAGATAGCTAATCCATTCCTAGGATAACATCATAGTCCATCATATCCTATACTATCAAATTTATCTTAGTTAAATTATTATTTAAGCTAATATAACACTCCTTAACTTTAAGTGTTGCTATAGTGATTATCATAACATTATCCAATCCTTAATGGTTAAGTTATAGGATAAGAAAGAATAGGTAGCTCCAAAATCAAGCAAAGCTCTTAACTTTATATTCTGGCTATAACACTAATGTGCTATATCTTTCAACTAATGGCCAGTTAACTTTAACATAATCACTTTGATGTATCCTAGCATTTTATAGGTTCTTTTCATTCTATCAAAAAGCTAATAAAGGTCAATTAATGGATTAGTACCATTATAACTCAATGTTTTAATTTCAGGAATTTGTGAACTAGTTGTAACCTATCTCATTGGGATATAGAGGTAAAGGAGGTTTTCTAATTTTTTTTCCTATTTTTGTTTCAATTTCCTTAGTCTAGCACTATTTCTAAAGTTTGTTATAAAATAACAGGCCAAGCCAAAGTTTTAAGTCATTCTTAGTCATTTCTACTTTCATTACTAAGAGAGTTTACAAATTCTTTTTATTCAAACATGCTTGGATTTGCCTTTAGTTCTCATTCTAGCTAAATCTTATAAAATAATGTAATCATAAAAAGAGAATTACTTTTCAAATGAAAGATATTTGGCATTCCATATGGTTTGACTAAGATCATTATTAATGGCTAGCACTGTACTGATTGCTTGTGGCTTAGAGTTCCACAATTCCTTAGATTATGCTTTCTAATCCCATAATTTACACCAATTAATGTTCCATGTTTACCATAGTTTTATCCAAATCATGCTTGGATAATAATTTTGTCACAGCTTAATTTTTGGACCATCATGATTGACATGAAAACATTAGCTAGATACCTTTACAAGCCTTTTCATTGAACTAATTTTTAAAAAGCTTTAGTATTTTCTAAAAATAAGTAAGATGCAAAAATCTTAAGTTTGAAAAAAAATTATAGCCATATATGCAAGTTTCCAAACTGCTATTCAACAAATAGACACTATGAAATGTTTAATAAAAAAAATTCAACAATACTTCTTTTGATAGAAAATAATATCTTAAATAAAACCTTTATTAATAAATAAATATATTTTTTTAAAAAACTACTTTTGATAAAAGTAATATAGTAATTTAAATCCATAAACAAAATCTCATTTTTAAATAAACAATAACATTAATTTTTAAATATATGGAAGTTCATAAAAAAACTTTTGGAAAAATAATAATTTAAGAGATTTATATTACATAAAACTAACCTTAAAAAACAAAAACATCAAAAATCCTTTTTTTTTCTTCTTCTTTTTCTTTCTTTTTGAAGGAAACTCTAAAACCACACATATGCCAATTTCTTTTGAAAGTAATATCTAATTTTGAAAAACTAAAAATACAAAACTTAGAGATTTCCTTTTTAATAGTCATTTTCTTTTTCTGATTAAAAAATAGTTGAAACATAATTATAGATTTACAAAAATGTATAAATATCTTCTTTTTAAAATTCCCCAAGAAAACAAAATGATATTTTACAAAGAAAATCATTAAGGAATTTTTCTAATTCTTTGAAAGAATCAAGTTTTCTTCTAAAAACAAAAGTTCAAATCATGAAACAAACAAAATAAAGTAAGATCGGATTAATAAAACTCAAAAATCAAAAGATCTTATTGATAAGATACTTTGGAAATAACATACACTCTTTAACTTCACAAACTCTGATTTTTTTTCTTTTGAAGTCAAGCTAGAAATATTTCTTGAAAATGTTTCTTTGGAAATCGTTTGCAAGTTATATATTTGATATTCAATGCTTTCCATATCTTACCTTGATAATGATGAAACCATTTTCTTTTCCCTTTTTCCTTTGAAAAACCATGCAGGCTAACTTGCTATATATCACAAAAATCATAAGACAACTAGTACATTAAATATGTGTCATTAAAGCCATAAATATTCATAAATATGTATCATATATACATATTCATCATAGAATAATATTACACACAAGTTAATTATATAGAGAGTTACCTAAGCCTTCAAGAGTTATATAAAACATGTAGAGAGTTAGATATAGTTATATAATTAATCTTAAAAATAGATAAACATGATAGCTATCTACTAGAGTAGCTGTTAATTATGTCCATGTTAAAGTAAGAGTCATGAGAGTCAGGTCCTTAAAAGTTGGGGTGTGTGGTGGATCATCCACCACTACCGGTGATGATGTTCTTACTAGTGCTTTAAGAATTAAGGCGAGGTTTATGGCATAGTCTATTATGGACTAGAGTACATTTATGCTTATAACAATATAAAAATCAATCCTATACTTTCAAAATGCAATTCCATATAGGTGCTAACAAATAATAAAATCCCAATGAGTGCTATACAAATCCAAATTATCTAAAAAATATGTTCACAAATAAAATGAGTAATAAATTATTTATTAAGATAACTGTCACATAATTTTATAATGGTTTTCAACTTAGAAAATCAAGTATAAATGAGAAATATATTAAACCACTTCCTTACTAAAAATATTTTCCATAAATTTCACATTCAATAATTCTATATACTATACTATTAGAAATTTGACTACATAATATAGTCATAAGTAAAATATAATGAATTGATTAACAATTAAATTGCAATAAGGCATAAAAGGTTTCCTCCTCATTACTCTAAACTAACTCTATCCCACACATATCCTAACCTTGTTCTTGTGGGCCGACTTTATCCAATGTGTCATTTTATGTGACTCAAAATATAAAGCACCAGATCGATCTCTTAACTTTTCCATAAGTGTCATATATACATAATTATGCCACATCGTCATATATGACACTCAAGTTAATAATTACATATAGTATTCAAGCTAACAATCTCATAAGCATTCAAACCTTTCTTCATATATAAGGCTCCTTCGAGCCTATTTTCACATAGGGCAATCTTTGGCCCTTTTTCACATAACAAGAAAATCATAATTTCATCCTTTTGCCATAATCATAATATAATATAAGATAGAACATAATCTAGTGAGAAACATTTTGCAATTATCTCATCGTATTTCTAATAATCATATTAAGAGTTCATGCTTCGATTTCCACATGCTAGATTACCTTATCACATTTCCATATAAGAGTTCATTATCATTCGCAAATATTCTTGCATATAAACTCATTAGTATATATATGATTCATAAATTAGCTTATAACAATAACCCATTCATTGATCTATCATTTCAAATTCATGGTTTTATCATGGAAACCTGTAAAGCACCATTCAATTTTTCATAACATTTTTACTATTACTCAAGTATACTTTTAAGCCATTAACTTCATACATTTATTTGCTATAAATAAGCAATATTTCATTGTAAAATCAAACACACTCCTCATGATTTTTACAACAAAGACATCAAGAGTTCAATTTAGATTTTCCAAGTTCTACAACTTCCAAATCTAAGCATACTTAACCCTAAACTTTGCACATTATTTTACTAAGTAAGAAAACTAATTTTCTCACTAGGTTTTATCATCAAGATCATAAGCATGTTGTCTAACAATAACAAAAGTGCACTTTTTCACCATATATCAACATCAAATAGTCAAGAAAAAAATCACAAACTCTTACTAGGTTTTAAAATCACCCTTATATTTGAAATTTTCATTTTAAATAGAAATTTTTTCTTAAACTCTTTGTAAATTTCCAAAATTAAAATATACACATTAAATTTTATTTTTCAACCTTTTTCATGTTAAAAACATGTTACATAAGTTATTGAAATAGTCACCCAATAAACAACATTAAAAGAGACAAAACATTCATGTAACTTTTTAGGAAAATTTCTAGAATTTTCTTGCCTTATTTTAATTGCTTAAAACAAGTTAAAAGGCTTCTTTTCAACCATTTTCTTACTTAAAATAAGTTACACAAGTAATTAAAATATTTTACTAAAAAATCCACTTTAAAGGAAACAATTTTTCTCTTGAAAACACAACTTGTAAATGTTGTTTTCTAACTTAAACCAAACCATTCAAGCATGTTTTTACTTCAAAACTTTGATATAAATGGCTAATAATATCTCCTAATTAGTATGGAATAAAAGGTAACAAATTTGTTTTACAAAAATAAAAATTTTCTTGCTAAAATAGCAGGATACTCATGAGCTATATCTATGGCTTTAAGCATGATTTTCACTTAAAAATTTTGATATAACCATCATATTATATCATGCTTATATAAAGGTTTAGAATCATGTACACTTAATTTTATAACAAAACCTAAAATTTTGTTCCATGTTTTTAAGGAAATACTTAAAGCTTCTCGGGAAATTTTCAACCATGAATCTAAGAAAAACTTGTAAGCTATATTTATGCTTTTGCATAAAGATTTTGTTTCTTCTTTGAATTAAATCATGTTTTACATACATTTTTTTTTTACTAAAAAAAGTCATTTCATAAATTTTCTTTAATAGTTTCTTTTTAATTTATTTGCAAATCCTTTTTCAAAACTCTTCTTTTTTCTAAAGAAAAGGAAAATCAAATCATATTTCTTAACTATCACTTTTAACATATGAAATAGAAGTTTTATGAAAACAATTTTTCAAACTAATCCATCATGAATATTATATCTTCAACACACCATCAACGAAATCACATGTATATATCTTATGCATAAAGATCCTCTTAAAGTAAAATTAGGAAGAAAATAAGTAGATCTCTACTCACTTAACTAATTTTACTTGCTTGATTTTCTCACACTTATGATTCAGGTTGTGCCATTCAAAATAACATGAAAGTAGTAAGAGAATCCTTGAAAGAATTATGAAATGAAAAGAAACCATTGGAGTAGATGAGTTTCTACCTTATCTTTATTGAACAACTGAGCTCAATTTCCAAAAACTTCAATAAAACTTTCCACAACTCTTAATATCTCACTAAGAAATATAAAGAAAGACAAAGAATGATAAATAACACAACTCTTAATCACTTTTTCTCCCTCTAATTGTGGGTTAAGTTTAGTATAAGGGAGAATTTAAACTCAAAACTCCTATTTATATTACTAAGGTAGAGTGACTTTACGATGACATCCTCCTTCTTATGTTTGGAATCCAAGGAGAAATTTTAACAAAAATCCACTAAATCCTATCATGCCAAGAATATTCGCTTCTCATTTAATGCATCCTTGTTATAATGAATGACTAAACTTCTCTCACTGAATGCATTGTCATCTTAAAAGGATGACTAGGCTTGATTCCTAAGATATTCTTTCTCGTTTAATGAATGCTTATCCTAGATGATGACTAAGCTTACTTCGTAAATGCAATGGAAGCTTTTCACTTGATCATCAATTCTTCTATGATACATTAAAATAATATAAACTATTACTAATCATCATATTTTATTTTTCTAATAAAATTATAATTAAGAAAACTACTTGGAAATTACACTAATGTTCAAAATCAATCATTTTTCCTTCGATATCCTTGCATGACTATATACCTTCCATGGTGTTTCTAAAATTTTACCATTTTGTCCCTTTGGATTTTCATAGAATGCTTGTAAGTAAAATCTTTAAGTTATTCTAAAACTTTATTAATTTTTTATCTTGAATAAATTCTAGAACTACTCTTAATTTCTCCTAGATAATCTCTAATAAAGTTTTCATCTACTAGAATTAATAATTATTTTTATTAATTACTAATTAATAAATATTTTCTAATTCAATTCAATTAGTCTTTATCCATTGAGTTTTCACCTAGTATTAGAACTCACCACTAATGACCACTATCAACCACTATCACTAACCACCAATATTCTCAAACTGGGGCCAGCTTAACTAGTTTAACTAGTTGGATTGTTATCTAGGAGTGAAAATAGTCTGGAAGGACCCTCAAACTTGGACGGGGCAAAAATCTAGGTTGACTCAACTAAACCCAATTCAACTGGAGATGTGGTTCTTTTTTTTTAAATCCTTCTTTTGTCCAATCTAGAAGTTCAATGTAACAAAAAGTACTACCTAAATTTAAGGATTTATTATATATTTAAGAAGCAAAATGGATGAAATTTTTTAATTTATATTAACTATTATATTATTTGAAGTACTTTACAAATATTACTATTAGTATTGCTTGAAATAATCTTTTAGTGAGCAATCATGAAATATTTTGAAATACAACTACCTCCCAAACTATCTTATTTAGTTCATACCTTTTACATTTTTAAGTTTGCAACTTTATCATTTATTTATTATAATATGAATTGTTATTATATTTATTTTATATTAAAGTATATATCAAAAGTAGTATTTTGTTACTCTATTTGAACATACTAAAATAAGAATTCTACCAATGATAACATTGCATTTTAACTAGAAGACATTATGCTTCAATTATCTTGGAGATTTTTTATATTAGTTTCCCTATCGATTATTCTTTCTGCTACTATATTACTCATAGTTAGAGTAAGATTAATATTTATTTATGTTTTAAAAATATAGTAATAATTTGTATTGACTAAATAAATTTATTTTTATATACATATATTTAATATATAAGGTGCAGACTTACATCCCTTAGTAAAAAAGTTAGGCATTAAACCCTACTTCCATGTTACATGGATATTTTTTAGCCATTCATTCCTTTGTCTATTTATTATTTTTCATCAGGTAGAGTCGAGATTTAACTAAAAAATATTTATAGTTTGGTCCCTTTTTTTCTTCTAAAAATATTGCAATATGATCCCTTTGAATTTTTTTGAAGCTACTAAGGATTTCAATTGGAGAAGAATTAGAGGCCTTCATCAACAAAAGTAATGCACAATGTAAAAGGAAAAGTTATCATTCGTGGTCATTGTTAATCCTCATTCTTAGTCGTGTTTTGCTGTCACTAACCTCGTAAGTACAATATGATGCCTTAGATTGAAGATTATCTAATCTTGGTCTTTACTTCAATTTTCTTATATGTTAGTTAAGCAGTTAGGTAATTATTGATTAATCTTGAGGAATAAGTGGAGTTACATAAGACAATGATTACTCTTGTGTGCTTATTAATATTACTAGCTAGATTTAAAATCCTATTTTTTATATTTTCCACAATTAGAACAATGTATGTATGAGATGAAAGATGGAATTCGCTTTGACAACAAATAGAAAAAAATTTTGTATTGGATGGATGGCAATTCAAGATTATATTAGATGGATGGATCCTCAAGACATTTAAAGGTCTCTCTCTCTCTCTCTCTCTCACACACACACACACACACACAAAAGATATACCCCTTTTGATTCTCATATACTATCATAGGCAATCAAAAAGTAAGCTTTTATATTTCTATATTCATTACCATCTATATTGAACTTCCCCCAAAACATAAATACTTGTATAATATATGAAAAGCCCTTATTCTAGAGCTTTTATATGAACAACCTCCAAGCTTAATGTTACTTTAATAAATCACCTAATTTACTTTTCCTTATTTGATGCAATTATATAAAAATAAGTTATCGGTTATAAGGAATATGAAGTACATAATCTTATTTAGTAGGAGTTATTAAATGAAGTTTGGGAAAGTGTTTAGATTATATGTCTTTACATGTTAAATAATTGATTTTAGTAGCAAAAAATAAGATGTTTTACTATTGAAATATCTATAAATGGTAGACAACTTCATTAGCTACACATTCTTAGTATTTATGATCATATTATGCTAAATTCTATTTGAGGTTGATATACATTTATTTTTGTAGACTAACTACATTTTCAATCTCTCCTAACAATAGTGGTGTTATTGGATGGATTCTCCTCTCAATCTTGTTTCTTATTCCTTTGTAGTAATTACATGTAATGATTTAGAAGAAAATTTTTAATAATAATAATAATAATAATAATTTTAAGAATGAGTTGTGATCATGTGGAGTTAGAATAGTTACGTCAACAAGGGAATATGCTGCTACTAAAAGAATAGAAAAGAACAAAACTGAGAAGGATGTTTATAAATTTGTAATAAAAATAGTAGTCATGAACATATAATTTTCTTGCTTTGCAAGTGAAAACAAAGTAAGATTTCCTTTCTTCTTTTTTGCCTTAGCTTTATTTGTTTTCCTTTTCCTTAATGTTAGGGCCATGTTTTTCTTCTTCCTTTTATCATTAACAAACTTTGAAAATGGCTTTACTAACCTAATTCAAATACAATTATCAATCTTGAAATCGAAATTAATTAGAAAATAATGATTGGTAAATGATAAAATTGAGAAAGTAAAAATAAGAGCAATAAAGAGGAGGTAATTAGTATAGAAAATGATGAACAAAACATTTTTGCATGACAATTCTTGCTATTGTATGAAAGCATTGTAAATTACTTTAAAGAAGATAGAATAAGGGTTTCAAAGTTTTAACCCTTTTAAGGATTTCTGACCAATAGTACCCTTATCTAGTTACTTGTAAATTGATATTAATATTTCTATTTATTAGCATGAAAAGGCTAGATTAGTTATTTTGTCATTATTTGTACTTTGTTAAGATTTTTTTTTTATGAAATTCATTACTGGAATTACAAATTTTATAATAATGATTCATAGAAAGTAAAACTTTATAGAAAACATGTTTGAATATTGTTATCAGATCAAAGGTATAATCTTTTTTCTTGATTCTTAATTATTCATGAGTAGGTCTACAAATTCTTCAATTAGATCAAGCTACCAATTGGTTAGCATTTAGGTGGAGTTATGCTTGTTCAAGATGATAGAAGTTATATTGATTTTAAATTGAAGGAAGAAAAACTACAATTGCAATTGCAATTGCAAGAGAGTTAAGACATCTTCACTGTAAAAGGAGAAAGATAAAGCTTCATAGGAAAAAGATGATGTTAAACAAAAAAAGATTGTTAAAGGAAGTGCATAACAGAAAGAAGAAATACTAAAGTTATTTTTTACTTAGAATAATAGAAAAAAATTAATATTACCTTAAGCTTCAATAAAGCCCTAAGAATTTCTTCAAAACCTTTCCAACTATACTAAACCCAGTTTTGGATTTACATTTACAAGACCTTAATATTCCAAATTATAACTTTAGAGAGGCAATTAATAAGTGCCTAAGATTATTTGCTTTTATTGCTTTTATCATGAAAGATTAGCTTAAACTAGCTCTATTTACCTTCAAAGGCATGGATTAAAAAATTTGGTAGCTCTAGCTTATCAAGGTTATGTTTTATTCATTTTTAATATGGATATAAACCCTAATTCCTAAGCTAAGGTATTTGGATGATCTAGAAATTTTAAGAGATAAGCCTAAAAATATAGTTTTGGAGTGTTTGGCTTTTTTAAATTTTAACATTAAGAATTATTTAAAGCCAAATTTTGAATATTTTGATAGAAAAATAGGAAGGATGTTGAAAGGAATTAGAGTTTCCTCTATACTTTGCTTTTAGCTTGGAGAAGAGGATTAAGTCAAGGCATATGGATTTTGTGCAAAGTGGTATCAATTTACCTATGTTAATAGTGCTTAAAAAGCATTGATGAAGAACTCAAGAAAAGGAATAGAGTAAATAGGTGGATGGTTGTAATAAGAAGGTTATTTGTATATATAATTTAACACTTTTCATTCTTATTCAATGCATTTTGGAATTATGGACACATTTATTAATGCAATGCAATTCAAATACTTGTGAGTTGCTATTGTAAATCTTTGTATGCCCTTTCTTTGGGAATGATGTTCATACTAACAGGGATCATGTGTAACTTTAAATGTTTTAGTTTATATAATTTCCTATTTTATTAGTGAAGCTAAGTTCCATTATTAAGATCTCATCTTTAATGTTAGTTTAGCATTCTTGAAAATTACTTGACTTGTGAACAAAAGCACACATGAGGATTTTAGATTATTCAAGGACAAGTATTAGAATCCAAATCACCATCATGAGATGGTATGTTGTCTATTTGAATGCTTTTTAATGTGTCATGCCTTACTAGTTACAATTACACGTCTGTAAAAGAACATGGAAGATTCTTTTTCCAAAAAAGAAGTTTTTTTACAAGAATTTAAGAAGTTACAACTTTTAAATATAAGTCATGAGAATTAACATAAATTATTTTTAAAATTGTAATTTTTACACAAATTTTCAAGACAATTCATATACATACAACATATATAATCACTGTATCTAACTCTTGTGCTTTTTTTATGATGTGTTTTCCACAAGGTTTCAATTTAAAGTAAAACTATGATTCATTACTATGAAGTATAGACCGTGCTAGTTTTTTGTCTTCAAAAGTTCATCTTATTTCTTAAATGAAGTGGTGGCATTGACCAAGGCATATAATATATCGTTAATAGATATGATAAAAATGAAACTGTTAATTCTAAAACTAAACAATGTTATTAGGAAGAGTGTGAAGAATTAGGCTTATTAAGAAGAATACGATCAAGATTTTAATGGCTATAGATAAGAAATGGGGAAGGAATGAGATTCCAAAGTTCAAAGAGAGATAAAGAGAGAGAAGATATAATAAAAATAACTTATTGTGTCCATTTCATCATAAACAAGTCAAATAAATAATAGTAATCAAGTTTATTCCTGCAAACTACTTCTAAAATAATAACTAGAAAAGCCTCAAACAAGCTATGATACAAACATAATAAAACAAAATAATAAACCCAATCAGTTAACTATTTTTACATAAAAGATAATATTTTCATATTCATTTGAGAAGCATATTTGATGCATCTCAACAAGCACTTCATCATTTGAAATATCAACATCATTTGCTTAATGTTTGCCTAACCCTTTCTATCCAATTTTAAATCATTTTAGCATTTTATATCCAACTTTAATCACTTTGACTTAGGGTTATTCATTAGTTCAAAAGAAATATCTCCTAAAATGAATGCAAGTCATGCATCCAACAATCCATATATCCAACATGACCTTTATTTTTTGTATTGACATATTTTTCATATTGAAAGAACTTTTTTATTGATGGTAAATGTTTCGCGAACTATATTGGAGAATGAAAAATGCATTCACTATTATGTACTTTTAAGGAAGTTTTTATTGTAATTTGTTTAGATAAAGGCAAAGTTTTGCTTCCTGAAAAGTCATTTTTACCTATGAGCTTTTAATTAGACTTATAAGAGGAACTACATAACCATTCTCCCACCATAGGATTTGGTAGTCGGAGTTTAAAGCCATGAAAATTTATTTGTTATCTTTATACATTAATGTAATGTCCTTAAGCATAAGTTATGAAATAATTGAAGATATAATATAATTAATCAATTCAGTTTTAAACTTTTAGTCAATAGAGATATTCTTATGTGATGTGTGGGAAACAACAATTAAATGTTAGTTTTTTTGTCGTATGACCACAATAATGAAATCTCCATCTAAATTCTCTATTTGTATTTGTCCCTTCTGTAAAAGCAACAAAATAATTAATTTAAATTTTAATTCTCATGTAAAAAAAAAGAAATGAAGAAGGAAGTATCCTAATAAAAAAGTTATTTCTTACTAGTGTTACTTGAATTTCTACTACTTGGGAAATAAAAATCATTTTATTATCAACTTTTAAATATATATAGATAAGGTCAAAGGTTTTGCATCAATAGATAAGCTTAATTTATCATTTTATCATTGACAATTTCTTTTACTAACTTGTATGATCTTGATGAATAAGGTAATAGTTTAATCAATCTATCTACTTGTAAATGACTATTTCTAACCTTTAACTTATGGAAGAGATATATTGTTTTAAACTCTTTCTAGTAATTCAAATAAAGTATAGGACAGTTTATTTAATTTACCTAGTTACCTTCCCAATAATAATGTTCCATTGTAAAAACATGTGGAATAATCAATTTTTGACCAGATAAAGAAAATATATATGCTTTATAAATTGTAAGGTTAATGACTAATCCGTATTTTTTTTACTAATTCATACAAAAAATTATCCTTGAATGTATGCTATTTGCAGATGATATAATTTTAATTGGGGAATCGAAGGAAAATGTTAACTTAAACTTGAGTTTTGGAGATAGGGATTGGAGTTAAAGGATTTTCACTTGAGTAGAAGTAAGACAGAGTATATATATTACAAATTTAACAAGAAGTAAGATAGAAATAATTTGAAGGTAAGAATTCGAAAGCATGTCATATCGCAAGTATCTAAAATAATAGGAAAATTGATGGAGATGTTACATATAGGATACAAATTAAATGGTTAAAATAGTGAAAGGCTTTAGAAGTTATTGTGATTGTAAAACACTTACTAAACTTAAAGGGAAGTTTTATCAAACCACTAAATGACCAGTTATACTTTATGGTAGTAAATATTAAGCTTTGAAGGGATAACAAGAGCAAAAAATAGGGGTAACAAAAATAAGAATGTTAAAATAGATGTGTGGTCACATAAGAAAGGACAAGATACAAAATGAATGCATACAAAGGCATATTTGTATGGTACTTATTGAGGAGAAGATGATAGAAAATTAATTAAGATGATTTAGTCATGTGCAAAGAAGGCCATTGGAGGTACCAATGAGAAGAGTTGATAACATGGTCTTTAACTTTATGAAAAGGTGTAGAGGAAGGCTAAAAAGGATATTAGGGAAAGTTATAAAAAAAGATCTCTTAGTAAATAACATTACTAAAAATCTAATTTTTGATAGAGCCTAATGGTATTATGCAATCCATCTAGCTAACTTCATTTAATGGAATAAGACTTTGTTGTTGTTGTTATTGTTGTTTAACAAGAAAACCACACCTACCCTCAACTTTTCTTAGAAAATATGGCTTTACATTACAATCTCTTTGAATTTTTGAAAATTAAAACAAATACTAATATTTATATAATGTTCAATCTAAAGCATTAAACTAAACTTTCCTCACAATGATGGTGATAAAGCATGGTCAAGAACAATGCCTTAGGAGAACCTTCCTCTTCCACTACAGTTCAACATGAAGGCTTATAATTTTTGTTTGCTTGATATCCCTATCAATGTCCTAAAAGGGATTAGATTGCAATAATAGAAAGCAAGGGATCAAAGTGTAAATATATCACAATCGAATCCACTAATGTAAAAATAGAAAATTGACAAACCAATTAATAATTTAAAACAAGCCATTTAAGTAAGGTTTCATACCTTAGTTTTTCACTAAGTAATGGAAGCGTCTATCAATGTATAATATATATAATCCATTATATATTAAAATATATTAATTAATTTGATCATTTGATTTGATTGATTGAACCATTCTGGTCTTAACTCATTCTCCTTATAGAATAATAATTAATTTGAGTTTGAAAACATTGTCAATAAGGATCATTTCATGTTATTAATTATCATTACTTATTATTTGAACTTTTTAAATAATTTAATAATATTTTCATTAATATATAAATTTATAAAAATATAATATTATAATATTATATTTTTATGATTATCTTTAAATTAATTAAATATAATAATATTATATTTTTAAAAATTAAATTTTCGATAATCATATTGTTTTAAACATTAAAAATTTCTCAAAACATATAATTTCTATGCAAAATGTCTCCTAAGTCTCAATGTTAAAGATATCAAAATAAGTTGGGTTTAATAGGATGACTTAGGACTAGTATAATTTTGTTTAACTTGAGATTTAGAGTGAGGCTGAGACTGAGACTGAGACTGAGACTGAGACTGGAACTGGAACTGGTATGAAAAATAATAATAATAATGGCCTAATCTTTTAAGGGACTAAGACTAGCTAACCTAATTTGATAAACAATTGAGACTAACAAGCATTAACCTTTCAAGTTATTGTATTAGTCCATTAACTTGATAATAATAGTAAATAATAAATGATTAATTTATTATTATATGTTTATATGAATTAAAATACTAATTTTAGTCTATTAAAATCATACTTTAATATATAATATTAAAATTATATATATAAGTTATATTAAATAATTTTTAATATTAAAATTAATAAATTTATGTATTTAATATTATCAACATATATTATATAAATTTATCAAAATAAAAAATTACATTAAAATTTAAAAAAATATTTAATATTAAAATTAGTGAATTTATATGTTTGATATTATTAATATATATTACACAAATTTATTAAAATAAATAATTACATCAAAATTAAAAATTAATAAAAAATAATTACACAAAATAATTATTATAACTAAACATATATAAAATAATTATTATAATTAAATAAATATATTAATTAAAGTGATAAATTATTATTAGTGTAGTAAAATAGTAATATATATATTTTGAATTTAATTAATAAAATATTTGAATCCATTTTAATAAATACTGAATTTTTTTAGTTTGTGTGCTATAATTTTTACTTAATTTTTAAGTTGGGAGTTTTCCATATTAAAAAAATATTATGTTTTGATTTATTTGTTACTATTTTTGTTATGTCCATTAATAATAATAATAATAATAATAATAATAATAATAATAATAATAAATCTTTAAATAATAATAATAGTAACAATAATTAATTTTAATTAATTAATAATATGAAATTAAAAATAATAATAAATTACAAAAATGGTTTGTATCGTTAAAAAAATTAATTTAGGATTAAGATTGAAATTGGTGTTGTGGTAATCCAATTTAATAAAAAGGTAATCTGGTTTGCAACTTAATTTGATAAAGTTAAATTAGTGGATGCTACAGTATCTTTGGAGTATCTTGGGTTTGGAACCCACTACACATGGCAGAATACTGTTAGGCCACGTAGCAATAAATGTGTAGTAAAATCAGTTAGGAAAAATTACAAAAGTGCCCTACTTTCAAAAATTTGTCAAATTGGTCCATATATAATGGTATAAAAAATAAACAATATATAATATATCTTATTATATGTTACTATATTTATGTTATACAATAATATAATAAACAACCTTATTCTTAATTAATAAATAATAAAATAATATCTTTAATATTTTTATTTAAATATTTTATTAATTATATTTCTAATGATAAAATTTAAAATAAAATATTTTTATTCTTTATAAAATTTGGTAAATTAAATTTTCTATGTTTTTGTTACATAAATTCTATATTAATTATAATTTTAATAATTAAATTTAAAATACAATATTTTTTAATTATTGATTGTATGATATATTTTTTATTAAATACATGTTATTATTTTACTCTTTAACATGCATATTTCAGCATAAATTATACACATATTCAACTATAAATAAACTAGAAAATGATAATATCATTAGATATATAAATATAGTTTTAATTTTATATTTTTCTTATTTTTAAAAATATTATTATTAATTTATTTTTTTATTTCATTATTGTAATATTTGTTATCTCAAATTTAGTTATGAAAGGTGTTGTCTATGGTATCTATTGAAAAACATGACTTCTAAAACTTAAGGCAAGTGACTTCAGTTGATAAGCTTATATGTAAAGAAAATCTGATAATTACAAAAAATTGCAAAACTTCTTATTGCAAAACTTCCTACAAACGTAACACGAACTACTCCACATTTGTTTGTTAATTGTATAAATCATTTTTGTTAGATCCTATTCATTATTAAAGGAAGTGAGGAGTGTTTAGTTGTGTGAAACTTAAGATGGATTTAGTATTTTTATTCTTAGGCAAGATTTTACGTTGATAAAAAATGTTATTACATAAATTAAAAAGTAATAATTATAATATCCTTTATTTTTTTTTCAAAATTTTAAGCTCTCATAAATTAAATAATTATTATGTACTATGTAAAATTAGTTCAAATGATTTAATAGATAAAAGTTAAAATAAAAAATATAAATTTAAAAGGAACCAAGAAACTTTTTCTATCATAATAATTAGGATTTAAATTTAATTTATTATCAGTAAAAAATTAACTTTATCTTATTGTCTAATTATATATTATCATATTAATAAAAATTTATTAAAATTTTTTTATTATCATTAAAAATTCTTAGTCATTTCATTTTTAATGATATATATTTTTCTTATTTATTGAAAATATATATAAAATATTTACTATCAACTAAATTAAAACTCTAAAAGTAAATATAGTTAAAATCTTACTAAAAATTATCTAAGAAATAAAATATAAGAAAGATAAATTATTATAAATATTTTAATGAAAATTTGGAATATTTTACACATAAAATTGTATAGTATAAGTACTTATAAGTTAAGAAAATAAGAATAGACATAATTTAAAGTACATATATAATATATAAAAAATAATAATTTATATATATTCAATTCAAACCCACGTATTATGAAAATCTCAACTATAATTTTTCTGTTATTAAGGTCATAATATAGTTAAATATTATTTTAAAATCATTCTTACAATCTAATAAAGCTATTTTTGTTATTTTGAATAAATGGTAATGACCACATTTATGAAAATAATTTTTTTTTCTACTCTACACAATCTCCACATACTTTTATTGGTATGAATTGATGAATTTTAAAATTAGATGTATGGAAATGTTCAAATGTAATGCTATATGTATCAAAATTTGAAATTAGATTTTCAATGTAAATTAAGAATTATTATTAAATATAAAATAATAAAATAAATTTATAAAATATAATTTAATAAATATAAAAATTTAAGATTAAATTTTTAATTTCATTTTCAAGAGCTATAACATTTTTGTCTTAATAGAAATTAAACCCAACCTTAAAGTAAATATAGATAGATTTTTCCCACCCTCAAATATAATATTAAATTAGAGTCGGATTCTCAATGAGAAAAGTGAAAATAAAAATAAAAACAACATTATTACTCCATTCATTCTTTTTGAATAAACTTAATTTTAGGAGTGATGGATTAGAATTTATTAATATATTATTTATTAAAAGTTAATTAATAAGTAAAATTATTAAATATTTATTTAAATAATAGAAATAATATTTAAAAAATAATAAATATAATTTTAATTTTTTAAAATAAATAAAAATATTTTTTTAAATGACATAGTTTCAAAATTAATCATATGATTTCTTGACACAATATTAAGTTTACATTTCCAGCAACTCCATTCTTCCAAGTTAGCAAACCAACAACCCTCTGCTGTACTTCAACTCCCAGTGGCCGGAGATAGTCGTTCCGCAATTTGGCATGAGGAGGAAACACGACATCAAAAAACAGAAACCGCACCGTGAGCGAGACAGAAGAACGGCGAATGGAGGAGGCTAGGTGTAGGAAAAATAAGAAAGCAAATCGAAGAAGAGGGAGGAAGAGAAGGAAGGTGGGGAAGGCGGTTATGATTTGTGGGGCTAAAATATAATTTTTATTTTTCATATGCCTTCATCTCTAATTTGCCGCCAGTCATTTATAATTTAATAATTTAAATTTTACAACTTTTAACTAGTGATTTCTATGATGCTATGTCGCCTGGGTTTAGAATTCAGGTCTGGATTTAGAATACAGGTGGCACCGTAGAATCTGTCAGTTAAATTAATCTATTTTATCTAACGTATTCTTCCGGTACAGCCTAGTCAAACTTTGAAATTCGAAACCACCGACAACGGCACAGCCAACCGCTTGACCGAAAAGTAAAACGTAAAATCCCATGTGGAAAACATTGCGTGCAATTAGTGGTGAGTACGTTCCAGAAGGTCATAGAAACAACCCCAACCTAGAAGTGTGGTCGTAGAGAATCTAAATCTCCAAACCTTGTTTTGCCACAACCCATTTGAGGCAAAACAAGAGCCGAAGGGCAACGGAGACGTGTGCAAGTTTGATTCCTTCCTTCGATTTCTTCTTAATAATTCGAGGTACATTTTTCGTGTATTTTGCGTCTAAGAATTTATACATTTCTTCGTGTCTCTGTAATGCGGATATACTTAGATCCATGATTTAAGAGCTTTTGTTTGTTCCATTTTTTTCCTTTTTTTGGTAATTTTCTTTATGAATTGTTATGTTAAATTTAGGATACCTGTTTTGCATGAGATCTGTTAATGTGATTTTCTCGATCTGGGATGTGGTTTTTTAGGTCATGATTTGGGTCTTTTTTGTTTGGGTTCGAGATATCATAGGATGTCAGAATTTGAATGTTCGTTTTTAACTAATATTGTATATTGGAGATAATGTGGCTATTTAATTGCTTTTTGTTTCTCTCTTTTTCTCTCTAAAAAAGAGTGGTTTGTTCTTTAGTTCATTTAGGGAAGGTGGGCGTCCTCGTTGGGTTATAACATTGCCTTTTGTCCGCTAATATTAATCTACGAATCATGTTTTGTTGAAATCATTCTGTGACAAAATTCTCTCATTTGCCTATTTTTATAGTTAAAAAAATGCCAGAAAATATTTTATTTGCTTAATATTATATACGAAGCTTAGAGGTGGAAAATCATCCACTGTTTCATTACTCGAGAGCAGTTGTTTTTGGCCATGGCACCATTATTTTGGTAATCACAAGGCATATAGGTGGTATGAAAGTTTCTGTTAATCCGTTTTATAGATTTTAAAGCATGCAGCAGAAAAAACTTCTGGTTATAATTCTTGTACAGAAGACTTCTAATGATTTCTTGGATGATGTCTTCAAACATAGGCTTACTGGGATGATTGGAAGAGTTGGAATGAAATTGTGTGATGATGAAAATACGGACACATACTTCTATCAAAAACTCCTTTAATGGTAAAATTTGAGGGTTTGCTTGCATGCAAGAAAGTGGAGTAAAATTGGGATGCCTTTCTATATATTTTCCAGTTCTTTTTTATTAAGCACATCCTTTACACGGGTTTGTCAACTAGAATAGGCTTGTTTTTTAGTTGTTGAATGAATTGCCTAGTGCTTATAATAGTTCTGTGCTTGTTTGCTTGACAATATGTTTCTTTACTATGGTTGTTTCCATGAGCTGTCGTCTTATGATTTGATATTCATTCTGTTAGGCCATTCTGATCAGTTCGATTGGAGGATTTACGGTTTTCTGAAGTTTTAAAAGGAAGCTAATTCTTTGTCGAACTGCAGGAGATGGCTGAGGTAGGTGAATATTTTTATTTCTATAATTATTGCTTTCATCCATTCTTTAGCATTTGCTTATCTCTTTAAGCTTTCTAATTTTTCTCATAATTAATTGCAGGATGGTCACAGGGTTACTCTAAATGTTTATGACCTGAGCCAAGGACTTGCTCGACAGCTTTCAACTACTTTTTTGGGGAAAGCTATTGAGGGTATATGGTGAGTGCTCTAGGATCAAGATCCTGTAAAGCGTAAGGTGCACTTTAGATTATAAAGTAATATAATAACCTTTAATGAGAAAATCAAGGGAGTGGGAAGTTATATTTGGAAACTTTTTTTTCCCCCTAATTGCTTGTTATTTATCAAATTCCAAGACCTTGACTCTCTCATCAAGGGTTATGATATTTCCCCTTACCATCTAAAGTACAATTTTGCATTCTAGAGAAGCACAATCCTAGCCAAGACCATCGCTAGTAGTTGAGATGGTTTGTGAGATGGGTTAGTGGTTCGATGTCATGCGAGTGCAGGTGCAGGCGCACAGAGAGAGAGAGAGAGACACACACACACATATTTATACATGTATATATCCATACATATGTATACATATGAGTTATCACTTGATTCTGAAGCATCTATATAGATTTTAGAGCTTGATACCTTTCTAACTTGGTATTTACTTTTAAATGTATGTTTATTCCCTATGTTGATGTGTTTGTCTGTCAGTGTAGTCTTCATTTATTGGCTTATACGATGGTTATAATTCTGTATTCACTATTTGCTTTACAGGCACACAGGAGTTGTGGTCTATGGCAATGAATATTACTTTGGTGGAGGCATTCAGCATTCTCCTGCTGGATTGACACCATATGGAACACCAATTAAAATAGTAGACATGGGTATAACTCATGTGCCCAAGGATGTCTTTGAATTGTATTTGCAGGAGATCAGTCCACGGTACACTGCTGAAACCTATAGTCTGCTTACACACAATTGCAACAACTTCAGCAACGAAGTTGCACAATTTTTGGTTGGTGGAACTATTCCTGAATATATTCTACAGCTTCCTAATGAAGTTATGAGCAGCCCAATGGGAGCTCTGATATGTAAGTTATCACTCTCAATAGCTGTAACTTCGAATATAACATCAGTTTTCATAGCCCCTCATTATGTTTATATGGGTATCAGTTGTGATTTAATGCTTCTGGGAAAAACAAATGTGGGAAACAAAAATTATGATGCCTTTATGGCATCTGTACTGCTAGATACTGCTGGGTGCTGACAAATACTTTGTGGCATTTGTGTTTGTACGAAGAATTTTTTGGGTTTTAGCTCCTGTCATATATGTGATGTGATGTATACTGATATATGATTCCAAATTTTATGCATGATGTTTTAAAATTTGAAAGAATATCTATCAAAAGTTGAATAATTTGTTAGATTTCAAGCATGGGGCTAGATTATCTCTTTTATGACTAAAATCAACTCAATTTTAGCTGCCAATCTGTTCATATATGCTGTACCGCACCACTTCATCTGATATCGTAAATTTTGACTTCCATTTTGCAGTGCCCATGATACAGAATTTAGAGACAACATTGAGAGCCGGTGCAGTTCCCCAAGTACCTCAATTCAGACCTCCCACAGTGCAGTCTTTGAATACTGTCTCATCTAACACAGAAAAAACTGACTCATCTGTCAAAAGTTCTAATGGAGAGATCAACGATGGAGGGAAGGACAAGCCTGATGATTCCAAGACAATCGGAAATGCAGTGCCACCTGCTGTAAAGCCTGCAGAGGAACAGAAGTCATCATCTGATCACGTTGTAGCTGACCCTCTTGGCGATGCCCGCAACAAGGTGCAAGACGAGATTGTGAAAGAGTTCGCTGCAATCATGGCAAGTGGCACGATGCGCGCTAGTGAGGCTGCAGCTCTTGCGACCAAGAGAGTGATGCAGAAATATGGACAGACTGTTATGTCATAGAATTAGCATAACTTGTCTCAACGTTTAGCTGTGTTCTTGTTCTATGACATTATTATTGACAATTGTGGGTCTAAGATCCATATATGAGCCTTAACGATTTGTTTATGGATTCATATTATCCTTTTATGATTATGAGTTAAGATTCACTTGCATGTCTAGACTTGTCAAAGACTTTGCTTTGATTGTTTGATGGCATGATCATCGGTCGGGCTTTGGTGGTTTGCACCGGCCCAGTCACCTGACTGAATGGAACGTTGACAAATATTCGGAAACCCACGGCTGACTGATGGCCAGCAGGGAATCGAAAATAACCGATCCATGGGCAATCGATCGATTATAATCGGGTACTGCAGGCCCATTTTGATGATTACTTTAGCTCATGTATAAATACTTACATGAAATAAAAAATAAGGGCCTAACCTGCAAACTTGAACTATCAGTTTAATACCTAAATGCTTAAAATGCTGCTTTAGTATTGCAGTTTGGTACCCCCTCCACACGCCCACTCGGCAATGCGCAGCACAGCACGAAGCACAGCAATCTGGATCTTTAGAATGAAAGTTTGACTTGGAAAGTTGATTTCCAAACTTGATTTGTTATTAAATATTTTCCTAAGAGCACATGTTTTTATTAAGGCTAAGAAACCAAGCTTTAGAATGAGTAAGAAGCTTCATTTGTCACATAGTCATTAATGAAGGAATATTTGGTGGGTTGAGTGAAATTTTGAAAGATTTACTTCAAGATTGAAAGCAAAGATGTGACTTGCCCTTGGAGAGCAAGAAAACACTCTTATCCTTGTACATTTGGTGATGTCATGCTTAAAGAAAGTGATACAAGGTTTTGTGCTAAATAAGCATTATTCTAAGAAAAAAATTTACACTAAAGAGGGACATACATGTTTTGCCATTTGAGAAAAGGAACAAAGCTTTTGTTTTGTTATTTTCATACTTCAACTTTCTTAAAATGGTATATTGGCTTCATATTTGATTTTCTTCAAGAATGTGTTCATAAACCCTCCTAAAGCTAAGACATCTTTTATTTGATTTTTTCCCATGATTCTTTGAAGGCTTCATTTATTAACATTTGTTTTATTATGGAAAAATGAATCTTGAATTTATAGGTGATAAAATCTAGAGTGCTAGCCTACCTTCTTTCCTTTAGTTTTTCTTTTAGAGAATTGTATATGTATGGAATATATAAGACCATATGTTGTTCTTGTATGATGGTGTGTTGTGAAATTGATTTTTAAATTTTGATTTGAGATTTGGAAAAAGTTTTCAAGAACAACATGTGATGGAGATTTTGAACCAAAATGAACATGAAACTTTGAAAATGATGTTTTGACTAGTTACTTGAAAAAGAAAGAAAAAATATTTTAAAAAAGATTGAATGATGTTCATGAAAGTAAGGTATTGGAAAATTATTTTATGTTGGACCAAATATAACCATTTACCCATGAATATGCATGTATGCTAGAAATAGAAGCTTAAAAGCTTAAGTGAGTTCATAGGTTCCATGGGGGAAATTGTGTAACATTTTTTGATTTTGTTGGAAAAAAATAGTTTTTAGAATGATGAATTTATGTAGAATGCATCAATAACACATATGGCTAAATTTGGATCAATTTGATGTTGGAAAATTTGTGATTTACTCATAATTTTGCTTTGTAAAAACCATGACTCACTTCTTATTTTAGTAAGAAAATTAAGTTTCTTAAAATGAGAGACTTATATGAAATGCATAAGCATTGAACATGGTTAAATTTGAGATGATTTGAAGTTAGCAATTGGAAGATATAACTCATGGTTTTGGTGTTGGAAAATTATGAGCCATCTTTGAGCTTAGTGGGAAAATTTTAGTTTCCTATAATGAGAATTTGTATAGAATGCATAAGTATGAAATATAGTTAAATTTGAAACAATTTGGAAGTGATATGCATGTTGTAACCCTTGGTTTTTGTTGGAGAACCATGAGCTATATGCTCATTTTGATGCTTGGAAAAATTATGTTTAACATATGGAAATGTACACTTAAAAGTTGATGTAATTATGAAACTTTATGCAAAAGAATCTGAGTAGAAACTCTTGATAATTATTATGAAATTATGAACAAGAAAGAGTTAATAAACTTTTTAAGAAATTTTGTGATAATGTACAATGAGATTTGAAGTTATGAAAATGATAAAATGGTCACTTGAAATGTTTATCTATTAATTGAATGTGCTCTTATAAGTTTTGTATTATAAATGTTAATGTGAATGTCTATTGTTTATATGATGATCATACCAAGGATGATATGCTATCCTTACTTTGTTGAAAATGGTGAAATTGTGAACTAATGAAAAGTGCAGCAAAATGCCCTTATGTGAAAAATGATTAATGAATGAATTTGAATATGAAAAGTATATAAATATTAGGAGTTCAAGGCACTGTCTAAATTTAACCTATGTTGTGGAGAGTTTAGGAGTTAACTCGATGCCTTGTATTCTTATGTCAAGGAATGATGGGTGTTAAGTAGTGATGAAAGATAAGAATAGGATAAATGGGATAAGAGTAATAAAGAGATGACCATTGCCATTTTATTATATGTCAATAAATGCAGTTTGTTTGTGTGAATGTAGAAAATAAATGTTAAAGTTTTTTGGTAAGAATAAAAAGGTGTTTATATATATTGGATATGCATGATTTTCTAGCTAAAACATATTGAATTATAGGTTAATCGATCATTTACTAAGTAATTCATTACTCATACTCTACTTGTGCTTATATTTTCTGATACAGAGCAACAACCCGAGGGACCTATTTGAAATTAATGATTGTTAGTGGCATCTATGTAATGCTACATTTGGATGGTACAAACTTTGTTAGTGGCATCTATGTAATGCTATATTTAGATGGTACAAACTTTAGTTTTACTATACCTTCAAGATTGATTATATTGGTCTTTATCACTTGTCTAAGGTAAAAATTGTTAGGGTTGAGATAGTATTACCCTGACTTATTTTAACAGTACTTGAATGCGTATTTTGTTGACAAGCCAAGTTTTCACATGCCTTTTGAAAAACCCGTTCCTCAGTCTATATAGGAAGAATTCATTAGGCAGGATCACTTAATATCATTTTGATATGCAATAGTTTTTAATAGACCACATACCTTATGTTCCATAGCAACCTTAGTATGTAATCCTGTAATGCCAGATGTTCCACCACTAGACCTAACATCAAATAATCATGATCTTAATGAATGTTAGTCAAATATAAACTATTATTGAGATATTTTTTAAAATATTTGAAAATATTTGTATAATTATTTATTTTGATACTTCTGTTCTCTCTTCATTTGTATAAATATTTTAAATTATAACTAATATTTAAAAAAAAACCAAGTAAGGAACAACTAGATAAAAATGTATTTTACCAAGGCATTTCAAATTTATATAAAATAACTAATGATGCATATGAAAATTATAAGCATGGATGCATGCTTATTAGTACTTTTTCTATATTATTTTTAGAGGCTATGGTTTCACATACTCATGACAATGCTTTTAATTACTAAAGTTATTATGAAAAATATATATTGCTGTGGAGCATTAATGGAAAGAAAGGTGTTTAATATCATTAATAGGAAAAGAGGGAGGAAAAGCTTTTAAAAACTTAGGATAGTTTATAAAGAAGTATTTATTTGGAAGTTAGCACATGATCATTCTTAATTTTAAAAGGAAAGCTTTTAAGGTATCTAGTTTCCCTAAAAATAGCATGTAGCCATTCTTTCTTTTTTTGGAGTAACTGAAGGAGTGGTCAAATTACTAAATGTGTACACATAAGAACTAAAGATCTAACCCTAGATATAGTGAAAGGTATAATACCTTCAAGAAACATCAAGTGTCACTTGAGCTAAAGGCTTTTAGTATGTATATCCATTCTTGTTTGAAAGAAAAGTGCTACATGGTTTATAAAGAATCATTTACTTTAAAAAGTTAGTATGTTGTCTTTCTTGATTTCAAATGGAAAAATTTTTTATTTCTTATTTGAATAAGAAAGTAAGTTATTTTTGAAGCATAATTTCGTAAAATGGATAGGATCATTTGATTTCTAAGGTTTTTCTTAACTTGGTCCTATTTTGTTATATTAGTTTCATGGTTTAAACTTTTAAAGCAAGTTTGCACCTTAAATTTTCTTGAAAGAATTGGAAAATCACTTTATCTATTTCATTTTAAGCATCTTTCTGATTTCTTGAAAGATTTCAAAGCAAAATGATTTATATGATTTAAAAGTTTTAAAAAAGGAAGTTTTGAACATATGTTTCAAGTGTTTATCTTACACAAAAGTAGAAATGTTACTTTTTCTCTTTAAAAGAATGAAAAGAAATCTTTAATTTCATATTTTTGTTTCTAAAGACAAGATTCTGTTTTAATAAGAGTAATCTATAAACAACAAGTCACTTTTTATAAGAAAAGATGTCTAGATCTTACATGGACTTTATATATGATGATTTCTAATAGAGTATATGTATATGCATATACATATGAAAAAAATTAGTGGAATTTCTAATTATAGGTTTTTCATAACATGCTTGTTTTTAGAAAATAGTAAGTTTTATAAAATATTTTGATTGAAAATGTTTGTAAACATATTTTTTAATCTCTTTACATCAGTTATGATGGTCTAGAAATGGTTTGTGACAAAGATCATCTTAGAGTATGGTTTGGGCAAACTATAAAAATTTTAGAGTGTGGTTTAGGCAAATTATGAAAATTGTGGAACATGGGACATATGACATTAGGGTCAAATTGTACCATGCTAACAATCATTAACCATTTCAAAGGATCTATGGGGAATAATACGTATCTTTTATTTGGAAAGGAAATTTTGCCTTCAAACTTAAAATTTTTTTTATTAGCTATTGCTAGAAAAATGCATACTAAAGTACATCTGAAAGTGTCTGAACATAAAGGATTTGTAAATTCTTTAGCAAGAAATAAAAATAGAAATGAATAGGAATAGGTTGAAGGTCTAGCTTGGGTAGCTGCTTAATAACATACTTTAGAAAGAGTACTTGCTCAAAACCAAAATCAAGGAAACTTAAACTAAGGTAGGTAAGAAAATAGACAACCTTCTTCTTTTCCTATACTTTCTAATGAAAGATTTCAAATTGTTCATAAATTTTTAAAATTGAAACTAACAAGATATGATGGCACTAATCCAATAGTTAATCTTTATTGATTTATTGATCAAATAGAAAAAATTTGTAGTTCTAGGATGTAATGACATCATGGTTTTTAAATTAGTTGGAAACTAACTCAATGATGTAGCACATTATTGATATGCTTAAAAAAAGAGTAAAGTGTTGTAGCTAATGATCTAATTACTGAGTAACCATTTCAAATTAAATTAGTAGACTAATTTTTACCACCTAGACTTAAGGAAGCAAAAGTATAAGAGTTTGAACAATTGATTCAGTGATCAATGACAATACCCTAATATGATAAATTTCATGTTGTGTTGGATATTTAGTACCAATTGAAAAGGCAAAAGTAGAAAGGTTCTTGAATGAGCTTCACAACTATTATTTTAATCGAGCCAAAGTTTTAATGACACTATATACTAGCAAGTTTTGAACTAGGATATTAGAATAGAATTGTGTTCTAAGGAAAAGTGTGAAAAAGAATGTAAGTATTGGAAAAAAATGAATGAGGTTTGAAAGCGGCATAAATACTAGTAGAAAGATAAGTAAGGCTGTGCAACATGTGCCAGTCAATAAATCATTTAATAAGTGAAAATTTTAAGGGCATAAGACTTTTCAAGATACTAACTCTAATTTTAGATTAGTTATAAGCCATCTTAGTTAGACCAATTCTATACTAAATCCATCGAATAAACTGTCTCATTGTAGCTGATGCAATTTGAATCACTTTAGACTTTATGGAGCATATTTTAGATGTAATCAAATGAGATATAACATGTGAGATTGTACATTGACATAGGATAGGAATAATTCCATAATTTCTAGCATATAAAACACTTAAGTGACTACTTCTGTTAAATCACTGACTATGCCTAGTAGAGGAGTAAGATGAAGTGGAAGAAGAGAGATAATAAAAGCATAAGCTAGAGTATTTGCCATGACAAGACAAAAGGCTCAATCCTTAAATGCTATTGTGATAGGTGCCTTATTTGTTAAGAACTTTTTTGTAAGAGTTTTATTTGATTCTAGCACTACCTATTCATTTTTATCTAATAACTTAGTAGTTAAAATTTCAAAACCTAAAGAAGAATTGGATGATGTGATAATAGTCACTACCTTAGTCTAACAGCAACTTATAAAGTTAAGAAGTGTGAAATTAACTTGATAGTACTAGATATGGTTGACCATGATGTTGTTTTAAGAATGAACTGGTTATCTACATATCATGCTTGTGTAGATTGCTATTATGAGATTGTAACTAATTAGCCAAAAGGAAAAGTAGCACAAGTAATTCAAGGTGAAAGGAGAATAGAAATGCCTACTTTTATCTTTTATGTAAAAGTTAGGAAACCTATTAAGAAAGAAAGATTGTGTAGTATAAATAACTGCAATGAGTAAAGTAAAAAAGAAGAACTTGTAGTAGCAAAGTCTAAGCTATAAATGAGTTTCAAGATATTTTTTTAGAATAACTACTAAGAGTAGTGCTTGATCAGGAAATTGAGTTTACAACTGATATGATTCTTGAAACTAAACCCATATTGATTCCTTTATATCATATAGCATCAACAATTTTGAAAGAATTAAAGAAGCAATTACAAAATTTGATGGACAAAGATTTCATATAACATAATACTTTGCCTTAAGGAGCATCTATGCTATTTGTCAGGAAAAAGGATGGGTCACTAGGATTATGTATTGACTATCGATAGTTGAACAAAGTCACTATCAAGAACCAATATCTATTTCCATGGATAGATAAATTATTTGATAAATTACAAGGAGCACATTACTTCTCCAAAATTGACTTGCAATTTGGATATCATTAACAAAAGATTCAAAAGGAGGATGTTTCAAAGATAATATTTAGTACTTGCTATGGACATCATGAATTTTTGGTAATATCATTCATATTGAAAAATGCACCTATAACATTATGGACTTAATGAATCATGTTTTTAAATCATTTCTTAACATGTTCATCATAATGTATATTTTGGTGTATTCCAAGAGTGAAAAGGAACACGTATACCATTTGCAAATTATTTTGCAGACCTTGCAAAAGCATCAATTGTATGCTAAATTCTTGAAGTATGAATTTTGGATGATGATTGTCCATTTCTTAAGACATGTAATTTAAAATAAGGAATCCAAATGGATCCTTTGAAGGTTAAAGTCATAGCCAAATGGATAAGACCTTTAATAGTGATAGAGATATATAGTTTTCTTAGACTAACTACATATTATATTAGGTTTATAAAAGATTTCTCAAAGATTGCAATGTCACTAACTAAGTTAATGCATAAGGAAGCTAAATTTGAGTAACGCGAAAGAAGTTTTCAGAAGCTAAAGAAGTACTTGACATCTACATAAGTATTAACCCTACTAAATGGAATTAAATGATATGCAATGTATTATAACACATCAAATATTGGGTTAAGATGTGTATTGATACAACAAAGGAAGGTGATTGCTTATGTCGTAAAGCAATTAAAGGAACATGAAGTGAATTATCTAATCTCTGACTTGGAAATGGCAACAATAATATTAGCTTTAAAGATTTAAAGGTACTATCTATATGAAGAAACTTGTGAGATATATATAAATAACAAAAGTTTGAGTGTATTTTTTATTAAAATATTTAAACATGTGATAATGAAGGTGGATGGAATTAGTAAAGGATTATAATTGTTCTATCCATTATCACCTAGGGAAGGTAAACATAGTAGCAGATGCTTTAAGTTAAAAAGCTCTAAGGAAAAGAGGAAGTAAGCAAAAAGAAGAAATAAGCAGAGGAATGGATAGTATAAGGGTATATTCCATAATATTAGAGAAGATTAAGAAAAAATAGTTAAAGGACTTTAAGTATGATTAAATGAAGAAAAAACCCAATGATAAAAGAGGAAACTTAAGGCAATAATAGTAAAAGAAACTCATTTAGGTATTAATGGTTAGGGAATAATAAGAAATAAGAAAAGAGTGTGGGTTCTTAAAGTAGTGAGAAATCTTTTTTGAAAAAAACGCATGAATCAACATATAAGATACATTTTGGAGTGATAAAAATATATTAAGATTTGAAAATTGTCTATTGGTGAGAAGGAATGAAAAAAGACGTGAATAAATACATAGTCAAGTGTTTGACTTGTTAACAAATCAAAGTAAAGCATTAATGCTAGCAAGACCTCATCAAAGCAAATACCTTGCTAAAGGGAAATGAGAGAGTATTACTATGGATATAGCTATTGGATTGTCAAAAACTAGTAAAGTCTACATTTCTATATTAGTATTTCTTACTAGAAAGGATGACATATTTAGTATTGTAATATGCTTAGATTTTCTTATATAGGATCATACCTCTACACAATGTACTAGCTATGATAATTTCTGATCGTGGGACATAGTTTACATCTAATTTTTAAAAGTTAATTTATGATGCAATCGGCATACTATTACATTTTAGCATGACATTTCACCCATAAACAAATAGGCAATATGAAAAGACCATCTAAGCATTGGAAAACATGCTTAAAGCCTATATAACTGAATTTGAAGGAAATTGGGATAGGTACTTACCTTTGATAGAGTTTATGTATAACAATAGTTATTAGGCGAGCATACAAATAGCTCCATTCAAAGCAAAATTGTAGATCACTAATAAGATGGTTTAAGCTAAGAGAAGAAAAAATAATTAGACTAGATTTAGTAGAAATTGCAATTAATAAAGTCTAAATTATTAGAGAAAGATTACATGCAGCATAAGATAGACAAAAGTTTTCTATAAATACACATTAACGAGAATTGTAATTTCAAAAAGGTGGGCATGTACTTGTAAGAGTATCAACAATGAAAGAAGCTATGCATTTTGGAAAGAAGGAAAAATTAGCACCTAGTATATTAGACTGTATTTAATGGCAAAAAAGTTAGAAAATGGCATATCAGTTAGATTTACCAAAAAGCATGAAAGCAATACATCTTATTTTCCATGTGTTGATGTCTAAAAAATATATTCCTAGCAAATCACACATACTAAAAGAAAAACTAGTAAAATTCAATCAAAAACTAACCTATATAGAATAACCAATTAGAATAGTAAATAGATAAGTTAAGAAGATAAGATCCAAAAAAATGCTTATGGTAAAAATGATTTAAGAAAAAACAATGTGAACACAAAGAAACTTTGGAATCAAAAGTGGATATCAAAGAAAAGTATCTTGGATTATTTGGTAAGACCCCTTAAGCATTAACAGGCTATTGACAATTATTTCTTATTAGTGAAAATTTGGGGACTAATTTTCTTTAAAAAGGTAGAATTTATAATACTTCGCAAAAACCCAATAGATTAAAATTATAAAAGGCCAATTAAAGTGTCATTATTAGTGAACAATTAGAAGAAAGATTTGTTGACTTTAATGGGTGAAAATCTATTAATAATTGTTTTGGGGAAAAATTGTATTTATTTAAGAAGTATTCAAAATCAAGGGTTAGTAGAACCCTAGTATAACAAAAGATTTTTACCTAAAATCATCCTATAGAAACCCAAAGTGGCCAAAATAAGAAATTTAAAGGATAAATGGAAGCATACTTATTATTTCTAGGCATCTAAATTGGAAAATTTTCAAGCCTAAATGGCCCATGGAGTAAATAGTAGTAAAATGAATAGTGTAATGTGCATGAATAGTGTTAACAAGGTTGAAAGCCTATTTAGGACTTAATCTAGTGATTTCCTAAGATTTTGCTATGATCACAACATATTTTGTATTATTGATAAGATATGGTGCTAATTTCCAAGAAAGGAAGTGTAAAACTCACATTACTAATTTAGTGAGCTTAATATTCACTAATTTTCTCTAAAATTTGTAAAAGCACTATAAATTCAAGAAAAATGTATTTTAATAATAGGAAATTAAGGATAATATTTTAATATTAGATTTGTAAATTTTAATTTCATTTCTAAGTATTAATTATTCTATCAATTATTTTAAAGAAACAATTTGGTTTTTAAAAGTAGAATTAGTTCCAAGAATTTTTAAATTTTACTAATTTTATTATAGAAAGAAAGTTTGACTTGAAAAGTAGATTTTTAAACTGGACACATTATTTAAACATTTTCCTACGAGCACATGTTATTCTTAAGACTAAGAAACCAAGCTTTAGAGTTAGTAAGAAGCTTCTTTTGTCATGTGGTCATTAACAAAGGAACACTTGGTGGATTGAGTAAGATTTTCAAAGATTTGCTTTAAGATTAGAAGAAAAAACATGAATTGCTCTTGGAAAGTGAGAAAACATTTTCATCCTTCAACATTTGGTGATGTCATGCTTAAAAAAAATGAGACAAGTTTTTTGTTATAAATAGATATCATCATAAGCAAAATTTTCACACTAAAAGAGGGAGATAATGGTTTGCCATTTGAGGAAAGGAGGAGTTCTTTTTTTTTTATTCTCATACTTTCACTTTTTTAAGGTGATATCTTGGCTTTATCTTTGGTTTTCTTCAAGAAATGTTCATAAATCATTCTTAAGTAAGGTAAAACATTTTCTTTTGTTTAATTTCTTCTCATGATTCTTTGAAAGTTTTGTCTACTAATATTTGTTTCATTTTTGAAAAATGAAATTTGAATTTATTGGTATTAAATCAAGGAAAAACTTCAAGAATTGTGAGAGGAAGCTTACTTACCTTCCTTTAGGTTTTCTTTTAGAAAATTGTTTGTGTATGGAATATGTATGACCATATATTGTTCTTGTATGATAATTTGTTGTGAAATTGATTTTTAAACTTTGATTTGAGATTTGGAATATGTTTTCAAGAACATGTGTTGGAGATTTTGAAGAAAAAAGAACATGAAACTTTGAAAATGAAGATTTAAATGGTTACTTAAAAAAGAAAGCAACAAGTGTTTTTGAAAAAGATTGAACAATGTTAATGAAAGTAACCTTTTGGAAAATTATTTTATATTGGACCAAATATAGCCATTTACCCATGAATATTGTTACGTTTGAAATGATTTATCAATTAGCGTAAGTGTACACTATCATAAATAAATAATAAAGTAATGAGTAAAGTATTATTCCCACAAGGATTCTTTTACTTAGTACCAAAATTTATAATCTTGACACAATTTGGCAAATCAATTAGTTAAGAATTGAAGTAACTCAATAAAAATTTATACAAAGTAATGAATGCAATTGGAATAAAAGCAAATATGAATAAAGCTCTAAGGATCAGAATTCAGTAAACAAATTTGGATTAAATCATCTATCTATTCTAATCTAATTTTAATTTTTCAGATTAATAATCGAGTTTTTCTAAATTAATTACTAGCCCTTTTCAAGGTTAAGTAATTCTATCATTAATTGTTAATTCACTACATTCATATATGAATTAAAACAATTAATAATGCATTACAACTACACAAACCATATAAATATATTCATATTTCATATATAATTTATGATTTTAATTATAGGATCAATACACATGCATCTTCTTCCAATTTCAATATGCATATTGAAATCATTCAAAAGGTGGCTAATCAATTGAAAGCATTAAGGAAAATAATTAAAACTCAATCATGGAGAAGAAAACTGAAACTAGATGAATGCCAATAGAATCCTTGGATTTCTTGATAGGAAACAAGGAGAAGTTAGTCAAGCAATACAATAATGTGTTAGAAATAAAAAGTTTGCTCAAGGCTAACTAGTATTAAAGGTGATCTTGTTGAAGAAAGTTAAATTAAGTTATGAACAATAGTCATCTCATTAGGAAGGAACATTCCTAATCAAAGATTGCTTTTATAGTAATAGCTATAAAGTTTATAATGTCAAAAATGATGAAGTGAACACAATTAACAGTAAATATTTAAAGAACTGTGAGCCAAGTTTTCTTAAAGCCATTGTGGCTAAAACTATATAGTATAATTATTCAATAATAGGTTGAAAACACAATTAAAAGTTATAACATTAGTAAAATTTTCATTTCATTATAAAAAAGCCAATAAAAATGGCTAGAAATAGTTATACAAGCTAAAGGTTAGTTGATGAAGTTCAAAAGTTGCACATAAGGACTCATTACATCTTAACCAAATTAAGGAAAACTTGAAGCTTAGTCTTTAAGTTTGGTGTTCCCTTTTCATCTCAATCAATATGGAATTAAAGGCTTTGAACTTTTTTAGATTCAACTTCACCTATTGCATAAGGGCATGCACTTCATCATTTGTAGGCTTAAACTCATCCTTTAGTTAATGTTTAAGACTCTAAGCTTCTTCAATTTGTCATTGAACTCTTATAATTTGATTTGCATTATTCTTCATGTTTGCAAGATATATTGGCATTTGGTAACAAATTTAGCAATTTTCTCTTACCAACCTTGAAGAATGTAAATAGTTGATTGTAGCATTACTTTAAAGACTGAAATGAATTCTTGTTGATAACTACTTCTCTTATACTTTCATTAATCTCTACTAAAGTTCTAATTAAATTCTCTATATAAGATTTTAACTCAATAAAGGCACTCTTAATTATTGGTAGATTTTCTTGTGAACTTTTCAAGACAACACCCATATTCTACTAAGACTTAGAATCCTTATATTTTCAGCTAAGTAAGATGCCCACATCAATTTATGCCTTCTAGACTGCTAAGTAAGATGCCCAGAGTCAAAGTAAGAGCATCTACCAATATGAATGAATTATAAAAAAAAATAAAAGGATCTTTATCATCTTCTCTTTCAATTTCATGCTTTAAATGGTTCTTGTTGTCAACTTATTCATCATGAATGATAGAATTATCATGGTTCTCTAGCAAAATGGTTTTGATAAGATTCCCATCACCTAATCTCAATCTATTACTTGTATGTGATGACTCCACCTTCCTAATGTTAGCTTTAAAATTCCATGTAGGCTAAGAATGACATCTAATTTGATTTGTAGTTACTCTAAGTCAAAAAAAAGTTTTTCCTAGATTAGCTGGACTGGGTTACTACTTAAAATGGTAACAAGAACCATACCTTTAGTACTTTGAATTTGACTGGAAAGAGTTAAAGTATGAGGTATTGGCAAAACTGGTATTATAATAGGATGGATCTATATAAATGATAAGGGGAGAAAAAAATTAAGATAATTAAAAGTTACCTAGGATTGGTTGAATTCTCCTATAATAAGAGACCTAGAAGTTAGTTGCATTATTAGGGTTGCACTCTTTAAGTATAGTTTTTCTTTTATTTCTAATAGTTAGTTCTATAAATTAGTCATTACCTACTGCAAGTTAGTTATTACTTATCATTGAACTTCACCATAATTATCTTTTTTTTTTCCCTAGTATTTACAGAAACATAATCAATTTCTTACTCTTCCTTAAGGAAATATTATTTGGCTTAATCATGGAGTTGCTTGAGTTTGGCTTTTTGACTTAGTAAAGATGCCAAGTCAAAAAGCATCCTTTAAAATTCAGTTGGAATAGCCATTCTACAAATGAACTAGAGATATTAGCCAAAAGATTTAAAAGTATAGCAAAAAAGATAAAACTTGTACCTCTTAAGCTAGGTAGTTCCTCATACATTAATCAAGTTATTGGATAAAGTTTATCCATTAAATGAATGCATCCATGGCTCTAAGGGTAATGATAAGCTACGGTACATTCGAGGTCAGTTTAAATTTTTTGGGTGTTAAAGGTATATGCTTCACAATGCCTAAAAAAAATGGCATTTGGCAATGAAATTGGTTTTAACTTAAAAGGCAAAGTTTAGGATGGGCAATGTTTGGATTTTTCTAATATTCCTTCCACTATTTTTTCCTATGATAAGCATTATGGTTCTCTTTCTCTTTTTGTTAAGGGTTTATTCAACATCAAAGATGGTGGCTTAAATATATCAATAATTATAAATGCACTTGTAATATTTTTCAAAAGTGAGGATTTCATTGTAATGCATAGCTACAATTTTCTAAGAAGTGTCGACCATCTACATATCAACAATTTGTTTTAGATTATCCTTAATAGATAAGTTAAAATAAGCCAAGTGTTATTTAAAGTATGACTTAGAAAGAAGTTAAAAAAGGTGAAAGAATTGATCATGCTCTAATTATATGCCTCAATGATAAGGATATCAAAAACCATTAAGGTTTGTCCTTAATAATGTGAGTCCAATGTAACCAAAGGTTAACCTTGGATAAGGTTAAATTGCCTGACCATAGTTTTTAGCATATGCCACTTAATCAATTAAGTCTTTCTCTTATAGCAAGCTAATGAAAAGGTATTGAGGACACAAAATATTTGCCTAAACTTACACATTTGGCAAGTTACATAAATAAGGGTTTGAAGTAAATCAAAAAAAGCTAAATGATCAAAAAATAAAAAGTGATAGCCGTTCGATAAAGCATTTAGCAATACAAGTGTAAAAGGTTTTAAAATAAAAATGGAAAATTTTAAGAAGAAAAAAAATTATTGCTAGAAAATAGGATGACCTAAATATATTAATGGCCTAAAATAGCATTTTTGGTCAATACCATATAATTCTTTAAGAGCAAGAATTGTTCCTAGAAATAAGCTACCAATTACATTTGAAAGATTCAAAAAGCATATCTCATGTTTAAAAAGGTCTATTAAGCTCTCATATGAAACATGGTAATGTTGGCATTTTCAAAAACAGAGCCTAACATGAGCTAATCCAAAGCTAGTTGTTGCTTTCACTTAAAATAATGGCTAGAAAGAGATAAGAGGAAGAAAATTTAACAGTCAAAATGCAAAATAAATGTTTGCAAAGCTAATAAAGAAGAAAAGTAATATGTTCACTATTAGAAATAGGAATGTTTGATGCACTAATATGTGGCCTTAAAAAAGCCAAATAAGTAGAAAACTTAGCATTTAATTTAAAAAAGTTTTATATTTATTATTTTTTGACATCAAAAGTTAAGTGACATGGTTACCGATAACCAAAAACCTTATAAAAGTCAAAAGGTTGAAAAGAGATAAACTTATCATGCAATAAAACATACAAAGGTTTTTAGTTGAATAGAACCGAAAAACAAAGGCAAAACCCAAAAATGGCCAATTGGATTTGAAAGAATAATATGGAAGTTGAATAATGTTCAAAATTCCTAAGTATTTACAAAAGTCTCCTTTTGTAGTTTGGACATGATCTAGCTAGAGCAAGAATTCTTCAATAAGGTGGGGCAAATTTCTAAAAACATTAAACCTTTTAATATCCTAAGGATAAACAATTATAACATTGGAAGTGAGAATGGGTCTTTAGCTAAAAAAGTGGTTGTAATTATTTTCTAAAATATTCACAAATAAAGGGCCAAGGAAGTATAGAAGACATTCACCCTCAAGCATTTCAAAGGCAAGAAAAAGAGATAATACTTCAAGCTTTAACATAAAGGATTCTATTAAAGTTGTACTAGTACACCTCCTTTAATCTAAATTTTAGGTAATCAAACCTTGAGTTGTGTGAGAATTGGTTACCATGGATGAGCAATAAGCAGGAAATGAAATATGGTAGAGAGAATTACAAAGTACAAGGAATAGTAGGAGTGATAAGAATGATAGAAAGGGAAATAGGCTCTAGTTAAACAAAATAGATGAATAGGTTTTTATAAACCTTAATCGCCTAAAGTAAGTTTTAAATGCCAACCAAACATCCTATTAAGTGTTATTGAAAAGATACAAAAGTACAGATGCACACATTCTTCATAATAACTTACCTCTGGCCTAATAAAGGTTCCATAACGATAGAAATATTCCAATTTAACACGTGCTTCTAAGCAAATCCTAAAAGATGTCTATTTTTTAGAAGCATGTAGAAATTCAAATCAATAAGATGATGCTATTTAAGAATTCCTGCAAGCTTGAAATTCCCTAAGAGTTAGAGATGAATAACTAAAGTTAGCTTACTAAAGCAATAAGTAGTGGTTCACCACCTTATGCATTCCTTCTATAAATAATAAGGTTGAAACCCCTGCTTGATAAGCCAAAAAGGAGTTAAGCAATTTGGTTTCATTTTATTTTCCACTTTAAATAGGAAATCAAAACTAAGAAGCTTGTGTTACACCTATGCATTTTGTGAAATTTCAATAACTATATGAAGTTCCTTAGTTTGATCGTATAAGGAACAAGTTAAAGTTTGCAAGGACAACCCATCCTCTTTTCTTAACATGATAAAAAAAGTGAGCAATAACTAAGTCATCTTGAGATAAGCTAAAATACATCTAGACTAAAGCTTGGCAATGAAGTCATGTGCTGAAATCCCTTTTTTTGTGAGCCTATTCTTGTGTCATAAAATATTGGTGAAAATAGCCTTTTAACTAACTTTCATGCATAGTAACCAACCTTTCTTAAAAATCAAGAAACATGTCAACATGAATCCTAACCTCCTAAGTCCATGGCTTATAAATATGTAGATAGTTACAAGGGCAAGGGAATTTTTTTAAGACTAAAAAACACCATACAAGGAAAATATATGCACTTTTCTAGCTTTCATCCTTTATAACCATATTTGTTGCATCTTTGAGCAATTCTACAACAAGATTCCATCTATCACCTTCTATAAGCAAGAAAGTAGTATCTTGGAGTTTTCAAGTTAATTTGATGTGCTCCTATCCTTAGGAAAAGCTTAACCTAGTGACAGTGTAGGTATCATCTTAGAATTGCTCCTTTTTGTATACAATTTTTGTGTAAAACTTATGTTTACAAGTTATGTACATCCTGTATCACTCTTAGCTAATCTTCCATGGTCATTTGTATTTGGACTCTACTAGCATATTGTATACATGAACCTTGCTTTTTGCTATTAAAGTTAAAGTTGCTTTAATTATACATTTTGTAATTTTAACTAGTTGAAACAAGTGTTCTAATATTTCACACATGTTATAATAAAAAATATTTCTTATATAAGTTTACTATTGAGTAATCCAATTAATTAAATGATTTAAGCTCATTATTTTAATGATATTTTGTTAATATAAGTTTGTTGAAATCTTTTGATACACTAAATTAGTGAGAGATTATTGAATTGTATTTATATACACTTAATTTCATGTTATTGGTATATTTGTTGTCTTATTAATTATATTAGTACTTGTATAATGAGTGCAATTGTTGATATAAGCTTGTGTGCATCATTTGTTATGATGTGATGAAAAGTGTGTGTGTATGTGTGTGTGTGTGTGTGTGTGTGTGTGTGTGTGTGTGTGTGTAGATATATGTTATATTTGAAAAATATTGTAATCATGCAAATAAATTAAAAAATTAATGAAATAGAAGCCTATAAATATATCATTTAAAATTTTTTAATTTATTTTGATTTGATTTATTCTTTGAGTACTTGTATACCTTTCTCATCTAAAGATTGGATTAAAATAAAGTATTCATAAATTTTACCTAATATACATATTTTCTTCATCGAAGCTTGGTTATCATATTTGTACTCCAATATATGTTGTAAAGCACTAATGTGACAAATTTTAAGATAAATTGTTGTATTCCTTTTGGAATGATTTAATTTAATAACATGAATTTTTCCATCATTAATCTACATCTGAGAATTAAATTTTGAACTAAGTTTTTAATAAAATCAACTATGTACTATATGTCCTATTTGAGTTGTCCTTATTTGGATCCAATGAGATCACTTTTTATTATACTTAAGCATGTTATTGATTGGTTTAAAAGATTTAAAATAATTGCACATGATTGATTGTAGCTTTTAGGATGTTCATAGACTATTATCTAGAAAATCATCAAAATATTTATTCTTAAATATTAAAATTTTGATTTTAGTGGGAATACATTGATAATGATGTTTCTTTTTATCCTAAAACTATAGGGTTCAAATTTCAAAGCTAATCAGGTGTGAATTAAAAGGTTTCTAGCAATGATACATGTTTTGTGCATTATAGCACTCTTAAATTAGTATTTAAACATTATGGCTTGTAATTTATATCATACTTCTTGTTTTAAGCATTATGTTATGCAATTATTTTTTTATATTTTCATAATATAATTATTTTTATTTATAGATTCTAAGAATTATATATATATAGATATTAAAGTGCTTATGGAAAATGATGGATATTATATCCATATATTATTTTTTAAGAGAGTTTTCACACCAAACAATGGTTATTGTCATAACCCAAGTCTAATCTTGATTGATGTGTAATCTGCTATTTGGTTTCCACTAAGCATATATGGGGACTTCAAAAAGTTTTTATGCATTAAAAGAAAAAGATGGTAATTTCATTTAGTAAAATATAATTTAATTATAAAAGGAGTTAGGTTTGCTCATAATCTATCAAGTTTGAGGACTTAAAAGAAATAGTTACTTTTCTTCTACCCTTTCCACCTTATATCGAATAAGGCTAAAAATTTCTATGATAAGATATCTAATGCTACCCTAGTAATACTAAAAAGTTTCTTAAGAGTTTAATGTTAAGCTGGTAATGGAGATCACTCAATCTAAGAACTGTAAAGATAAACACATGCAAAGGTAAGTCCAAGCTTACTGAGCAAATACTCTAGTTCAATCAAATATATGCAATAAAATTTACTAACTAAATTTACCTTCCTATAATAAATGCTTAACCACACATTTCATGACATAACTTCCATTAGTATCAATGCATTCATTTATTATCATTTGCATTTATCAACACCATTACTCAAATATACATATTCATTTATACCACAATTCTATCATACCATATACATAATAATAAAATAAAGAAAAACAAGTAAATCATCTTATGACTCTCAGTTAATCTTATAAGTTCATCCTTAAGCCTTTTGAATCTACCTTATCCCTTTACAAATGATTGACAAATCTGGTGTTCAAATATCACATCACTTTCATCACATTTTTCAAAATTGAATATAACTTTTATCATCAAGGTCACATGTTTCAATTCATAATCATCTCATGCCTCTTTGTATAGCTACATACATTTCATTTTTATCATCATGCGTCACATAAATAACAAACACAATAACATATAAGATTCAATATTCAAGTCTACTTCTGATAACATAATTTATTGAAATTCATCAAAAGTGATATGTTATTGGCTATACAACCCAAGAAAGGGAGCATAATGAAGTATATAGTCGATTATAAGGGGCCTTGGATGGAATCTAAGTGCTAAATAGTTGACTATGAACCTATTATGGCCTAACTTTTAGATTGTCATGATTAGTGTAAAAATATCAATCAGATATTTTTACAAGCTTTTCTAAAATAATCCAAAATTTTAAAATCAATCGAAAGTATGCGTAATGCAAAATCAAAAAGTTAAAAACTTCACTATTTTTTTATTAAAATTGCATATGTAGTTTTCTGAACACTGAATTAGAAATAACTTTTCTTAAATTAATAAAATTCAATCTTTTAAATCTTTTTTCCTGAAAATAATTAGTATATCTAACACATAGGACCTTATTTTTGGTTTCTCTAATAGAAAGACACTTAGGCAAAATCATTTAATGATTAGAAATATTGAAAATATTTTACCTTTTTCTTTCTTTCTAAAGAAATTATCAAATTGAACATAGAGTAATTTCTTTTGAAATCATCATTCAAGTTGAAAACAGAACAAATTTATCCTTTTGTTTAAGAAATAGTTGAAATGTATTGAATTAAAAAAACTAGTAAAATGATTTTAGAAAAATATCTTTTATTAAAAAATAGTTACTATTTTCCTAATGGGTGTCATGGCTCGATTTCTAGATTATCATTATTAACATAAAGATATTATCTAGACATCTTTACAAGCTTTTCTAACTAACCAACCTATTTGAAATTAATTATTTTCAAAAAACATATATGATGCTAAAACACAAGATTGAACATTTGGGTAAATGCTTTTTTTTCATCTAGTAAAAAATCTTTCATACACAATTAATAAGGTACAATTTTTCAAATTAAAAAATACTAAAATTTCTTTCCTTCCTTTATCTTCCATTTCCATGTAAATTCATTTCTCCTCAAATATTTATTTATAGAAATCATTTTAAAGTATTGGAGTCTAAAAATACAGTGATAAAAATGTTTAACTCTTATGTCAAAAACAATAAGATAGACCAAGAGATAAAAAGTTATTTTCAAATTCAAAAATATAAGGATTCTTTTTTTCTTAAGGACATTTGAAATTAGGAAAACACAATAATTCCTTTTGGAGATGAAATTCAAGCCTAATAGAAGTAAATTCTTTTTTTATGTTGAAAACAATTGAAACAAAATGATTTTCAAAAATAGTTAAAGTAATTTTAAAAAAAGAAATACTCTATGCCGGAAATAAAATAGAAGAAAATAAACTTAAATAGATTTTCAAACTTGTCTAGGTTTCATTTTCTTGCAAAATTCTTGAGAAACTAAAAAAATATTTTAAAGGATGCTTTTCTAAAAATTAAACAGTAAAACCTTTCAAAAGTTCAAAATATAATAGAATAAAATCAAATTACTAAGACCTAGAAAATTCCTAGAATTTAGTAAAATACTTTTGATATAGCATACTTTCCTAAGAATTCAAGATAAATGCTAAAAATTCATTTGTGGAAAATGTGCATTTACCTTTGTTGAGGAAAACTTTGTTCTATCAATATCATAGAATATTTCAAAATTCTCTATTTTTGTTTCACCTTAACTTTGTAAAATAAAAGTGATAAACAAATTAGACATGCAATAATAAACATGATACACATTATCATAACCAAATATTTGTACATAATTGTTTCAAAAAGGTAAGTAATATGGGATATCAATATATATACATACCTGATCAGGTAGAGATTATATAAACAAAATAGGTTAATAGGTCCAAAGGTAGAGATAAATGAATAGTCATCATACAAACTAACTATTCACTGATGGCTCAAATAAGCTACAACACAATTAGATTAATAAAGGTTATTAATCAAAGGACTATAAGAGGATAAGTCCATGTAAAATCAAACTTATGTGTAGGATCATCTACAAGAACTACTAAAGGGATAACAAGTGGATCAACTAGAACAACATGTGGATCATATATTATCACTAGTGGTGCAATAAGTAAGAACAACAAGGGAGTTTACAGGAAGTGAAGGAACACACACACCCTTATTAGTGGAGCTAGAATAGGATTTGGAATCTCTAGGGCAATGGTGGGTTTTAGAGCTATAATTGGCTCCATAGGGTGGTATTAATCGATAAGCTCTATAAGGATGTCTATCTCCCATGCATCTAGAAAATATATGTTAAGTATAGTTCCTTTCAAGTAGCTACCTCTTATAGTAATGATATCATCAAATGCTCTATCCAAATCAAGTATGGGGGGAAGCATAGACAGTGTAAGTCTTACTACTCTTAAATATGAAAACTAACTCACAACATCCTTATCAACAATAATATGGAAATGGATCTCTATCTTGAATATACTAAATCTTATGACATACTCTTACCACCATATATCAATAACCTCGATTGGCATTGTAAGTAAATACTTGAAAAGATATCTACAAATAGAGTAAGTAGCAAATTACTTAGTGAAGTAGGTATCTCATAAATTTTCTAATCAGTTTTAATCAAGAAAATCTATCATACACAAAACATATATTTAATACATTTTTACCGATAACTTCTTGCATTTAAAAGCCAATAAGTTTGTAAGTTGTAGTATTAAGCCATAACACACATAAAGCACTTTAATCAAAATAATATCAATCAATAACAGTAGTATCATATATTCTAATTTTATAAACTATAATTGGCAAGGAAGGCATGTAGATTCCTCTTTATATCTCCTGATCATCCTTATTCCCATGTGTACCCTAACCTTATTCCCTAATTCCATATCACTTGTCCTTCTATGTAATATGGAAGTTATAGGCACTAGGCCAAAGCTTTACACTTTCCATAAAGGTCTTATATCATATATCATATATCATGTCACGTTATCACATATGGTATTCAAGCCAATAATATCAAATTTAGCATATAGCTATAATTTCTTTTCAAATACCAATTGTGATCTTCCTACAGTTTTATAAGTGAAGACAAGCTCACATATCCTTTTTCATATCAAGCTTTCACTAGTCGATTTTACATATACTATGGTAAAGTTAGAATGCTAATCCATTGCCAAAACAAACATATACATTCTAAATAGAAATAATATAATTCAAAATATAGCAAGTAAGTCCATAGTTACCTTATCTATAATATTCCAAAATTTAGTTTCATCGATTTTCATATTTACAAATATTTATTTAATTGATTAATAATTGAACTTAAATTTCTTTCTTTTAAAGGTTTTGGGATATTGAAATAATATTAATGAAAGTATTTGAAATATGTTTATTTTTTTTGGCAATTATTGATTTGAGTTTTGGTGAAAAATAATTTTTACAAGAAAATTTATATAAATTGAGAAATTGGGTTTAGAGACAATGGAAGTAAAGATTTATAAAAAAAATAACTTGTAAAAGTGTAAGAATTTAAAATGAATTTATTTTAAAATAGTAACTCAAGGCTAGATTTTTTTTTTTTTTTAGTCGGCGCCCTCTCTCTCTACTTCCGTGCCTAGCCGCTGTCATTTATCTATTTCTACATTTTTCTGCACCATTCTCTGGGCTCTCTCACTCTCCTGGCCGGGGTCCCTCTCTGTTTGTTTCTAGACAAGTCTTTTGTGTTTTATTTTCTCACATATATATATCTTTGAAAAGTCAGCAGCCCCTCTCTTTATATATATATATATATATTTCTTTCTTTCTTCCACACCACCCTTCTCATTTCGGTATGGCGCAGCAGCACCCATTTTCTTATAAGAAAAAAATTCAGCAGCTTTTCTCCTCTCGTTTGTCCGCCTTTCATTTCATTTTTATGCTGCTGTCCGAATAGCTCTTTTTCTTGGATTTCATGCCTCTCTCTTTAATTTTTTTATTGTTGTTCCCTTTACTTTTGCTTTTGGTTGCTGATTTCTTACATTTCTCGCTACACACACAGCAGCCCCTCTTTCTTTAGAAAACGCACCCACCGCCCTTGTCCTTCTTTTTATTTATTCCATTGTTCTTTTCTCGGGCATAGTACAGAAAACTGTCTCCATATTTTTCTTGTTTCTCCCTTATTTTGGACACAACAGCTCTGTTCTTTTCCCCCTGTCACCGCCCTCCCTCTCTTCCTCAGAGTGTGTCTTTTGCTTCTCTGCTGGCTAGTTGTTGCTCCAAGTTTTTGACGTCGTGCTCCTGTTCCTCCCTGCGGGTAGGCATCGCGCTGAAGTTGCACTGCGGTTCCTCCCGTTTCTGATACATTGGTGCGTGATATTTGAGGTGCAGAAACAGGGGAGTTACGGCTCTCCTCTCTTCACTGGCGTCTATCACTTTCGCCGGCAGCATGAGTTGGTTGTGGAACTATGATTTCCATCGCCATGAAGCAGTGCCGAAGAGTTGAGGTTCCTTGTTGCCTTTGCCGGTGTTTTGATGGCATTCTCACAACCATAAAGCTCCGGCCAGCCACTAGCAAGGACGGTATGCCTCAAGGCTCTCTCTCGATTTCTACTGTGTTAAGTAATTCGAAGAAAACTTCTCTGTGTGTATTTGATATTCCGGATGATACGTGTAGAATATAAATAATAATAATAGAATTTTTGTATTATTAACTGTTAGAACAGAATAGTTAAAATATAAATGAAATATTTTTACGTTAGTATATTGGCCAATTCATGTATGGCGCAAAAAGACTCATTTCTACCAACTTTAGGAACCATGATGATAGTTTGGAAAAGTACGCTTTTTATGCTTTAGGATATTATTTTATCGTAATTGCAGCATTTCTAAAATACTTTATTTCAAAATTTCGGATGATGTGAAGTCATATTAGAAAACCCCTTTCTATACGTATTGGGAATTTTTGCCAGTACTTTTGAAAAATGATATTTTGATACCATGGAAAGTTAAAGTAACATACTTGCGATATTTTTCAAACTTTACACTAATTTTGGATAATCCAAACATATATTTAAAATCCAAATACGTAGTTTGATGGTTTTACTGAAAAAGAATTAAAAATCTAAGGAAGTGACAATTTAGCAAAATGAAGCAATAAAAGATAATTGTTTTTAGGCTTTCAAGTTTTATTATTTAATGTTTTCATGTTAGCATTCATGGAGGATCAAAGACTGCCTTATTTGAAAGATTTGATAGTTGGAAATAAAAATATTAATTTATATGATGTTAATTTGTTATAGGTGTGTAACATTGAGCCTATGTTGTACTATGCATATATGGGATTGTTGTCGTAAAATAAAAAAATGTGTTAAGGTTTGTGGAAATCAATAATGAGATTCACGCCGATCATAATCAGAACAGGTTGTGACATTATCACTTTATAAGTGACCACAACAAGCTTTCTTGTTTCCAATTGCTAGATTTCTTTCAAGCTCATCATTATGAACTTCAATCATGAATATTCTTACCTATAAATACACTATTGCATATATAAATTAAAGAATAACTCATCCACTGATCATATAATAGGCTTATGATAGCTTATTAAGCCATATCCATTTTTTTTTCGTAGAATGCCTTCAAAGTAATTATTATATATAACTATGAGTGGTCACTCAATCACAATATCAATCCTAAGATTAATATAACATTCATTTTCTACAATAAAAATTGAAGATCTACCACTTGGACATTCCAAGTTTCATAATTTCCAAACCCAAGCATGTTTTGACCTAGATTTTACACATAATTTAGCAATTTGAAAACTATAATTTTTCATGCATAAACCAAGTTTTTCATGTCAAAAAATAATAGTATAAAAATTACAAAGAAATACTTACATAAACATCCTAAAAACTCAAGTTTCCAGACACACTTCTCAATTAAGCTTTATTAAGAACATTGATGTTGTAAATTCCATTAAAAATATTAGACTTATTAAAAATTTCTAAAAAGTTTGCAACTTGAGTTTTAACCTTTATACTTCATTTCCAAACTTTTCCTTTGATCAAAACAAATTAAACAAATCACTCCTTCACCCATTTATCAAAATAATTTAAAAGAAACACACTTTTCTTGGAAATTTCATTTTATACACCAAACTTCAATATAATTTAATAAAATTTTCTAGACCTATTTAAGAAGCAAAAAACATTATTTCTCAACCATTTTTATACCTAAAATAAGTCCACAAAATTTTCTGTAACTCAAACTATCAAAATAGTTCGAAAGGAAACTATCCATAGTTTTTCTAGAAATTTTAGAATTATTTTCCACATTTGAAACTAATTTTCAACTCCTTTTTATATTAAAAATAAGTTACAAAATTTATTTAAATCATTACTAATTAAAATAGTTTTGTAAGAAAGAAAAAAGTGCCAAAATTGAGGATTTTTCTAAATTTTTCCTTAGAGAAAACCATGAGCTTATTAACTTGTTTCCAATTATTTTTCCTTCAAAAACTTTGGTAAGGTTGTATATTGATGTCTTAAAGATGGTTTAGAACATGCTATTGTAAGCTTTTACAAAAGAAAACAACATTTTCCCTCATTTTCTTAAATATACTTGTGAACTCCCAAAGCCAATTTCAAAGGAAAATTTGTTTTGAAAATTTTGATATAACAATTCTATAATATTTGTAATAATTCCAAAATTAGCATGTACTAAGGTTTAGCATTAAATCAAAAACATAGGATTTCCTTAAAAAACCCATAAGCCTCTAGGGTTTTTTTCTTCAAAAATTAGTTTCCAATCCTTGTACAAAAATAGTTTCTAATTGTTAAGTAGTATATCTTATATCTTTCACAAAATTATTTTACAAAACCTTTATTTTTTTAAAATACACTCTTGTTCCTCTATTATTCAAGAAAAACCAAATCAAATACTTTGTTTCCAAAAATTAATCCACAAATCATTTCTCAAAACCAAAGGTTTTACAAAATCCTTTTTTACTTTCTAAGAAAACACTTTCACACTTGACTTTCCATGAAACTTATGATTTCAACACAACATCAATCTCAACTAACAAATGTATAGACATATACTAACAACTATTCCACCATGACTAAGTCATGGCTTTAGCACAACAAACTGCAAACATCATAAAATATATATAAATTTTGCATATAATAATTTTCTTAAAAAGATTCAAAAGAAAAGTAACAAATCTCTACTTACTTAGAAATTGGAAATCAAGAGACTAGTAAACTAGCAAATAAAAATATCATAAGAGTTACTGTTCTCTAGCTAGTATTCAAAATATAACATCAAAATGACACAAAATTATTATAAAACAATAAAAGAAGGTAAATAAAATTTTCTAGTGTTTAAGGAGCATTACCTTATCCCGGATGAACTTTGGAGCCAAAACTCTAGTAGATCATTGATGAAAGTTCATAAAACCTCTCTTTTTCTCTCTAAGGTGGTGAAAGATATTAAGGAAACCTACCTTTTCTTTCTTCACACACTCCTTAAAGAGTACCACAAGCTAATATAGAAGAATAATTTGTGATCCTAACCCTTATTTGTGTAATATATTTTGAGGAAATGCACGTTTGTGTGATAACCTTTTTTCCCCCTCTTTTCTATCACTTGGCTATCTACTCCTTGTGGAAATGGCAAAGTGATGATGGCTTTTTACATTAAAATTTCATTAGAATATTCCTCGTAATATTCATTTCCATGTTTACCTATTAAGTTGAATATTCCTTTTTATATTTATTCTTTTTTTAGCCTCCAATTCTCTTTTTTCTAATTCCAATTATGTCCTTATTGTATCAATTTTGTGCTAAAATTGGCCATAAGGTCATGCCTCTTCTTTGGCTAAATGGGCCACCTCTAAATTTTGTCATCTTACACAAATTACTACAAAAAAAACCCTTAATTTATGACTTAATCCAAAAAAAAATTCTTAATAGGCTATTTTTGGTCCAATTTGTCTTTTCTTTAAGCTCATTGAGTCATGCCTATTTATTCTTAATTAGACTTTGTCTCATTGCATGCTAATTGGTCGAAATTAATTTTAATTTTATTAATTCAATTTTACCTTTAAATACATTTTTGGTAACATTTTTTTTTGTAAAAATCTTAATTCAAACCGTAAATTCTAATAATTAGAATTTTATATAATTGATAATTTTATATAATTACCATTATTAAATTTTTAATTATCATAAATTTTACTTAATTCTTAATCATTTTCCATAAATTCTTTTCATTCTCTAAAATTCCATTTTTTAAATAACTCCTACTAAACTTTTCATTTGATATTTCTAAAAATTATTTTTAACGTTAGAAATAAATAATTTTATAGCCTACCCACCTTCAAACACTATCTAATTTGATTCTGTGAATTTTTTATTACTGGGTTTCTAGTAAGTATTAAAGTAGGGCCCCAAGAGATTTTTTTAGAAAACTATTTCTAGCAGAGAGTATTTTAATAGGCAAAGATATAAAATACTTTTATTACTAAAAGCAATTTAAATTATATTTATAAGATTGGTTAAATTCATATTTCTTTGAAAATTTTTGAAGGAACTAGGATGATGTTTTATAAAGAATTCTTCTTATTCTTTGAAAAAGACTAGGTATTAGATTTATTTTCAAAGGTTCAAATCATGAAACAAATACCATGGAATAGGACCAAGTTAAAACTTAGAAGATCAAAGGATCCTATTCATGAAATACTTTGTAGATAACATATTCTCTATTAAAAGTTAGAAATCCAATATCTTCCTTTTGAAATTAAGTAAAAAATATTTTCTTTAGACTAACACTTCAAAAAAATTGTTCATAAGTCCTTTCAAAATACATAACTATATATAAAACTTGATTATATACATTAAAATTCAAAGATATATATATATATATATATATATATATATATATATATATATATATTAGTAAAATATTTTTTGCCTTTGATGATAAAAATCACTTTTCTAATTTTTTTCTTTTGTAAAAGTCATGGTATTCCTTTCTAATTTCAAATAGCTATTTGTTCACATGGCAGTAAAAGTACCAAACAATATCATGCATCCATTATATAAATAACTATACATCTTATATATAGATAGACATATTTATTCTGATAGTTTCTTTTGTATAAATAGTTTTTAAGGCCATACCTTTTTTTTTATCATGTTAGAGTCATATGTATAGATTTCTGTAAAAAGTTAAAGTGTTAATATATAGAAAATTAAGAAAAGTGAACAATCATCATCTAGAGTAATTGTTCACAATCTCCTCAGCATCAGCCTTATAGCTATTTGATTCCTCAAGAAGGGTTTAATAGCTCAACTAGTGGTGCCACTAATGGTGTTATTGCTAGTAAAATTGGTGGTGCAACAAATACTAGAACCAATACTTATCGATCACAACTATGAAGTGGAACTCTAGTTTAAAGATGCCATATTGAGTGTAATACACAAGCCACCATATGTTCGTAATCTTAACTGCTATCACCTGGAACAGTATCAAAAAAAAATCTAGAATTAGAGTGACTAATATAATTACTTAGTGAAATAGTTATCACATAAATTTTCTAATCAATTTTAATCAAGAATACCATTTATATGCAAGACATATATTAAAACTTTTCTTACCTTAAAATAATTCATACTTAGCAATTCTATATACTACATAATCAAACACTTAGACAAAAAATAATTCAATCATATAGTTACAGGCACTCAACTAACTATTTAAATGACATAAAGGCATAAAGGTTCTTCCTTATTAGTCTGGATCAACCTTTTCCCATATGTATCCTAACTTTATTCCTACAAGGTCAACCTTATCTCATATGTCATTCCATATGACTCAAAATAGAAGGCATCAAGCCAATCCTATATTCTTTCCACAAAGGTTTCATTTCACACATTCATGTCACAACGTCATATACGAAATTCAAGTTAATGATATCATGTTTAGCATTTAAGTCAATATTTAGCATTTAGCTTCATTTTCACATACTACATTAAAGTTTTTTTCACATAGTACTTTCACTAGCCCATTTCACATATAACAAGATAAGGTCAATATGTCATCCATTCTCTACAACTAACATAAAACATAGAGTATAATTTAGTAAGAAAGAATTTGTAGTTACCTCATTACATTTCTAGTGACCGCAACAAATTTTATTGCTTTTATTCTATATGCTACTAGATTATTATATCTAGAGATGTATACAAGTTGAACTACCAAGTTTTAAGTGGGGTTTTTCATGCATAATTACATAAAATGCATGGCTTGAGCCTAACCCTAACCTGTTTAATTTTTCAAAAAATTAGCTTAACATGACTTGATTAATTTTATACATGACTCGAGGCCTAGCTTGACAGCCTAATTGTTTTTATTTTCATTATTATTTTAAGTAAAAATAATTTTTATATAAAAAATTACACATTTAAAGGGATAATTTAGACATATAAAATATTTAGTTATATCAAATTAAGCTTTTTTGTATTAAGAATAATTAGTATAACTATTATTTATAATATATAATTATATTATTAAAAATAAATTTATATAATCAAGTTAAATTAACTCGTTTCTTATTATCATGGTTTAAACCTAGACAAATATTAATTAAACCATGAGAAAAATGCCCAATAAATATTCAGGTCATAAAAATGGAATTCAAATGTTATATTTTTTTCAAGCCGAGTAGCTATACACAAGTCTAATTGTATCACATTCTCATGCAAGAGCTTATCGTCATTGCGTCATTTCTATGAGCTTTATTCACATGTACTCTTGTATTCAAATACATTAGTGCATATACAATTAATAGAATAACTCATATTGCAATTTACACATCAATCATTCATGTAAACTTATGGTTTCACTATGAATCTATGAAGCAATGTCCATATTAATATTCAAGCTTACTTTTAGGTTATTAACTTCATATATTTGTACATTAACAAACAAATATCAATATAAAATTATCATATACCCCATAGATTTTCAGCAAAACTATAGAGGTTATAATTTGTAATTTTCCAAATTCTTTAACTTCTAATTCTAAGCATATTCAAGCTTATATTTTATGTATCATTTTAATACATAAGGAAATTATGTTTTCTTACTGAAAATACGCATATATTTCATGAAATAGCAGTACTAAAAGCCACTTATTTACTCCTCACATACATATTAAAATCTTAAACATTCAAGTATGCACACATTAAAAAAAAGGTAATATTTATGACCTTTTTTGTTTAATGACGGGCATTTAAAATCATCATTATATTGAAATTTTAATAGCGATGGTTCAAAAGAAAATACTGATGTTTTGCAATGCCTATTCTCACTCACAACTAACTTTTAAATATTTTGGGATTAAAATTTAGCACAAATGTTGAATTATATTTTAGTACAAAAATTCAAAATAAGCTTTCAAGAACTTAAAAATAGATGTAAGTCTTATATGAGCCCTTGTTGTCTATTATCTAAGCCCTTGCACAATTTTGGCTCTCTTCTTTAAGCTTCAAGCCTCTAACCTTAGTCTTTTCTTTGGAAACTCTCCCATAAGCTTAAGCGTCACCTTTGTTTCAACTACAAAGAAGTGTTATGAAGCTCAATGCATTTCCTAATCTACCTATAGACCATCAACCTCACCTTTAATTCTTTGATTCTTTATAAACTCTTATATAAGCTTTAGAACTTTAACCTCACTTAATTGTTCATAGAATCTTCTCTAAGCTTCAATCTCACCTTTAATTTAACTATGATGGGAACACTTCCACCAATTGAAACCCTAAACTAACCAGTGTAGAAGTGCCCTAATAGGTACATTTATTCTTTTTGCTTAGGGAACAATTGATTCCTTCTATTCATTGCTTTTGCTTCTTAATTTAGAGCTTAATTATAGGGCTTAATTGATTTTAATTGTTTGTTTTCATTTTACTTCATGCTCTAGTCAATCTCTATGCAACAATTAATTAATGTTCTAGTTAATTTTGTTTTTTTTGTAAGTTTATTGTATATTTGAAGTCGTTGCACTCTTATCCATGTATGTTAAGTAGCTACTATGGAGAAGCTTAGAAACGATAGGGCACACATGTGATATTCCATATGGATAGAGAAAGGGTTGTGATAAGCCTAACAAAGCTAACACTAGATTGAGACGTGCCCATTGTCTCCACCATTACCCACCATCCTTTTAAGTTATGATAAAGCAAAACTAATTATTATTTTATACAATTTAAGAAATTACATCAAATCACATCATACCATCCATAATATAAGCCCATAGTTATTGAATTTTACATTTCTTTATTTTCTATATTTCTCTATTTTTTCTTTTCTTATGTTCATATATTACATTATTAACTAATTTAATTAATGTAAAACATAGATAGGCACATAAGATTAATAAGCCTTGGCATGCAAAATATAATAGTCTGTTACATTATCAACTAAATTTATTAATGCAAGATATTACTCAGTTAAAAGAGTGAGTATAAAATATACTTAGTTAATTGCTACTCATCACCTTATATAAAAAGAATTTTCACCAAAAAAGATTAGCTTTTCATATTTATAAATAATTATCATTTAGTGTTTTATGAAAAATCTTTCCTTTATATATCTTCAGTATAATATATTATAGATAAATTTCACCTTATATTTTTGGTCCAATCTTAGCCTTCAACACCTTAGGCTTTAAGCTTTTAAGTGTTGGTGTGTGTCCTAGAACCAATCATATAAGATGATTAGAGTTATACACAATGTATTATATTTTATTTTAGGTAATTTAATTATTATATTTTATTTTTATTATTACTATGCGCAATTTATAACTTAATATAATAATTATCCTTGGAATAGCTTTGTTATTCCTAAAATGCCCCTAGTCAAGTATTATTATGAAAAAGGATAGTAATAATACATCGAGACTAGCATGTATAGTGACTGATGATTACGAATCATGGATATGTGATATCAAATCAATACATGAGTACATTGCTAGTGAACAATGTACTGGACTGACCCACTATGAGAATATTGCATGGATAAACGTGTCATAAGTTATTCTCATATGATCACAACTACGCATAAACCTTTGACCTGAAGTCACTACGGTTCCCTACATGAGGAATTACTCACTTTAATATTGTCCTATGTCACCTTTAATCAGGTGACAAGTAGGGCATTGATTGGGTGTGTCATAAATCATGCAGAGGGAAGTGAGTGATGTAAATGGGATTTTGTTACTCTTGTATAAAAGAGAAATATCCTTGGGCCCCTTGATTGAGTGAGACTTAGAAATGCATGGCCATGCTTAGTTGAATTAATATGTGATATTAATTATTTATTTTAAGTCCACTCAGTATCAAGAAATATAAATTGAACATTGACGAGGATGACACATTCCATGCCTCCAGTTCAATTTGGATATTACTACAAAAGGGTTATGATGTAAAACGTTGATCATGTATTAGGTGGATGTCGAATCACAGACATTCTTACTACTTGAGTGGCAGTGATGTATTGCTAGATACCGCTCGCTGTCTATGGCTTAATAATAAGTCATTGTCAACGTAGTAAGAACCTACAGGGTCACACAAAAGGAGTAGGAATAAGACAATAATTAATTGGACTTTAATTATATTAATATCCAATTAATTGGACTTATTTTCGTGCATATATATTATTAAGAATAATAAATTCACGTTTTATATATATATATATATATATATATATATATTATGTGATATTATTTGATATTAAAGTAATATCAAGTAATTATCTTATCAGATATTAGATAAATATATTATGAGATAATATTATTTTGATATTTGATAACTATATGCAATTATCTAATATTAAGATATTTATATTATGAGATAATATCATTATCTAATATTAGAGAATTAATAGATAAGTCTTATCTCTTCCCATTATCTCTAGGATAAGGATAAGATGAGTTGTTAAGTGTGATTAGGATTTTGGAAGCATTATCCTAGTAGGACTAGGATTATGGCTTGCCTAAGTTCTATAAAAAGGAACTTGAGGGCAGCACTTAATAATCACGTTTTAAGCTTCCATATAAACCCTAAATCACTCAAAAAACATCAAATCCTAATTCTTAGAGAGAAAACGCATCCTAGCAGACGCGTGGAGGGTGAGAGGTCGTTGTTCACTCCGTGTGGATACCGTAGAGACGCTGTACCTTCCGGCCGGCGTTTGATTCATCCGCTCTCAAGTTTTGATCAGTAGAAACAAGAGTGCCCAATAGGTAAAACCCTAATCATTGACTCATGCTTTTTGCATGGATCCTAGGTAGAATTCGGATCAAAATTTAAAATTCCGCTGCATGTGATAATCCGAATTCCTAACATTAAGCCACTAATCTTTTCCTTCCACTACTAACCACTCCTCTCTTTATTTATGAAGGATCTTATATCTCTCCCTCTCAATTTATAATAAACAATAATGGGATGCTAAAACATCAACCATTCAATTTACTTCAATATGTATAGCTAAATACTAACCATGTCATAAGTGTTTTACATAGTTCACTATTTTATTATATACATTCAAATCCTTTTTCAACATTTCTCAAAGAACATCAATCAAAGTTGCACACACACATATGCGTGCACGCACACATACACACACACATTGTAGTTTGGAGCTTTTTGGTGCTCCCAAATTAATTCAAATTTTTTTCACAATTTGTTCTAACACTTAATATATTATTGCATAAGATACAATAATTAAATTGCACTAATTGTCTCTACAAGTGCTATTCACAAAAAACTTAAATAAAAGGTTTCATAATTTTTCTTAATTATTTGATACCTTAAAAAATTAAAACTTGAGACTAATCGGTACAGGACTTTGAAATGAAAAATTTTGAGTGTTTCGTCACTAACTTACTTTTTCATGCAACTAAAAATTTCCATAGATTTCCAACTTTATCTACAATCATCCTAACACTAAATATGACCTTGAAATGCTAAGAATTGAAATTTTAAAAAAATTTATCCCTTGAATACATAAGGTAACAAAAATCTTATTCAACATCACTTGGAAAATTTGTTGTCATTCCAACAAAATTTATATCATCATCTTTCTTAACAATTTTTACAAATCTTTTTCCATCCTCCTCAACATCAATATGTCAAGAACAAGTCATCATGTTATCATTTGGAAAATTTTAAAAGAAAAATAGAACTAACCTATTACAAATGATATCCAAGGAAACACAATGCAACAACATCATCATCTTTTATGAAATAATCCTAAAATAAGGAAAAGCTTCCACTTACCTTAATTCCTTTGCTTTTTAAATTTTTAACAACTTTTGAGGACAACAAAAGAGGATCTTCATGATAATAAATTAAAATTTAGAAATTTAGTAGAGGAGATGATTATGAAATCTTGAAGAAAATGAAGAAAAATCTTAAGTTTCCTTGCAAAATTTTGAAGATAGTAGTTGAAAAATATTTTAGCAACCTATGAGGGTTTGAACTCTTCCCACATTCCCTCTCCTTTCTCATGATTTTGCTAGCCTAAAAAGTAGAATCTTTTTGCTTCAAAATGGCCCACACATATCTATATAAAACCTTTAAACCCTAAATTAGAAGAATCTATAGTTTTCTTATTATTATTTATTAGATTTTGAAAAAAAATATTAGACATTTGGCTAGTGGGTTAGGATATCCAAGTGGCCTAGATTAATTAAGGAATAATCACCCTAAAACCAACAAAATTAGGCCATATTAAAAAGGCAAATAGGATTTATTGTAAAATGACTCTAATTTTTATTTTCTTATATTCCCCTCTAATTTTGGGCCTTAGTTTGGACCTTTATTTTTTAATTTTTTCATAGATATTTTGGGCCTAAAAAATAGTTTAAATCAACTGAAAAGAATTTTAAATTAATTCATTTAATTTTTAACTCAAATTCTCACTTTTCAATTTACTCAGATTTTAGAATTTCAATAAATTCTTATACAAATTTTTCTAAGCTTATTGTGAGATTTTTAATTAGATTTTGATGTCTAATAAAATGTTATAAAGAAATTCTAGTTAGGTATATACTCAAATTACCTTAATATTTTTCTCAAATTTCACCCAATTTTCTCACCAGTTTTTTCTAATTTAGGTATTTTCTAATAAAATACCTATTTGGAATTTCTAATTCACTTAAGGTATTTCTAAAAAAGACTTCTATTGGATATTACATGGCCAAAGGAGTTTGTCATCCAGATCAACCATGAATTATTAAAGCATTTAAAGAGTTAAGAAAAATAAAATATAAGGCATGCAAGGTGGATGATATTTATTGAAACATTCTAATATGTGATACAACACAACTAGGATAAAGATAATGTAGTTGCTAATGCATCATCTCAAAAGTATCTTCTTATCTCCACTGTGCAATTTACATTATAAGTGTTTAAGCATATCAAGATTTGTATAGGAGTGATTATGATTTTTTTCATTATTTTTAAAGCTTGTGAAAAGTTAGCTTGGTAGGTAGAAAACATTTAAGTAGTTGAGTATAGTGCTCAACTACCAAAGCTAGTATTTGATTTTGTTTACCACTATACAAATACAATATTCACATACCTATAGGATTTTGTACAACATTTAAATGTTGTAGTTGAATACTAGAAGCATGGATGCCCATAATCAATTGTTGAGTTATTTCTTGATGTTTAAGTCATTACCAGGATTTGTATTGGTTTTGACATTTTATACCCTTAATTTGGATAATATTATTAGGTTAATTATTAATTTGGGCTTAATTAGTCTATTAGAGCCCAATTTGAGTCTTTGTTTACTTTTAACTTTGTGAACCTATTCAAGGAGGGTTATTCCTCATTATCACAACTTTGACATTTTAAAATTAAAAAACTTAGTATAAGCTTTTCCCCTCATAGTTCTAGCAAGAACTTCAAACTTATTAAAGAAGATTTGATCTTTATGGCATCAATTCTCACTCATCAAAAGTTTAACATCTTTTGTAGTGTAAGTTTTTTCTCATTTGTCATTTCTTTTTCTATTCTAAAATGTGGTGTGATTATCCTTTTTTTTATTTGATTTCTAAATTTTAAGATGATCCAACAGAAGAATTATTCTCTATTTAATGGACTATTTCTGCCAAATGTCTATTATTATGCTCAACAACTCTATTTTATTAAAGAGTATAAAGAAAGTAAATTGATTAAGATGCCATGTTTAGATGAATAGGAAAAGAAGTTTGTTAAAAGTATTCTCTTACATTACCACTACATAATAAAAGAATAATTTTGCCAAATTGATTTTTAATTTCTATATAGAATGATATGAAAATAGAGAATAATTCTAAATGATCTTTCATTAAATATAACTAAGTACATCTTGAATAATCATCAATTAAAGTAACAAAATAACAAAATCCTAAAAAATGCTTGATTAAGGCCCTATATATCAAAATGGATGATAAAAATTAAGAACTTGATTCTTCTAGTGACTTTATTTGAAAATGATGAATAAATATAGCTTATCAAGTTAACATGACTCATAATTTAAGGACTTTAAATTAGAAAAATTAGGACTCATTTTCTGAAACTTCAAAAGACTCAAATAACTAAGGTTACAACAATTCAAAAGACTCAAATTCATAGTGTCCCCTTGAAGAAGTTAGTTGAAAATAATATAATCCTCATGACTTACATCTTGTGCTAATCATCTTCCCCATATCCCAGTCCTAAATGATGAAAGATTCAACATGAAATATAACTAAACAATTAAGTGTACATGTAAACTAGCTTATGGAAATTAGATTAAAGGGATGACTAAGTACAATATATATATATATATATATATATATATATATATATATATATATATATATATATATATATATATATATAATTGAAGGAATTAGCCTAGCTTAACTAATACCTTTAGCTATTGTCTCAAAGCCATCTACTAAAATAATTGCATCAGAAAAGAGAGGATTTGTAATATAAGATAAAAGAAATTGGATAACAACTATGTAATTAAATATTATTGAATTTAGAATATATGAATCAAGTGAACAAATATGAGAAATACAAGCCATAGAGTTACTAGTTTAGGCTACAATTTTTGTTAATGGTTGAGTCTATTTTATGGCCTTGAACTGGAGAAATTCTTTATACTTAAAATTTGAGAATGTATTAGATTGAGAACTCTTTTCTTTTTCTCCATCTTCAATTGTGCAATGTGGACCAATTTGTTACCTTTTTCAAGAAACTTATGTAAAGTGTAGCAACAATCATAGGTGTTTCTAGGTTTCTTACAATAAGTACAGTAAGGATGATCATTACCTTGACCATTAATACTACCTCTATTGCCATAACCTTTTCCTCAGTCATAAGAACCCCACTACAAAATTAAACTAGAGGTGTCCACAAGACTATGTGAACTTAGAGGTGTGCAGTGTAATTGTGAAATCAAACTCCTAACTATAAAAACTTCTAAATTGGTTAGGATTGGATTATGCACTAAATCATGATCTGAATGAATTACTAAAAGGATAAATAACATGCAAAGTTGATCAAACTTATTTTTAAATTCTTTAATGTCACTTGTAACAAGCAACTATTTTAAATCATATACGACATTCAAATCTTTACCAAATAAAACGTGTCATGATCAAGTTACTTAGGATCACTAACTTGGTTGCTACACTATACAACCTTTCAATACCATTAATGTAAAGCTCTTTAGCTTGTTCCTAGAAAAAGATAGCATATTTTGTATGAATGAAAATAAACAATTAACTTTGGGGTGATAAAATGCCACAATAATACACATAACTAAGCATCAATTTTCTTCTAATTCTCTTTTTTTAGTCTAGAAATTTGACCAACAAATATAATTAAATGACATATGACTCCATCAGCCATGAACAATAATTCAATGGAATCAACCAGAGAATGATAATTTTAACCATTCAGCTTTCCATTACAAATTGTTTGTGAGCCCAAAAATGAAAAAGAGAAAGTATTTGCTAGTTTAAGAGTTCCGTTTATATAAGTAATGGTTTTTAAGCTAGATGTAGACATTTTTTTAAAAGAAAATAAGTTCTATATTGGATGGAATTGGTTATGTTGGATATAAAATGCTTTGATGAAATCTATTTAGTTAAGTTGTTATTTAAGGAAATAGATTATGTTGATTAAGGTGGAAGAAGAATATTTCAAAGAAGATGACAGTGCCAAGGTAAAATAATAAGAGACTGTAGAGAATGGGCAATGCTAAAATTTGCACATGATAGATTAGAGAGCACTTACTGAAGGTGAAGCAAAAGCTCTCCAAGAAGAAAGCCTAGATACTAAGTTAGAATTTGTGAATGGTGTAAGCAAGTCATCTTAGAATAGTTTTAGAACCTATGCAATCCATGGATTTATTAATATTTTTAATTATTAAATAATTTATATTAATTAAATTTGCATATTTGTAAATAAATAAAAGATAAGAAATTTGTAACCACAATTGAAATTTAGAGGAATATTAATTTTTAATTTTTTTAGTACAATTGAATTGATTAATTATAAAAGAGTATTGTAAGTAAAATATGTTGCAAAATAAAAATATAGAAAGAAAGGTACAATTATGAAGATAAGTATACCATTAACTCATCTTTATTTCTAAGAGCAAAAATTTTATCAACAATAAAATGATTAAAAAAAAGAAAAATGCATATTATTTCAAACATAAAGGGTAAAATTTCTCTCAAAAACTTTACTTTAAAGCTTTCTTTAAAAACTTTGCACCGACTTCTAAAAATATTATACTTGAAATTTAATATTTAAAAAAATTTTAAAATAAAAAATTAAATTTGATTTATTTTGTAAAATATGTTAATTAAAAATAAATTAATAGGATAAATATTAGAATTTTAACAAATTTCAAATTAATTATAGTAAATTTAATATGAAATATAACACATGGAAATTGATATCAAGATAATATGTTTAATAAGAAATTTTAATTTTATTATTTAAATATTTTTATTATATTTACATTGTATACAACATGAAAAAATATATATATTGAAGTATATGAAAGATAGAGAAATAGTGTGTGCACTATAAAATCTTAATAAAATTTCAATTAATTTATATTTAGTTTAAAAAATATATCTCTTTAAAATTAATATGAAGAAAATATTGATAAATTTAAAATATAAAATTGATTTTAAACTTTAAAAAGCTTTTATTGAAAATAAAGCATGTAATTAATTCATTTTGTATTAAAGTTTTAACTTATTTAAAATATTTTTATAATAAAAAATATCGTATAATATTTATACTATTTAATGATATTATCATTTGAGTTATAAATAATAAAAGTGGATATGTAAAATGAAAAATGAGAAATGAAGTAGATAAAAGAAAACTAAATAGTATTTGAACTATAAAACCTTGATAAAATTTTAATTGATGTATGTTTATTTTGAAGTATAGTAATTGAAAATTGGTTAATAAAGTCTAAATAAATAAATTTAATTCTAGTTCTTACTTTATTTATTAAAAATTAAATATATAATTAATTATTTCAAGTAGTACTTTATATATTAAAATTAATGTATTTAGAAATACAACCGTTTAAGTTATACATAATAAAAGTGAATATAAAAAGAGAAAAAAATGCGATTAAGCTAATGAAAAAAGAAAAACAAAGCCTAGTTGTAAAGTAATAAGTTATAAAATTTTTAATTAATTATGGCAATTTGATTGACATAGGGGCCGTTGGGAGCCAAATTTACTTGGCAGGGCCCTAAGTGGAATAACTATGAATGAGTTTTGAAACAACTTGATCGGGCTATATGAAATGCTACATGGAGAACTAAATTCCATATAGCCTTTGTTAAAATTCTTCCCAATATATAGTCTAATCATCATCCACTCCTAATTTGTATTGACACTAATCCCCCAAGCTCCTCTAATAAACCTTTTAGATTCTTAGCATCTTGGCTCAATCACCCTAACTTTACTCATTTCCTGAAGGACAACTAGAGTCAGGGGACTCATGTTCTGAATTTTCTTTTTAATCTATCTCCTTAACTATTAGTCTGGAATAAGGAAGTTTTTAGCCATATCATTAAGTGAAAAAAAAAGACTAATGGCCAAGATAAATGGCATCCAACTCTCGGTCCAAGCTAATCCTAATATTTTCCAAGAGAACCTTGAATATAAACTTTATAAGGAACTTGAAAACACTCTAGATTAAGAAAAGATCCTCTGGTTTCAAAAGTCATGTAGTAACTAGATTAATTATGGAAATAAGAATACATGAAGATGAAATAAAACTCTAATGCCGAGAAAATTAGATGGAGAATGGACTGATGATCAAGATACCCTCCAAAACATGGCAGTTTCCTTTTATAAACATTTTTACACTAAAACCTCTCCTCAACATGTATGGCATTCAACCTAACATAGCATGCCCCATTTAGATAGAAAATCTAAGAGAGAGCTGGCTAAAATGGTTAATATCCATGAAATCCACAATGCCTTTACTAAAATAGGAGCATTCGAAGCCCCAGGAGAAGATAGTTACCTAATTATATTCTTTTAGAAAAATTGGAATTTGATTAATAAGAATGTGTGTGACTTTATCAAATCTATTTGGTTAAATCACACCTTAGTTAACTAGGTAAACTTTACTCTTTTTTGTCTTATCTCAAAAGTAAATAAGCTTGAATATATTTTCCAGTTTCATCCTATAGCCTTATGCAATGTTATATGCAAAGAAAGTACAAAGATTATGGTTAATAGGCTAAAAAAGTCTCTTCATGGCCTCATAGCCCCTTATCAAACAAGCTTCATCCCAATTAGGAATATTCATAACAATATCATTATAGCTTAAGAACTAATTCATTATATGTATAGAATGAAAGAAAAGCATTACTTTATAACAATTAAATTTGATCTGTAAAAATCTTATGACAAGCTTAGCTAGGACTTCATTCATAAAGTCCTTATGGTTATTGAAATGCCTGCCAATATTACTAACTGTATTTCTTCTTTTTCTTTCAAAGTACTATGGAATGCCAATAAATCCAATAGCTTTGCCTTTAGAAAGGATATTCGACAAAGATATCCTTTGTCTCCATATATTTTGTTCTATAATTTGAGAAGTTATCCCACCTCATATTAGATGTAATGGAAAATAGATAGTAGTCTTCTGTAAGAGCATGTTATAATGGTCTTGGAATATCCTATCTTCTTTTTACTAATGATTTGCTCCTATTTGCTGAAGCCAATTCTACTAAAATGCCTATTATCCTCAAAAGTTTAAAGCAATTCAATGAGATATTTGGCCAATTTGTTAATAAATAAAAAATTAGCATATGCTTCTCTAACAACACACTTTCATCTATTTGTGACTAACTCATACAATAAAGCGACTTTGCTTATGTTAAGGAGTTAAATTGCTATTTGGGTCCTACATTACAAAATGGGAGAATTCTCAATAAATCTTATAATATATTATTAATCAAATTGAATAGAAACTAAGTGCCTAGAAGGCACAATATCTCTTAAAGGCATGATGAATTACCCTAGCCAAATTTGTTCTATTCACCAGTCCTCTATTTCAAATGCAATATACTAGACTTCCTAAAGAAATTTATCATGCTATTAAAAAAAAGCATGGGTGATAAAGAACAAGTTAAAAAAACCCACCAAATATCCTAGAACTCCATATGCCTTCCTAAAAAGAATGGTAACCTTGGTTTCAAGCATCTAATAGACATGAATACTACTATTTTGATGAAACTGGGATGGAACCTTTTATCTAACCCTCAGAGCTTATAGACTCAGGTCTTAAGGGGAAATATCAATATAATATTGAGCCAAATAAAGCTGTTATAGTAAAAAATAATGCTTATCAACTGTGGAAAGAATTAAGCAAAATTTGGCCTCAATCATCTCAATCACTTCAATAGGAAATTGGTAATGGTAATAGTATTTATTTTTTAACCTCTTCTTGCCTTCAAGACCTAGGTCCTCTTGCAAAATGATCTTGTAACCCTTTTCCAATAAAAGAGCTCTCTTGGAAGATCACTAATTTTGTTAATTCTAATGGTCACCGGGACATATGTAAGCTCCAACTTATGCTCCCTTCTTCTATTCTAGAACACATAAAGGCTACCCTTCCCTTTAGTAATGTTAATGGTGATGACTATATCATCTAGAATGGTGATTCGAGTGGGAAATTCTCCACCAAATCTGCCTATTCAAAATTAACAAACCATGCTTTACTAAACTCTCATCCTATATGGAAACACATATTATCCTAGTAGGGTCCCCATTGCATGAGACTTTTCCTTTAGCAAACTATGCATGATAGACTCTCTACTAACATTGCTATAGCTAAGTGGTTTGGTACGAGCTCTTTGTACAATCGCCATGAAGTATAGGAAGAATTGACCCTCTATGTTTTAAAAGACTATAACCTATCTAATTTGCTATGGAACAAGCTTATTCCAACTAGAATTCACTAATCTTTCTTTTTGGATAACTTAAGCTCATTGTGGTCTCATAATCTATCCTTTCATAATGTCAACACAAATGATAAACATTGGCATAATATCTCCAGTGTTACCTACTAGATGATCTGGACATAAAGGAACAGGTAACTATTTGAAGAAAACTTTCAATATCCTGATCACACTCCTTTTCTGGTCTATAAGTGGACACAATTTATAATATATGCCACACAAACCAAGTATGAAGCTCTCCCATCTCTGCAATACCAAACTATTGATATTAGGTGGATTCCCTTAACTAAGAATTAGATCCAGCTTAACACTGATAGAAGTTGGAAAAGGGATCTAAGCAGAGTTAGCTATGGTGGGTTGCTACAGAGGTCAGATGGAAATTAGCTAGGGGGATTTATCTTTAATATTGGTAATTGTAACTCCTTCAACACTGAACTTTTAAGTATTCTTATAGGCTTGGAACTTGCTTAGAGTAAAAGCTTGAAGAAGGTTATGGTTGAATTTGATTCTTTGGCTATCATGCAGATGCTTTCTTCAGATGTTTCTCATCATAAATATTAACTTCACTTAGTTAAAAGAATACCAAGATGGCAACTTCAAGAATGGGAGATCTCTTTCATTCAACAATTTAGAGAAGGAAATTAATGTGTTGATTGGTTAGTAGAGTTTAGCTTCAATGTGTTGATTGGTTAGCAGAGTTTAGCTTTAAGTTCAACCCTGGCTACATGAGACCACTATTATCCCTACAAATCTTAACATGCTTCTCATTGCTAACATTGTTAGGGTTTCTATACCCAAAACTATTTTACTATAATTTTCTTTTGCTTTTCTTCTTTTAGGTTGTTGCCCTTTCTTGTTATAAAAAAAGGATTAAAAATAAAACACAAATTTGATTAATTTACTTAAATTTAACTTATTTCAAATATTCTTATGATAAAAGAAAATATATTATCCTATATCAATATCATTCTTTGATATTAACGTTTAAGTAATAAATAATAGGTAAATTAGAATAAAATAAAAAATTCAATGGAATAAATAAAAAATAAAATTTCAAGTAATGTATATTTAATATAAAATATAATACTTGAAAATTAGTATAAAAATATTGACAAAATTAAAGTAAGTAAATATGATTTTAAATTTTAATTTTTTTAAAAAATAGAATGTGTAGTTAATTAATTTAGTTACTATTTTTATATTAATTTTTAATCTATTTAAAATATTTATTTATAAAAATAAATATATTATATTATATCCATACTATTTAATGATACAATTATCTAAGTAGTCAATAACTTAAGTGTGTATAATGGAAACGAAAAACTTGTAACTTTGTAAATAATAAGAAGAAAAATATTGTTTTAGCTACAGAGTAATGGAAATTAAAATATAATATATGGTTAATAATTTCAATTGAATAAAATTATTTAGTTATTTAAAAAAAATTTATGATAAAAAATATATTATTCTATATTAGTACTATTCAAAGGTATCTGATTGTAAATAACAAAAGTAAACAAAAAAATGTGAAAAAATTGTAGTGGAATAGATAAAAGAAAAAGTAGTGTATGACATATTAAAATCACAATAGTTTCAATTATTATAAATTTAATTTGAAATATAGCACATAAAAATTATATTAAAATATTAAAAAAATTTAAATAAATAAAATTGATTATAATTTTCAATTTTCAAATATTTTTATAATAATAAAATAATTAATTAATCTATAAATAAATTGACTGAATTAAAAAATGTATATATATAACAAAGCAAATAAAAAAAAGACAAATAATATATAAGGCATAAAGTAATAAAATTTAAAAATAAAATATATAGCAAATTAATCCAATTAAATAAAATATTTAATTTGTTAAAAATATTTTTATAATAAAAAATATAATATTAAATTTATACTACTTAATGATATTACATTTGAACTTTAAATATTGAAAGTGAACAGGAAAAAAAGTATATAATAGAATGGATAGAAGAAGGAAAAATAGTATATAACTTGTGAAGCCTTAACAAAATTTCTATTGATGTATTTTTAATTTGAAACATAGTACTTGAAATTGATAATGAAAAAAATATAAAAAAACTTAAATAAATAAATTTAAATTAAATGTATAAATATTAATTTTAAAAATAATATATGCAATTGATTAATTTTTTAATAATTTGTGTCAAATTTTTACTTTTGTAACTATTTAAATAAATTAGAAATAAAATGTAACATATTATGTTTATATTATTTAAAGATATTAGTGTTTGAGTTGTAAATAATAAGAGGGCAATAAAAAAAAGAAAAAATGCAAAAGAGAAAATAAAAATAGAAGAAATAATATGTGAGATGTAAAGTAATTAAATAAATATAAATGCAATAATTGATTCGATTAAATAATATCTTTTAGTTATTAAAATTATTTTTATAATAAAAATATAGTGTATCATATCTGTAACACTCAATAGTATTGGTGTCTAAGCTTTAAATATTAGGAGTGAACGGATAAAAAATACAATGAAGTAGATAAAAATAAATAGTGCATGAATTGTAAAATATGATAAAATTTTAATTAATGTGCATTTAATTTATACATAATATTTAAAATTGATATATATATAATATTTAGTGATAATAGTGCCTATGTTGTAAACATGTATGAATATGAAAAAATAAAAGAAAAATAATGCAATCGAAAAAATATAAAAAAGAAAAACAATTAACATATAATAAAAGATTCAATATAATAAATAAAAGGAAGTAATTCAGTCCGTGTGAGTTGTAAAGTCTTCATAAATCCAAATTGATTTATATTTAGTTTGAAGTATAATTATTGAAAATTGATATCAAGAATATATTGTCAAAATTTAAATTAATTAATTAAATTTTATTTTGTAAATATTTTATTAAAAATAAAATATATAATTAATTAATTGAATTAATACTTTGTATATATTTAATGTTAAACTTATTTAAAATATTTTTATTATAAAATAAATATATTATGTTATATTTATATTACATATTAATATTAACATCTGAACTATAAAATAATAATAGATATGAAAAAAGAAAAAAAAGCAATAGAACATATGAAACGAAAAGAAAATTGTGCAAATTATAAAACAATTAGTGTTAAAAATAGAAGATGTAATTAAATAATTAAATTAAATATTTAACTTTTTAAAAATATTTTATAACAAAAATTAGATATATCATATTATATGTATACTATTTTATGATATTAGCATGTGAGATATAAACAATTGGAGAGAACATGAAAAAAAGGAAAAAAAGTTTGCTATGAAATAAATTAAAAAAAAGAGGGAAATAATACATGAGTCATAAAATGATGGGAGTTAAAAATAAAATAAAAAAATAATAAGAATTAAAATTGAAAAATGTAGTTAATTAATTAAATCAAATTAAAATTTTAATTTAATTAGCATACTATAAAATAAAAATTAAGGTTAAAAAATAGTATGAAATAAAGCTCAAATGTACTATTTCCTTTTCGTAAAAGGGGTGATTTGAATAAGATAATAAAAACAATATTTAGTGGCAAAATTGGAAGCAAAGAATATAAAAAACTTGGGGAAATTTTTTCACTCAAAACCTAACACTTATCCCAAAACTATAATAATAATAACAATAATAACAATAATAATAATAATAATTGTGAAAAGACCTTTGATTACTAATTAGTATCAATAAATATAGATCGATAAATTAATTGAATTAATGCCTTCTATATTTGACATTAATTTATTTAAAATATTCTTATTATAAATAAAGTGTATCATATTATATTTATACTATATAATGATATTAACATTTAAACTGTTAAATAATAATGCAAAAGAACATGCAAAGAGAGAAAGACATGTGAATTATAAAGTAATTACAATTAAAAATAGAAGATGTAATTAAATAATTTAATTAAATTAAATATATAACTTTTGAAAAATATTTTATAACAAAAAATATATCTTATTATATTTATAGTCATGACACAAGTCCAATTGTAACCAATGTGAATCCTACTATTTGATTTCCACTAGCCTCAATATTGTTTATACTAATTTTATTCACTAGAAATCTTTTTCGACACTTTACAAGAGCCATATGCCTTAAATGATAAAATCTATAATTTAACAAATCCAATAACAACATAAAAACACATATACAACTAAACAATTCAACATACTAAATACATAATCAATTTTATCTCTATCTCTAATCTTTGAATTTGGTTCCAATAGAATCTCAACTATCAAGTTGTTCTTAGGTTGCTTAAGGCTCTTGCACGAGTTACACAACTTAATATTCTCAAGTTAAATCCTAAAAATGTTAAAAGAAAGGAATAAGTGTATATTTATAAAGGAAAAACATTATCAAAATTGAAAATGATTAATTCAAACAGCATCATAAAATAACCATCGGAGACTTATCAATACTTGTACCTAATTGTTCAATCCTATTTAACAATTTAGTATCCACACTTTCATACCCATATCTACAATTTCACATACATAGAGGTAATTGAACCCAAAAAGTGTCCTTCATAACTCCACCTTTACTCAATTCAATGATAATGCCAACAAGAAATCAATTCAACACTATAAATGGAGAAAGACTTCCAAATACACTATTTCATACATAATTATTAACAAATTCACAATTTCAAATATCAATTAACTCAAAAACTCATTCATGGCCAATTGCTTAATTCTTAAATAACTACCAGAGCTTAATCATAACTAAATCATTACAATTATATCTATAGACATGCCCAAGGACATTAGATTATAATTCATAACACATTATTCAATAATTTAATAAAAAGAATGCATACGTCCATATTTTCACTCCTAGGTTAAACTTACACTCTCCATAACCTTTCAATTCTTGTCTCTCTAAGATCTATCTTATACTCTATACAAACATATCACTAAGAATTTTCTATCTAGTATTCACATTGCCCCTTTTCACAAATTTCTTACCAAGCCATTAGCCATATTCATCAAATGAGTAACTATTAAATCACATCATATATATATACATATATATACATATCACATAAATTTCATGTCCATAGTATTATAGTCTTAATTTAACCATAATATGATGTAATCAATCCATCACCGCAATCATTCTCATTCACAGTATCATAACTTCAAACACATTCATATTTCAATAGAAGCATACCCAACTATCAAATAGTAATTTCACACTTCTCATGTATGATCACAAGCCATGTACAATTACAATTATAATCTCTATTAAAGTGTACATTCATTAAAATCAAGCAATAGCCCATATGATGCTATTGTCACATCATTATAAACAGCCAATCAATAGTAATTAATAAGAAACAAATGGTTCTTCAAAAACACCATTACACACCATAATATATAGCATAACAAGAAGCAACCAAAATCACAAGTTCCCTATACCTACTCATAATAAGATGCACAACCATATATATTCAATTTCATGATTTAGAAACATATAATCTTAGTATATAGAATAGATAGAGAGTATGAAAAATAAGTGAATAGTATCTAAAATAGATATACACTCACCTAAGAGCCTATTTGCTCCAACAATCTCTAAGTATTCCACTTTCATCTTTTCCCTTTCTCGACTTCATGATTTATAATGATAAATTATAAATACATGTGCATTACTTATTTTCTCTATGAAAATTATAATTCCAAATTCAAATTATAACATATTGACACTCTAGATCATTAGAGATCATTAGCTTATCTTATTTTCTAATATTATCTCATAAAAGCAAAATGTATCACTTTATAGTGATTTTTAGGATTCAAAATCATAAGGAGTTCATGTTACTTTACCACCTTAGATCATCACATTCTTATATTTTTAAAATTATCATACAAAATTTGGAGATTTTCAAAATTAGGATTTTTTTGAATAAAATATAAAACCATCAATTTATTGCAATTTTATGTGCCAATAGTGCTTTAATCACATCACTTTATGAAGCCATGCATCTATTTATTTATTATATTTTCAACCCTATTTCACTAAAATTACCAAATCACATTTAAAGATTTCTTGAATCATACATAAATCATTCAAAATATAAAAATGTAATATTCCATATAACCTTTAACCATATTATTCTAACATCTTGCAATATAAAAAAATGATATTTTTCATATACATCCTCATATATCTCAAAAAGACACAAATGGGTTTCTCCAGGTCAACCTAGATCATCAAAAATGTTAAGAAATCTTATATAGAAATACTCACAACTATTGAGGAAGGTTATTAGTGAGTCACAACCCATGTGCGGTAGAGCAACACATCAATGACGGCATCGGAAGACCTTGAGCTATAACTATCAAAGAGAAAATTGAAAGAGAGAGAAAGAGAGAGATATCGAGAAAATTGGAAAAGAGGAGAGAAAGAAAAAAATAAGTTGTGGATTTTGATTCGATACTTCGTGATGTACTGTAAGCTTAAATCCAATTCGTTTATTTCTTAATTCAATTAATCCTAACCCTCTATTCCTTAAAAATATATAAATATATATATCCATTTTCCTAAAACTTCATTTTTCTACTCTTATTTAAAATCTCAATCCCAATCCCAATCTATATGCTTCAACACTTTATAAATATTAGGAGACAATTTATTAGATCATAAATACACACACACACACACACACACATCATGATTCATCACACACCAAATTTCAAAAATATTTTCATAAGTTTACAATTTATAAAGGTCATTTACAAAAACAATTTCATATTTTTTCCAAAACTTTTCACCCTTAATATCTAAATATTCCAAAAAAAATTGAATAACACCTTCTTTAAGTGAAATCATAATAATATCATTTAGTCAAGATTTAAAATATTTGTTTTTCACTTCAGCATGAAATAAATACAATTTAACTACCCTTCATCAATTAGAATAAATAATTTAGTATTTTAAAATAATAAAATTTCAAATATTAATTTAAGATATTACATTTATACCACTTTATGATATTATCATCGTGAAACATAAACAATAGGAATGTACATGATCAGAGGAAAAAAAATTGCAATGAAGCAAATAAAAAAAAGAAAAATAATACATGACTCATAAAACAATACGAGTTAAAAATAAAATTGTAAAATAACACTTCAAAGTAGAAGATGTAGTTAATTAAATTAATTAAATCAAATTCTTAATTTTTTTAACATATTTATATAATAAAAATTGAACTTAAAAATAGTACTAAACAAAGTTAAAATGTGATATTTCCTCTTCCTAAAAAGATAATCTAAATGAAATATTAAAAACAATATTTGGGGGAAAAATTGGAAGAAAAAAGGTAAAAGAAAATTGGATGAAAAATTTTCATTCAAAAGGTAACACATGTCCCAAAACAAAAATATAATAATAACCGCCAAAAAACCCTTCGATTACTAATTAGGATAGATAGATAAGAATTAAAATAGAAAATGTAATTAAATAATTTAATTAAATGAAATATTAAAATTTTCAAAAATATTTTATAAAAAATAAAATATATCTTGTTATATTTATATGACTTTATGATATTAATATTTGAGATATAACAATTGGAGTGAATATAAAAAAAAAGGAAAAATAAGCAATGTAGCAAATAAAAAGAAAAGAAATAATGTACAAGTCATGAAATAATATAAATTAAAAATAAAATAATATTATTTTAAAAGTAAAAGGTGTAGTTAGTTAACTTAATTAAATTCTAAATTTATTAAACACATATATAATAAAATTTGAGCTTAAATATAGTAAAAACAATATTTTAGCGCAAAATTGGAAGCAAAAATGGATAAAAAAAATTGGACGGAAAACTTTCACTTAGAAGCTGACACTAGTCCCAAAACAATAATAATAATGATAACTGCAAAAAAAAAAACACCCTTAATTACTAATTTGTATTGATATAAATATAAATATAGTTATAGACGTAGATTAATATAGATACAATCAAAATCCTTAAATGCAATGCTAATCAACATTCCTAAAAATTTATTAATCATTAACTAATTGCAAGATGTTATAATTAATTCCTAAATACTAGCATATATATTTAACACTATTTAACATATATTTAATACTACTCAATAACAAGCAAGCTTATGATTTATGTCCATAATATATTCTATACCTAATTATTAATATTATTCTCTAACAATTTTGAACCAAACACAAAAATTTAACATTCTCTTAAAATATTTCTATAAATGTGAAAAAGATTGTGTAAATTAAATGTCATCATAAAGTCAAATTACATTCATCTATCATGAGATTTGGCCTATTTACATTCACATCCTTCTATTTTGAGGAATATATACTAACTCCCTTTTTTTAATATACTATCACCTCCCTCTCTCTTTATTTTAAATCTATACATCCCTCCCATTTTACAGAAAAAAATATGGGAATCAAATGTATACTGCTAAAGATAAAAGAATGTGATTTTAATTTGACTAAATTTTGAGGTAAATATAATTTATCCAAAATATAAATACCAATGGCGTAATGTGATCTATGTAATCGACTTCATTTAGTGGGATAAAATGCTTTATTGTTGTTGTTATTATTGTTGTATAAGCATTTCAAATAAAGGATGTTTCAAGTAAACATTATATCTAGAAAACGGATGAGAAATCTTTTAAGGTGCAAACATAGACATGTTTTCCAGAACATACAGATTTAATATCTTCTGAAATATGAATATGGAAAGAGAAGCAGCAATAAACATAAGCATCCTTAGAATATTCAGCTGCCAAAGTCCTTAAAAATAGGTGCATACAAACAATTCAACAAAAACAACTATATACGAATTAGCATGTGACATGCAACAGAAGAAAACTTCAATCCAAAATTCTCGAGTACACCTCAAAACTTCAATAGAAGATGAAGAGAAACCTTAGACCATGCCAAGTGTTTTCCACCACAAATGATTTGTTATAGATTGCAGCCCAAACGAAGCCCTCTTTTTCATCATTTGTGTCATATGCTTTTCAGAGTCAAGGTCTAGCGGTCATTTATTCTATAGCGTAGCCCAGATGCACAGTATTTATGGTGTTTTCTTTTTTGATTATTTTGGAGTGCTAATGTGTTCGGGAAGGGAAAAAAAAAAATCAGATACCTCCCTTGTCAAACAAGGTGATGTATTTGGCTTGAGGTATACAGCTAATTGATCCTGCTAGGTGTTTCTTCATCCATGTTCACCTTATCTTTATTGTCTAAGTTTTTTTCTTCTTTTTAAATTTTATTATAGCAACAAGAGTTAATTCACTAAATGAGAGCAATTTTGGATCGAACGCAGCATTAAAACAAGGATAAAAACATTCAAATACCTAACCCAAATGCTCAACTTGTTTTTTTCCCTATATCTTACTCTCTCAAAATGATATCTAATCTTTTAGTTTTGCAATTCTCTTCTCCTTCCCATTTATATTCTCTTCTTTAAATAAAAATTATAAAATATTTCCTTCATGTCTTTTTAAATATCATTTAAAGTTAATGCATAAAAATTAAAGAAAGTAATAAATAATCTTAATTTTAATAAAAGTAAATTGTAATTTTTTGATATATCATTTAATAAAAATCAACTAATAAGTAAAGTTATTAAATACTTATTTAAATAATAGAGATAATATTTAAAAGAAGATAATAAATATAATCTTGATTTCCTAAAATAATAAATAAATATAAATTTTTTTTCTTTAAAATGACACTAATAAGAAAATAGAAGAAATATAAAAGACCCATTTTTTTTCCATTGAAAGACGTTCTTTATAAGAAAGTCCTGTTTACTTGTATACAAGTCAAAGCCACTTGTATATCGTGTAATTAATAAAATAATATATAATATCGAGATAGTAAGAGGAAATTTCTCCAAAATTGTTTTAATAAAATAATTCACTTATCCATACGTAACATTGAGCAAATAAAATATTTTTTTTTTAATTTTAATGTTCCATAATTATTTTTTAAAAAAAGGGCAAATGAGATTATCCAAGCGAAATCGTTTTTTTCCAAACAAATGAGACCCAAATTGTTGGCACTCGAACCCCAAGAAAAATGAAAGAAATCCCCCCACTAGCAATAACAAAGATCTAACACAAAATTGAGAATATTAAAATAGAAAGCATATAAAGCAATTTTGGGAGACGAAACTGACTTTCCAGTTTCCACCCTAATTTGAATATAAAATGAAAAGTGAGTTCGAAGGTTGCTTTTAAAGTTTGACAATTATGTGCATTAGCCTTGACGTCCCAAGTTTCCAACACAGTTAATCACTCCCTAAGACATAATCAAATATGAAAGGATTCTTCCCACATAGAGACATTCAATAACAAAATTATGCTCTAATATCATGTAAGCAAATTTCTCATTGAATTAAGAACCTATCTATCTAAGCTGGTTTCTTAAGGGTGTTTCTCAAAATAATATTTGATCTCCAGCAATATACACTGACTTCTTCTCCCTAAAAAAGAGAAAAAAATCATACTGCAACATTACATAATCTGGACATATGAACTCTTTTACATGAGAAAAACAATATCTAAAAGCAAAAGTTTCAATATTAGTACAGCAATATAATATTGTAGTCACATAATAGCTGTTGAACATTATTAAGAGACATAAATTTGAGAGTGCACATGGTTATTTATATACTAGTCTTTATTCTTTGCCCGTGCTATACAGGGGGCTAGAATTTGAAAATAATAATTATATTTTTAAAATAAAATTAATTTATTATAGGCAAATATATTAATATATACTCATATTTTTAATTTATAGTTTATTTAATATTATACTTTATTTTAAAATTTTAAAATATAATAAATAATTATATTATTTATTTGACTTCCAATTTTAGTACTATATTTTCTTTAATTAGAAAAGCTTATATATAATAAATAATGACATTATTTATTACAACTCTAATTTTATTGTAAAAATAAATTTATATATTCTTTTAAATAAAAGTAATGTATTATAAATAAATACTTTAACACTTGTTTACTTTCAACCATTTGTTTTATAAATAAAGACAATGTAAGATACAAACTCTATTTATACCTCATCTTACACCACTGCCTATTTAAAATAATGAAGTAATTATCTAAAATTTGATAAAAATAGCTTATTATGAATAAAAATAAAATCAAATAAATACTATTAAAAATGATAATTTAAAATAAGGGAAGAAAATTATGTATACAATAAAATATAAAATATTTAAATAATAAACAAAATAATTAACTGCATTGTAGAGTATTTAAAAACTAATCTCATTTAAATAAAAATTATTTTTTAATTCAAATAATGTCAAAATGATACTTAAAAAAATATGAATTATAGACATCCTAATTAGATGAAATTTTTTATCAAGAAAATAATGAATTATAGAACTTTTTAACATATATCTTAAGCAAATTATTGAGTATGAATAAGAATTATTTATTTTTAATAATTAAACACAAATGCATCTAAATATTAGGACTTTATTAAATTTTATTTATATTTTTTGAAAGTTACTAGTTACTAAATTCATAAATATGTAAAATATTAGAGTGATATATCCATAGTACCATTTTTGTTCACCTAAAGAAATAAGTGATATATGTTAGGTGAGATAAGTATTTTTATGTAAAAATAAGAAGAGCATGTCATATCAATCAAATCTAAGTCAAACTTAGAATTAAAATATAAGATTGTACGATTTTTTTTCATGTGATTATATTTCTTTTTTAAGTGATCACATAACTTAAATTATATTTTAATTTTGACCATTATTGTAAAATCTAATGGTTACAATTCATTTCTCTCATTTTTTACATAAAAACACTTCTTTTACTGAATATGTCCCTTATATATATAAATCAAATTTAAAATTTAAAAATTTATATGAGTTTATTTTTATTATCTTTTTTACATGCATTTTATATAATTATAATAGTTGTAAGTAATGAAATAATAAAAAATCCATCCTTGATGAAACTTAATTTCTAACTTGATAATATTTTTATGAAAACTTTTTATTTGAAAACACAATTTGTGCTATTTATGATTTTTTTTAAGATATTGATGCACCTGAAAATGAAATTTAAGTTAATAATTAAGTTTTTGTCTCATGTTTATTTTTTAATTTATTTGATTCATTGATAAATATTAAAAAAATTTAATACAAGATATCTCTTTTAATTTTGGAATAATTAAAGTTTGCTCCCAACTCAAAACTTGAAATCAAACCCTTAAACAACACAGAAATTAAAATTAATTCTTATCATTTATTTAATTAATTACTTCATTAAATTTTCATAATTTTTTTAAATAAGAATCACAACAATATTGTGAAAAGGGGCAAGATAAACTAATATGCGATAATATTATGATTCTTATTTAAAAATAATAAATAGATGACAGATATTAATTTAAAATTTTGTTTCATTTGAAGGTTTATTTTTAAAATTTTTAAGTTTGAAAGGGATAAAATTGGAAAACCATTAAGTCAAAAAAATATTTTTATTTTTTTGCTAAATAAAATTATAGTGAAATTACTTACTATCATTGAATTTCAACTCAAAGAAAATAAAAAAATTAAAAATTTAACAAATATATTTTTTTATTTTCTTTTCTTATAAATATATCAACAAAAGACTTGAATCACAAAAATATCTTCTACAAAGTAAAGACTTTTATTATTATTTTTTTTTGGAAAAATAAGAGGCAAGTATCAATAGAAACTTTAATCTAAATATAAAACAGGAATAAGTTTCAATCCAATACTAATGAAGTTTGATTTTATTACTTTCATTCTAAATGTTCTAAATTTAAAAATTATAAATTTCAATGACCAATGACAATAATCATGATAAAAAAAATAATGTTTTTCTGATTCCTCTTTTTTATATCTTCGCATCACTTGTTCTTCTTTGATCCTTTAGTGTATAAATTTATTAATCTATTGATCATCGATAAACTTGCAATTGATACAAAAATATATAAATTAACTTTATATATTAATTTATGTATATTATTAATCTATTTTTATGTAGATTATTTTATATTTTATGTATTTATTAAAATAAGATTGAGATTTATTTTTTTATTTATATAAGATTGAAATTGATATTGTCTATATTAATAGTAATGAATAAATATAACATTATCTATAAAAAAATAATTATTCATTTACATTTATTTGTGATTATACATTGTAATAGAAAGTTAAAAAATTGTAATTTAAGTAGTGAGCATGTTCGTCGTATAAATTTAAAAAATAATTAATTAATTATAATCTTGACATAAATGAAATGAGAGTTTTACAATATGATAGAAAATTTTTCATTTCAAGACATTAAATGCTAAGAAATCAAACCATATTTAATAATAATAAAAATAATGTCAAGAGGCTTTTCAGAATTTAATTCTTACTACTCTTTTATTTATTATTATTATAATAATAATAATAATAATAATAATAATAATAATATTAATAATAGTATAAACATAAGTAGTAAGGCTCAAATAATTGACCTCCAAAAGTAGCAAGAATGAGAAAAAAATATACAATGAACAACAACTTTTCACATGAAATGTTATAATAATAATAATAATAATAATAATAATAATAATAATAACAACAACAACAACAACAATAATAATAATAATAATAAGTTTCACGTTTATGTGGAAAGTTGAAATTTTTAAAATGTAAATTCTCTTCTAAATTTCATAAAAAAATATTTAAAATTATTTAATTGATAATAATTAATTAATAATTTTTTAAAATTAACTTCTTATATTTTATTTAATTTAATTTTAAGCTTCTTAAGAAGTATTTTTAAATGACTATTATGCTCTTTAGAATTGTAATATAAAAAATTAGAAATATCAATTAACTTCAATTCAGTTTGGCATTTTTAAGATTGTAATTTCTTATCTTTAATTTTCTAAAATATAAAAATGATTTATATAAAAATTATATATATTGATTTATATAACAATTATACATATATATATTTTAAAATTCCTAAAAAATAATGCCATAATGATTATTATAGCACAAAAAATTAAAAATATTAATGAATTTTAATTAAGATGACTTCTTAAATTTATAATTTCTTATTTTTAATTCATTATACAAAATTAAATTTGAAAGGGAGGATAGGATGGTCATTAATTAATATATATTTAATTTATAATATAATACTTAAAATTGATATTAATAAAATTTAAATAAATAATTTTGATATTAATTCTAAATATATATTAAAAATATATTAATATATATAAATAAGTCAAATAAATGATTGGGTCCACACCAACAAAAAGTAAATCAAATAAATTTAAAAATGGTAATAAGTGGGATTACAATTTGAAAAGCAAGATAGTATGTGTAATTACAATACAAATTTGAAGTCCAAAATTCTTATTTAAAATAAAAGTCATGTAATAAAAAATTGTAATTAAAAAGTAATAATAACAATAAAATAAAATAAAATAATGAAATGAAGCCACCATAGGAAGACACATTAGCAACAATATAGTACAAATCTAGAATTAATATTTAGACTCTATTCTGTATAACAAATAAATTAATTTATAACTTATTGACTTAATCATTAAACTATAAACTAGTTCTTAAAGTATTTTTGACACTAATTTATGAAATAAATAAATTTTAATTTAATAAATTACGTAAAATAATTTATAATTTATAAGTTATTACCTTTTCAAAATCTTTCTAATCCTTATTCTTTTTATTAATTTACAACTCATACTCTTTATAATATAAATTTAAATATTTTCTTCATAAAATATAATTAATTTAATTTTAATATAATTATATCCTAATTTTAAATTATAAATATATAAAAATATAAATGTAAATAAATAACATCATAAACTATAATTTTAAATAATTATAGTTTTATTATAAATAATAATAAAATTAAAATTATATAAATAAATATATAAATTTATAAAATATAATTAATTAAACTTCTTAATAATTAGTTCTTAATAGCATTAATATTATTTAATTTTTAGATAAATATAAACTATTTTAATTATATATCTATTTCTATTAATATAATTAATATATCTTTTTATATTATTTTATAATTTCAACTAATTCAATAATTAATTTTACGAAATACTTTTCAACTAATCAGTTAATTTATTAATTACCAACTAATTTATCAGTTAATTACTTGTATGAAATGAAACTTACCTTTTAGTTACTTGTATGAAATGAAACTTACCTTTGGCTGTAAAAGAGTGACTTTGTATTTGTTGTTTGTAAAACATGAAATGGGCATGTACAGAAAGTAAAACAATAAATAGGTAATCCTTTATTTGAAAAAGCGTACATTAAATAGGTATTCTTCTATATAGAAAATCAGTACTGACCTTCAACATATACAAAGGAAGATAAATACATGGAAAAGCCCAAGATGTACAAGAAACTGAGCCAAACTGGCACATACACAAAGCTTCCATCGTCATCAGGTAATTTCATGGGGACAAGGCTAATATACACTGCATAGAATCCCACTAAAACAAGAGAAAGAATGTCTCCAAGTAGAGGATTTGAAGCAACAATTCAAACCACCTTTTATATCACCAAGACACACAGTTATTGTTCCTCGCATGCAAAGAACACTGCACAGCTTCAACCACGTGAATTTCTCACCCAAGAGTGCTAGAGAGACCAATAAGGTGAAAGACTGGATGAGCTGCTTAACATTGTGTTTGATTGCATACGATATGACATTAAAAGGGAACTATTTTCAGCCAAATAGTGAAACGAAGTAGAACCTAGAACTGGCACGAGAAAAACGAATTTCCAAAGATACTTACTGCGACACTAGTATACTACAGTGAGAGGTCAAAATAGAGCCAAGCAAAAAACCAAAACAGGCTACTGACTAAGCTAACTTTTACCACTGTATCGTGTCCAACGCCCTTTTGCATCCAATTGATTATCAAAATCTTTTAATAACTTGATCAGGCAACGTCCTTTTCCATCTTGTCTAATTGGAGCAGCTCAGGCACTCCTGCTTTGTGGACTAATAATGTCCACTTCTTTGACAAGAAAGGATGCACCAGCTATGTCACTTGCCTCCTTATCTTCGAGAAGGATAGCCTACTTTGATTTCCCTAATAAATCCATAATGCTACTCTTTTCACAACCTCAAAACCAAAAACTATCATATGTACCATAAGTATCCTCCAAATACCATCCGATGTCAACAATTGGAATGCACACAACAGATAATGAATTGCAGATGTAGGTGATGAGGAATAATGATACACCAGCATCCACTAGAGACTGAACTACAAAGCTAACAGCCATTCGGATTGCTTCCACAGCAACCCCACACACACACACACAGACACACACACACCCATCCCATTTCCAACTTTTAACATCTCTTTTCAACTTCCTTTATAGATATTTCCAAAAATAATAGTTCCTCTCAAGCACTGATCTAACTAGAATGGTGAAAAATTAAGATGCTGCAAATTCATAGCCTATATATTAAATTAAGACGGCAAAAACTGAAAACCTAACTTAACTTGTCAAGATAAAAATCTATTCCAAATTCACGTATTCATAGGGAAGACAATATAACATTTCATCATTTTAGCAAATTTATGAAAATTATAACTTTAGTGAAAGCTTTTTTACTTAATATTTTCACAAAATAATGCACTCTTGCATTAACCAGTGCATTAACCTTGCATATAACAAGTATAGCAACTCTATTAACTAAAGTTATACCAAAGTAAATTTTTAAAATTTTGGACCCTTTTTATGATGAAAATGTTGCCATGGTATAGAAATTATTTTATAAAACTTGCAATTCACATATGCGTGGAAGTTCTTTAAAGCTGATAGAAGAAAAAGCTAATGGAGTTCACCAAATTTCTTACAAAGCATGTGCAACAATCTCTATAGTGCATTTGCTTAATTACCCAAGGCCAAAGAGCCCATATAAGGATCCTCTTCAGCCATTTGATCCCCAAACATATTTACATACTCTCACTTCCCTTAAAGTTTAGCCTAAATACATATAGTTCCCCTTTGTTTGAGATACTGTTCATAGCTCCCTTACACTGAAAGGAATTAAATGATGTAAATGTAAAATTGCCAATTCTAAACTCCTCTACTTCTATTCTCCCCTGCAACTGAGTATTTTATATTTTTAATATATTGTCTATTTTGCCTGGTTGCACCACCAATTCATGGGTTTTCCGTCAATCTGCAAAGTAACAGTGTGTTTACCACTCACAATGCCAAAGAGAGAACTCACAAACCAGTCAAACCAAAAGTAACAGTGTGTAGATCTAATAAACAAAAAGTAAAGATCCTCAAACAAGTCAAACCACTTCTAGCCTTTTTTCCATCCATCATATGAACATCATAAATTCAGAAAGAATCTACAATCTTCCAAGCAACCCCATCTGCCTTGTATAATCAAATCATTTCCTCTGTTTCTTTCCTTCTCCAACCTGGAGTTTTATTCTATTTTTATAATTATCAATAAAAATATCAAGCTAGAAGCATTACTTACTCAGCGTACCCAATTTACAAGTCAAAACAATTATATTCTAATAAAAATAATGGAAAAGGGTGAATTTGAATTCACGATTAAAGTGTGGGAGATATTGACTAGTTTCTCAAACAAGAAGGGAACTGTGAGGCATGATTAATTTTCCCTACAGTTTATTCAAGTTGAAGAAAGAAATTAATACTACTTAAGATCCAAATCCCAGATTATACATATTTCTCTGTTCAAATATTGAAATACCAAAATAGTATCCAACGCAATCTAATCAAACGTGAAAGAGCATTGACACATTTCAGGTTCAGGTTCATAAGAACTATACTTGGACAAAATCTCTTCTCACATACCTCTCATTATCTATGAGGTACCCGGTTTAACTCTTTTTACAGCTTAGCTTATGCCAATTTTATCCCCATATATCAGATATCCAACTGATAAAAACAGTTATACCAAAGCAAGAAGTTAATTTTATTTCAAAGCCAAAATCCAGATAATCCAAAGGTGCTTAGTTCAGATATTGGAACACAAAAATTGTTCCAATGCAAGCTAAAGGAATATGCTAGACTGAACAATATTACAAACAAAACCAGTATACAAGAAGAACATGGAATCGGCATTAAAGTCATATGATCACTTAGACTTCTTCCCTTGTTTCTTCTTGATTACTTCATCAATATACATAATACCTTTTCCTTTGTATACTTCAGGCGGCTTACAACTACGAACAGTAGCAGCAAACTGGTGCACCCTTTGCTTGTCTATTCCTGTGCAGCAAACCACATTGTTTTTGAAGCAGAAAACACGAACAGCAGGAGGCACTGTCAATTCAACCTCATGACTATATCCCAACTTGAGATACAATAAGCGCCCTGCAGCTTCAGCTCTGGCTTTGTAACCAACACCCACAATCTTAAGGAATCGAAAAAATTTGGCTTCCATCAATGCAAAGTAAATCAGTCACCTGAATTCCCAGAGAACAAAAAGTTGTCAAAACAGAAGTGTTTGCTAAATAAATTAGCAAGAAGAATACTTAGCAAAAAAAAAAAAAATTCTAAAAAAAATGTCCTATATTACATTTATATCACTTAGTAATGACTAAACGATTGCCCACTGAAGATCATGCACATGAAGAATAATCTTTGAAATCGGATAAATAACTCTATTACCAGACTTATAAGTACGCATTAGATAAGAAGGCATGAGAACAAACTATAAATATCAAATTAAGTTTATGCAGTATTTATATCGCATAATGAATCTTTATACAGACTGGAATTGCATAAAAACAAACTCCATCCAAAAAGTTACTGCAAACAGGTCAGTATCGGAGCGAATCCGTGGAGACTAAACCAAAATCAACAAAAAGAAAAAGTTGAAAGAAAATAACCCAGATTAAGATCAGAAACAAACAAAGGGAGCAAACCGAAACATGATAAGGAAATATTCCAGGAAAAAGAAATTGGAGCAGAACAACAAAGGAGCGAATCAAGAAGTGATGACACTGCAGAAACCGAAATTTGCTGTAAATTGACAAATACCGTTCTGCCTTTATCTCCGTGAGTTGCTTCTATCGTTCCTTCTGCATGAAGGCTAATCAAGAGGCAGAGGGAAGAGGCTTGTCTGATGGTGTAGCCACGACAACGTAGTCCGGCACCCCTTCAAAACAAAACCCCTATCTCGGTTTTCCAATTTCTCTGCTTCTTTTACATTTTTTGTTGGGGTTTTGTGTTTGGTTTGAACCCACGTCCTTTCTACCACACTGCTGAAGCTTGCGCTTAAAAACAAATGGGCTTATTTACCAAAAAGAAGGATGGGCTTAAATGACACTACTAACTAGGGTAAGAGAGCCCAGCTTGCCAGCTTTGCCTGTATTTAGTATTTGAGACTCCATTTATTTTTTAAAGATATTTTCTGTAAAAAAAACTATTTTTTTAATATGAATAAAGGAATATCATATATTTCTATATTTTGTGATTAAAAAAAGAGTAAAATGCAATTTATTTTCCTAAAGGTATGTGGAAAAAAGCCCTCTCAGTTTCAAACTAGGGATAATTTAATATCTAAATTATGATTAGTGTGTAATTAACATGTTAATATTAGAATAAAAATTAGGCCGGTACCATGATGTGCAATTTATTGCAACGTGGTACCACAAGTGAACTTTCTTTCAACCAAGTGCAACCGTAAGTTGAGATTTACGCAGATGCCCATAAACAAAACAACACACCTGCTCTGCGTTTCAGGAACACTAAAAGTCCTAAAACAAAAATAGGGCACCAATGAAGCAACCCAAGAGAAGGAACAAAACCATCGTAGAGATCGCCGAAAATTACAGCAATACAACTTGTTCGATGCTGTATCATTAAAAGTCACCATTTCCAACCTTTTATCATTTTTCAACCCGTCCAAAATAGTAACAACCTACAAATTGACACGCCAGAATGGGTCATTGACAGGTAAACCTTACATCCTCTTATATGGTTTATGTACTCTGATTGTCTTGGCACTAAATTGACTGAAAAAGTTACTATTTTCGTCCATGTATACCTTTATATATGTATAGTATCTATGTTCAAACGAAACCTTAGAAGTTAGAACAACAAATGTTTATCGCATGTTACTGTCGCTAAACTTCATGTTTCTGTTAACATAACAAATAGAAACATGGATCACACATGTTCTTTTATTTTTTGGGAGCTTGCTATCATAGATATTAACAAAAACAATTTCACTCTCTTGATACCAAACAGAAACATTAAATCCAACACCTTTTTTTTTGTTCAATGAACTTCAGTTTTACTCGATGTTACTATTACATTATAGGTGTTGCATTAACTGATTTGTTATTTTTAGTCGATATTACTATTTTGTCTGAAAATAATGACATGTAGTTTTTTTTCTCAGTTTGACTACTAATCATGCTTGGTTTGTCCAATTATTCTGTCTTTTATTGATATTTCTATTTCCAAATCAAATAGTAACATGTCATTTTGTAGGAGAACAACATGTTACTATTTATTTTAAGAAAATAGTTACATGTTGCTTTTTTATTGGTCTTTTTCTTAATCATGATTGATTTGTATATTTCTTACTATAAAAATATAAGTATTCATGCATTCTAATCATTACATTGACTAATGTCTTGTTTTTAGTCAGTATTACTGTTTTATCTAAAAACAGTAACATATAGTTTTTTTTTCTCAATTTGATTGCTAATCATGCTTGATTTGTCCATTTATTTTGTCTTTTCATTGATATTATTGTTTTTAGATCAAATAGTAATATCTTATTTACAGGAAAACAATATGTTACTGTTTGTTTCTGAAAACAGTAATATGTTACTTTTTTATCGGTATTTTTATTAATCATACTTGATTTGTCTATTTCTAACTATAAAAAAATAAGTAATTATGCATTCCAATCATTACATTGACTAATGTTTTATTTTTAGTCGATATTACTATTTTGTATGAAAATAATAACATGTAGTTTTTTTCTCAATTTGACTGCTAATTATGATTTGTTTGTCCATTTTATTTTGTTTTTGAATAATGTTAGTGTTTCTATATCAAATAGTAACATGTCATTAAAGGAAAATAACATTATTTGCTTCTGAAAACAATAACATGTTATTTTTTTAACAACTACTAGTATATTACGTTATACTTCAAACATCTTAATGTTACTGTTGCATGGTAATCAGTTTCATGCAAATAGTAACATAATTTTTTAATGATGTTATTGTATTGCATGAAACAATAACATGGTATTGTCCAATTCTTAGTCTTGTTTTTATAGAATCTGACCAAGGCATTTTTCCTTATCCCTGAACAAAGAGGTCTCAAAACGCTCAAACAATCAGAAGATGCTGAAGAAATAGCTACTGTATACCATCAATACAGATCCAATCTACTAGCATGTATAAGGCAGATTGACGATCTATAATGCAATGACAGTCACAAAAGGGTGTTGCAACAAAATCCTTTTTAATTTTTAATTAATGCCATACTAACGAAGGAGCTTAATTGCAATATGTGCCAAAAGAGTGATCAAGAAATAATGTCATTGCTTGCTACCTTTTCAAAAAGGGTCAGTAGTTTCCTAATTGGGGGCAAACAACTAAGCATCACATCGATTGTAGTGAAGCTTATTTTTGGTATAAGAGATGGACAACACCCCATTGACACATCATCTAGAAAGAGGCCACAATTGGATTTTGACAATAGAAGATTTCATGGCCAAGGATGCCTAACAAAACCAAATGTATTCAATGCACTGCAAAGTGCTATGACAAGAACATCGGAAATAGATATCCAAGATGTCTCACGTCTCGTAACCCTGATGATGCTGGTGACTCTCTTTGTACCAAACAAGGCACGGACACTTGTATGGTCATACCTCAAATACATGGAGGACATTGATGACATGACAGAGTATTAGTGGTCTGGACACATTCATGAGCAGCTAATGGTCTCCATTGCAAAGGACACACCACTAAATGTCACCAGTTATGTCATGCTACTGCTAGTAAGTTACTATTAACAGATTTGTGTTTATTCATTTCATTTACTTTGATATTGTGTTCATATATTTATATTCACAATATAAATATACGAACACAATAACATGTTACTGTATAAGACTAGACAGTAACATGTTACTGTTTGGTATGTAAATAATAACCTTACATTTTTTAGCAATTTTATTCATATTGTGACACTTAATTTATTCATTTATTCTAAGATTCTAATTACTGTTACTGTCTAGATGTCAGGTAGCAATATGTTACTGTTTGTGCTAAAAACAGCAATATGTTGTTATTTTGTAGTTTTTTTAACTACATCTTTAAATGTAACTTCAATTGAAATTGTATCTGACAATTTTCATATTGTATTGTCCATAGTATTGGCTGTGTGAGATAACGGACATGCTTAATCGAACTCCAATTCAAAAGGTACCAAGATGTCTCACATAAGACCTGAAGAGGCTTACACACTAATTAAAGAATAAATTGCCCAGCCAACCTTCAGGTAATCTTTGGAAAAAGTCCATTCATTTTCCCATGTCACTGTTATGGAACCACATTGCCTTAGTCTTCATGTTACTATTTCTCACCAAAATAGAAACATGACAGCCACTTTCACTAACAATCAACCACCAATTCTTTTTAGGTAGTGACTGAAGAACTGCAGCCTATTGATGAAGAAATAACCATATTTTACAACGTTCACACACACAAAAACATGGAATTAGAACTAATAGAATATGGACAACAAACAAACAAACAAATCACACCTTCCAAATCAGGGAAATCAGTAACTGATGATGATACAAGAACATCACAATATGTAATGCAACCACAAGCAACAGCACTAGAGCAATTCGCAGACATTGCACTGTTCTACAAACAACACTGCCAACAAGAAAATGATGAAGTAAAATAATTAGAGGATCAACTCCTCATAGCAAACTAAAAGATAAACCAATTGATTAATGAATTGAAGTCTCTCACTGAGAAACTTCAGAGGTCAGAGCAACAACTACAACAAAATAACAAGATAATCATAAAATTGAAGTATGAAAACACATAAATCCAAACAAAACTAACCGATGCAACTACACACACTTATGACCTCGGAAACACCATCACAACCTTGGAGGTTAAAAATACCAATCTTGAAAATTAAAAAAACTAGCTGATTGCATAGCTTATAGATATGACTGTGCAATTAGTTGGGTAATAAAAGCAAGACACAAAAGAAAACAAAGAACAAAATAAGACTAAGCAGAACTAGCAGTCAATGATCAGAGACATTAAATCCAAAACAAGGAAAATAAAACACCTCAAAGACTATACATACTCAGGTCGATGCAAGAAAAATATAAAACAACAAGAAACACTACAACAAACAACATCTGCTGAGGAAACTACTGACAAAAAGGGAGACAAAGAGGCTCTTGTCTTCATCTTGGAAGAATCAAAAGACCAAATGGCCAAACAAAAAAAGACTATGAAGAAAATCCAGAGTACAAAATGGCCTATTGGAAAATATCTCTCACAAGATAATAAGAAGAAAATGGTCCAGATCGGAAAAATAGGGGACATATCGTAAGTCATGCCCTACTTAATTATTAATCATGATTGATTTTGCCATTTTTTTATTTTTAATTGATGTTACTATTTTTCGATCAAACAGTAACATCTTATTCTCATGTAAATGACATGTTACTGTTTGTTTCTGAAACAGTAACATGTTATTTTTTATTAGTTTTGTTATTATTTATTAGTTTTGTTATTATTTATTAGTTTTGTTATTATTCATGCTTGATTTTTCAATTTATTCCAATGTTGCTTAATGTTTTTGTTTCAAACAAAATAGTAACATTGAACAATCTCGTAAGTCATGTCCTACTTCCTTGATGATTCTATTGATTAACTCAATATTATTTCCTGATACCTCTAGGCATGTAAAATGGACAGGGCGGGCTTATATGGGTTTACCTTCACGGGCTTGCTCGCATTTAATATGGGTTTCCTTTTAGGTTGTTCACACTGCACCGCAATGCGGGCTTGCCTGCGGGTAGCCCGTATTTTTTTAATATTTTTATTAATTATTTTATAAATTATATTTTAATATTTAAATTTTTATTAAATTATTTAAGTAAAAAAATTGAATTAAAGTATAGAAATTAGATTAAATTTGTTAGAAAGTAATTGAATTAAATTTTTTAATATATATTAAGCTTAAATATAAAGAAAAAAATAATTAAAAAAATAATTTTTTGTCCGAGATCAAGCTCGTGACCACACTAGCATTTGCCCACGCGGGCTTGCCCACATTAAATACAGGCTTCATGCAAGCTTGCCCACATTAGCCCGTGACCACGGGTTGCCTGTGGTCACGGACCTCATTTTACATGTCTAGATACCTCAACTAATTTCTGCACCATGTTATCATTTGCAAATCTATTGTTTGAACATCTCCTCAGTTGGATACATGCATATCATTGGACATGTTGCTGGATGTGCTTACAAATAAGCCAATAACTTCAAATGTATCATCTTGTGAAATTTTACAACATTAATTTTTTATGTTGTTCCTTTATAGTAATGTTACGACTTCCAATCAAAATAGTAACATGATAGAACAAATAGTAACATGTTTATCATGATTAATTTTGCCATTTTTTTGTTTTTGGCTTATGTTACTATTTCTCTATGAAACAATAACATGTGATTTACATAAGAATAACTTGTTACTATTTATTTTTGAAAGCAGCATTTTCATCCTCTATATCATAATGTTACTGTTTGGGATCCAAATAGTAACAGATGTTATTCATCATCATTCTACTTGTTTATTTTTTTCTTTGCTCTTGATCAATTTATCTCACATAAACTAATTCTTGAATGTCAGATCATAGATTGTCATGCGTTAATACTAAGAATGGCTGGCACCTCCACCAACAACAAGATATTCATTTTTGACAACATATGTTGAGTAAGATTTAAATCCATTCCTTAATCTTGAAATGCATAAACAGTAACTCTAATACTGACTCATGTCAAATATATTCGCAGACCTATGTGGTGAACAATGTTCCTTTATACGAGAAAATGAGGGCCTTCAAAATTGATCAAAATGTGGAGGAAGCTATGAATATAGAAATTATTTTGTTTCCAATTAATTCAACTAGCGTCAATGACTACAAAAACTCCAATCACTTCACTCTGCTCGCCCTCAATAGCGCAAAGTGCAAGTGGACTCATTACAATTCGATGAAGCCTAGAAGAGAGGGGGCTATAAATCCATACTTCCACAATGCTAAAATGGTGGTGAGTGATATCTCTATTATGAACAAATAACAATAATTCTTCCTGGTTGATGTTACTATCTAGTGTAGAAATAGTAACATATTATTTTCTCGCATTTTCATAGCTAATCATTATTCATTTGTCTTCAAAAATTATTCTTTATTGATGTTACTGCTTGATATGTTATTTTTAGATGATGCTACTATTTTGTGTAAAACAACAACATGTAATTTTTTAAAGTTTGACTGCCAGTCAAGCTTGAATTGTATATTTATTTTAGTTTTTTATTTCATATCACTATTTCCATGTTAAACAGTAACCTTTATGACTAATAGAATTGAATGTTACTGTTTGTTTTGAAAATAATAACATGTTATTTTTTTAATCAATTATTTTTGTTAACGATGGTTAATTTCTATATTTATTTTATCTTGCTACTTAACACATGACAATAACATATCTTTTTTATCTTCACTTGATATCTCACTTAACTTGTTAATTTAATAACAGAATGACTATTACGAGAAAAAGAAGAATGAATTCCTTCGCAAGAATGAGATGGATATGGGAGCACAACTAACAAATGCAAAGCCACCTTTTGATATCATATTGTATGAGAGGTCATTACAACAAGAACCTGGATCGTAAGTAACATATTCTTCACTACTCCAAAACAACAATGATTAAGAGTCACAAACTAACTTTTCCTATAAATTTCCAATTCTAGGAAAGATTGTGGGATTTTTGTTTGTAAACATATAAAGGATTTATTCAACAAGAAAGAAATTGAAGACTAATTTTTACTGGAATTCATAAGGAAATATAGGGCAAAGTTAGTGAATAAATTCCTTAGGGATTTCAATCCTTGAACATTAGGATGATTCTTATGTACATATGTAATATTTTACTCCTAAATTGAATTCAATTATATCTGAGTAGAACATTTAATCGTAAATCTTAATAAAAAATTCAGCATATTCTTCTATCCAGTGTCTATCCTTTAACATTTAGAATTGATTTACCCTATGTTCATAGCTTCTACCATGATGTTACTTTTTTGAATCAAAATAGTAACATGCAAGTAATTGTGTAGTTTTTAGTAACTAATGTTACATTAATTGATATGTTATTTTTAGTAGATGTTGCTGTTTTGTTTGAAAATAGTAACACCTAATTTTTTTTATTTTTCCTTATTTACCATACTTCATTTTTTTATTTATTTTGGTTCTTTCTCTATGTAACTATTTCTAGATCAAAAAGTAACCTATCACCATAAGAAATTAATATGTTACTACTTGTTTTGAAAATAGTAATATGATGTTTCTATATTGTTCTTGTTATTAAACTTAGTTTATTCTTCAATTTATTTCCAATTTTTTGATGTTTTTGTTTCAAGACAACACAGTAACATGTTTTCAAATCAAAAGAATGAAGTTACTGTTTCTTATTACAAATGAAAAGAGTCGTAAAAAATTGAATTGTGACGTATAAAAAAGTGCATTCAAACTGGCTCTTTGCAACTTTTCTTATTATGATGTCCTAATTTGCCACATCTTCCACACTTGATCTTCTTAACACACTCACTCCTAGACCTAATCCTCATTTTCTTAGGTCTTCCTGTTTATCTTTTAGAAGTGGGGGGGGGTAATATAGTTACTTCCTTACCTAAATCAACTTCCTGCCTCAGCATTGTAGGAATGGGATGTATAATTTGTTCATAAATATTCCTGTACGTGGTCATATGGAAATAATTAGTAATAACCTCATGCAAAGAAATCTCGAATCTTCTTGTAGCAGCAACTGCATGAACACAATGAAAACCATCTTGTTGCCACTAGTGACAAGTGCAACTATGCTAATAAATATCCACACACATGGTTGGATCTACTAATACTTCAAAAACCATTTCAGATGACTTCTTAATAACCCAACATCTGCACTTCCTTGAGTCTGATTCTAATCTTGACACCTAGACTAGACAAATAACACCATTCCAATGCAATGATTTTGACCTCCATTTAGTAAACCATTCCATTAGCTTTAAACGGATATTATCAACCATATTTGTGATGGGTAGTGATGGGTAACTTCCTTGCATCACAAATCCATAAATTGTAAGATTCAACTGCATTTGATGTCATCTTACCATAATAACAGCTACGATTGAAAGCGTTCGACCAACATTTAGGTACAAGCCCAGTTTGAAAATTCTCACCAATCCAACCTTCTTTTCGTTTGAAAACTTCTAAGTTCTGCTAAATGCACTACTATTAGAGAATATGGACACATTGAAAATAAGTGAACTATATGCTCCCTAAATAAATTTGTAAATGTAGCACCACTGAATCTTTCCTTTAGATTCTGTTTTAAGTGATGCAAATATAAGAAGTGAGGTGTTGTTGGAAAAACCCTTGGCATTGCTTTGAGCAATCTCAAATTACAGTCAGAAATAAAAGTCATCATGCGTTCTACATCAAGTATTGTGGACAACTGTGAAAGGAATTAAAACTAATTTTCTTGATTTTCATTGTCAACCACAGCAAAAGTTAGAGGAAACAACCCTAAGATGAAATAATAACATAAAACAGAAACATAAGCCATTACAAAAGTATGAAAACATAATATATACATAAATAACATATCACAGTCTGTTTCTAAGATAGAAACATTGAAAAAACTCATTACAAATCATTTATATTAGGGAAACAATAACTTGTTACTATTTTATCTTTAAATAGCAAAATGTTAATATTTACACAGAGATAGTAACATCAACCAATGAAAATACCATATATACACAAATACCATGTTACTGATTATTTCTAAAATAAAAACATCAAAAAAACTCAATATAAATCATCTATATTAGGGAAACAATAATATGTTATTGTTTTGTCTTCAATAGGGATGCAAACGAGTTAAGTTATTCGTGAGTAATTCAAGATCGGCTCGCAAAAAGTTCGATTTGAATTTGAAATTGAACGAGCTAAGCTCGATTAATAAATGAGCCAAGCCTGAGCATTTTATTACTTGGCTCGAATTATTTGTGAACCTAATCAAGTTTAATTATATAATTTTAAAAATTTTATATTTTTATATAATACATATATAATGTAATTAAATATATAATATATAAGTAATAAAATATATTATTAAACTCTCTTAATCCATGTTTCTATTTAGTAAAGTTAAAACTTGAAAATGAAACCATAGTAAATAGCACATTCGACAAAATTAACACCTACAACCAGAGAAGGGTTTCTCTTCCGTCATCTGAAACCCCCACCATACTGCTGCCTATCACACCACACAATTTCTCTCTTGTCTTTGCCACAACGAGCAGTGCCAGAGGACTGCACAAGCTTTCTCCACCCCACCATTCCCCTTTGAATGTTCTAATTCGTTGTAGGTACTCTTAACAATGTAACTCGAGTATTTCACTTCAATGATTCATTGCCAAGTGCTTGTGAAAATCATGTGATGAGCATATTCCTACATCATTTCGCTTTCTTTTTTGAATTGTTAAATTGTATGACATATGGGTCTTTAGTTTTTGTAATGGATGGGAATTTATTTCCAATTTATCACTAAAACTTAGGCTTTGATGAGAGGATTAAAGGTAGCTGAAAGCATGAAAATTGATTACTTAAATATTGAATATTTCCAATTTATTGGTATTATAGTCTTATGTAGTATATTTTCAAGAAAAAGGATTTGATCTTATGGTCGATACTTTCATAGCATGATGAGGAATTTCTTTGCCACTTTGCAAAATAGAAATATGATTAAAAAATCATTTATTTTGAACTTCTATAATGCAATGAAAATCATGTTATAGATAGCACCAAATCCATCGATTACAATTTTTCTTTTGATAGACTTATTTTAACTTTTATTATTTAAAAAAATCATAAAACTTTTTAACTATAAAATATTCCAATCTTCACTAGTTTTTCGTTTCTAGTCTTAATATACCTAAAGTATATGTTTTGGGCTAGTATTGAAGGATACATATAGAAGATTTTACATTCTAACTTATATATATATATATATATATATTAACTTTTATACATTGTTTAATAGAGTATATTTTCAAGTCTTCTATATGCAGGTATATTTCAAGTTTGGTTCACGTCAATTATCTTAGTATATATATATATATATAGTCCAGGTTTGGTTTATGTTAAATTTATTGATTGAGTCTTAATTTGCATTGAATTTCATGTATTCATTTTATTGGGAGAAAATTTGAAAGTATTTGTAGAAAATTGGTTAAAATTAAAGGAAGATCTAACTCGTGTCAATGCCAGTTGGAAATTATTCAAGGAAAGTATAGGATTATGAAATTATAAAAGAGTTTCATCCTTATTAATCTTTTTTTCAAGGTTTCATAATATCATTTTCTAACCTTGGATTAGAAACTCTATTTTATATGTTTTAAAAAATGCCTATATTCAGGTGTTCTCTAATAATTTGATTGGCAACATGTTGTTTAGGCAAACTCAAAGTAGTCTTCTTGATAGTTTTCTTATATTTAATGTTATTATCACAAGTAATTGGCATTGGTGGTTTGCTTTTTGAGTAGTTTTCCACTTATTTTTGTGTTCAGCTTCTATGTTACACCTTTAGTAGAAAAAGAAAAGGTGTTATTTTGTATAATGGCAATTTGCTGAAAAGTGACAGTGAATCATAGTTTTAGTATGATTCCATTACATGCCATATTTTCATTCCTTATTTTTCTTATTTATCAATATGGTCTTAGTGTTTATTATTGTTCTTATGATTTAAAGAGCAGTAATGTAAGCCTCTATTTTTTCCTTTCTGCTTAAATTTTCATGGTTCAGTAGATGAGTTTTTTCCTTTCTTTATATGATGCCATTTTCATGTTTTTGGTATTTAATTCTATATAATTAATGTTGTCTGATCTATTTATGATAGATATGTCAAATAGTCCATTTGAAGTGGATTCTAATCAACCATTGTCATTAAGTGGAAGCCATGTTCAGACTTAAATGTCAGGTGATCCTATTGAATAACAAGTTGAAGAACCTAATGATAATCCATTTCAAAAAAGAAAGCGCACCAAGACATCTAAGGTTTGGTTAAAGTTTACTAAAGTGGTACATGAGGATGGCATTAAAAAGGCAAAACGTAACCATTGCCAAAAAGAGCTTCCATATTGAAGAGTGGCTGCACTGCACATTTAAAATGACATACAGAAAGTTATCTTAGAAGGAAGCTTGCTCTCAAAAGTCAAGCTTTATTGAAGTTTCAGTCAATTGATTCTTCTATAGATGTAGAAGAACCTCTTTCTACGATTACTGGTGGAAGGTTTGATATGTCAAAGATGAGAGAGTTAATTTCCATTTGGGTGCTAATGCATGAACATCCTTTCAAGATTGTTGAAGAAAAAGGATTTAACATGATACAAAAAAGAGGAATGCCTAAATGGAGCAAAATATCACGTGAATCATGTAAAGCTGATTGTGAAGCAGTGTATGAGATAGAACGGAAGAAGTTAAAGATAGCCTTATAAAGTGTAAGCAAAATCAGCTTGACAATAGATTTTTGGAAGGCAAAAAACTAGCAAGTTGAGTATATGGTTCTCACAGGTCATTAGATTGATGCAAATTGAAAATTGCAAAAGCGTGTGCTAAATTTTATCCATTTAGAAACTCCTCACCGTGGAATTGAAATTTGTGATGCAATTTTTAAGTGTTTAATTGAATGGGGAATAGATAATAAGGTTTACATAATTTCAGTTAACAATGCCTCTAACAATGATGTTGCAATAAGATGTTTGAGGGAAATTTTCTCAAGGAAAAAAAATTTGTTATGTGGTAGGAAGTTGTTCCATGTTTGATGTTGTGCTCACATCCTTAACATCATGGTTCAATATAGGCTTGAAGAAATCAATGATGTCATTTATAATGTCCATGAAAGTGTTAGATATTTCAAGGATAGTGAAGCAAGGTTGAAGGTATTTACAGAGATTGTACAACAACTTTAATTACCGGCAAGGAAGCTCATACTTGATTGTAAGACACATTGGAACTCAACCTATGAGATGTTATCAAATGCTCTTCAATTTAAAGATGTTTTTCCAAGGTACAAAGAAAGAGATGCACACTACCTCTATTGCCCAAGTGAAGAAAATTAGGAAACATGTAGAAAAGTTTATTTTATTTTAGCGGTTTTTTACACAACCACTCATATATTTTTAAGGAGTGAGTATCTAACTTCTAATCTATTCTTGCATAAGGTTTACACTATTAAAGAAATGTTGGATAAAAGATCTGAAGATGATGATGAATTTATACGATCAATGGTAGCAAGAATGAAGCAAAAATTTGATAAATATTGGGGGGAGTGTAATTTATTGATGTCTATTGCTGCTATCCTTGATCCTAGGTGCAAGATGAGGGTGATAGAATTCTATTTTCTAACAATTTATCCACCACATGAAGCTCAATTGAATATCTTAAAAGTTCGAGACACTTTGTATGAGTTATATGCTGAATATGTTACTTTACAAAATTATGAAATTAATGATCTCAGTTCTTCAAGTGGCTCTTACACTTCTACTACGGCAAGCATGGTATCAACTCATTCTTCTGGTTGGTCAAGATTCAATCAATTTCTTTAAGAATTTGAAATCGTTCAACCATAAAAATATAAACTTGACATTTATTTAGAAGAAGTTGTCTACATTTGTGAAATAGATGGGCCTAAATTTGATGCATTGAGTTGGTGGAAGGCTAATGACCTAAAGTACTGTATTCTTTCTAAAATGGCTCATGATATCCTAGCCATACCAATCACTATAGTTGCCTCAGAGTCTACTTTTAATGCTGGAACTAGAGTTATTGACAAATATCATGCTAAATTGGCAACTAAGACAGTCCAAGTTCTTCTTTGTGGGGGTGATTAGTGTAGAACACAGTATGGAGAGAAGAAAAAGCCTATTGTAAGTATATTTTAGTTACTATTTTAATTTCTATTTTTTTAAATTTTACTTAATTAGTTAATATTGTTTTTATTTTGTGATATTTTTACTTTACAGCAGTAAAAAAGTTCTAAGGAAATCACATTTCTAATCCCTTAGATTCAAGTTTATATCCTTCTTGGTTTTCTTAATTAATTTGTGCATGAAGTATGTTATTCTTAGTTTTATTAGGTTACTGCAATGTGATGATTTCCTTCCACTTTGTAATTTTAGGAGTTAATTTTGGGCATTAAGGTCGTATGAAGAAGTTACAGTGCTTGGGATAATTAGTTTTTGTAATGCTTGTTTCTTTTATTTCAAAGTTAAGTGTCATTTTCAAGTACTTGTTAGTTGTTGGTGTTATGTAGTTGTTGACTTATTTTGAAACTCATTTGTGATGAAATCAAGGGTTGTAAGAGCATCTTATATTCATATTAAAAACCTTTGTATTTAGTTCATTTTTGAAAGATGAGTTTTTATATTGCATGATGAATAACCCAAAATATGCTTTCTATTGTTGAGTTTTAAGTAACCATAATTGCATTTCATAATTATTCTTCTTTACCTCCATGAGGATGGATAAGGATGCTTCATTTCTGTAAATACTAGTGGATGAATGTAAAGGACACTTTCATACTATTCAACCAGCAAATGAAGGGGAACAAAAGAGAGTTGATTCAGCTGGGCATTCCAATTTTTGGACTGGTAAAAGAGGATGCTAAGAGTAAGATGAATAAACAGATTATACCAAATTTCAAGAATCTAATTTACTCCTTTCCTGATAGTAAGTGCAATGCTTTTCTCTAATTCTTTCTTTGTCCTTCTCTGTTTAAAGGTAATATAGAGCCAATTCCAGCACTTCTCCAAGGCGTCATTGATTACCTTATTCAGTGGCAATTGATTCTAGAGTATAAAAGGCCAAATGGTTATATTATAAACTTTTTTGAAGAGGTAAATTCTTTATTCTTTTCTAAACTTCTACCTAATATTATTCATATTTCTATTTAATCATTTTCTAGACAATTTACATAGTAATGGAATTTTCCCCCTTTTTTGTTGAAAGAAGCAGTAGTAGATTTAAATAACGATATTGTTGGACGCCAAAAGCAAAATGCCTATGCTAAATATGTTGAAAGTAGCTCTTAAGCTTAGAATAATATCTTACAAGAATTTAGCTTTAGTAACAAAAGAGATTTGGATTTAAAACAAGTTGTGCTTCTGCTTTGCATTAAATCCTATGATGGAAGAATTAAAACCTCTTTAATTAGTTAAAGTGGAGGAGCTCTATCATTAGGGGCATCTCATGCTTCTTAGCCCTTTTTCTTTTAAGAAAATTCGATTGGAAGGAGAAGTATGAATTTCTTGTTCATGCAAAATGCTATATATTTTCATTGATCAAGAGCTAACCTTTTCTGCTTTGTTATTGTGGGTTTTATGCTAAAAATTAATGACTTTCTAGGTGCTTTCTGGAAGCTATGCTTTGTCGAAATGCAAGAAGAAGATAAGGGAAGTCGTGGAACTTAGTTAGTCTCTGGAACATTACTTCTATTTCATCAAAATTATGCCTTATTAAGTTATCGGGTATAATGGTGACTCTTTCTTGTTTCATTTTCCTACTGTTGTTTGCTGTTTTTTGAACATATGTGGCTTAGTGTATTAGAAATAACTCTTATTTGGATGGTTTTCACTTTTCAGATATGGGTTTTGAAGTTCAAGGAGGTCAAGAAAATAAAATGCTTAAACTGAAATTGACTTCGAGGCTCAACTGTTCTAAAAGGTTCCCTTAATCCCCTTCTTTACTATTTCTTATTCTTAGCTACTCTTTTGCTTAATTTGGGTTTTCATTTGTTTTTCTTAGTTTTTTAACCATTTATATATGCCTTCTACTGACTTTGGATTCCATACACATAATGGTTTGCTATTGTGGATATGAAAGGAAACAAAAAAGCTTTAAATTTAGTAGTTTGTTCTGCTTCTGCAATAGTTCATCTTTATCCATTTTGTGTATTACAATATGTTATGAAGAGAAAAATTGTAGGAATATGGGGCTATAGTAAAGTATATTTGCAATGCTAGTACAGAACTTATTGTCTATATGATAGCATATAATCTAAGTGTAATTGCTAGGTTATTGTTGAAGGTGAAACAATTTCATATGCAAGGTATGTTGTCTTGCCCTTTACTTGGTCAATATTTTCCCTTTTTATTGCCATATTATCTTTTCAAATTACTACATTAGGTTGCTTTTTGAATTATTCATGTATGAATTGTCATTAGACCAATCTTCTTGAATTAAATTTAATTTAGTTTGCCTAAGATACTCATTTTTGCCTCCTTATAATAGTCATTAGGCTAGTGTTAAAGTAGGTGGTGTTTGCAAAAAAAAAAATTAAGGAGAAAAAACATCTAAACTAGGATAGGCTCATTTAAGCTCGTTTAGACTTGTTAGAGCTCGTTTAAGCTCGAGTGCAATTTAAGCTCGAATTATTAGGCTTGATTAGAATTTAGAACTAAAAAATTAAAAGATCACTTAAGCTCGACTCATATTTAAGTCGAGCTCGAGTTTCAAGCTCGAGCTCGAACTCCTTTATTATTATCGAGCTCGGGCTCAAACATAGGGATGTTTGGCTCTACTCGGCTCGTTTGTACCCCTAGTCTTTAAATAGTAATATGTTACTGTTTATACAAAGATAGTAATATCAACCACTGAAAACATAATATATACATAAATAACATATTACTATTTGTTTCTAAAACAGAAACATCGAAAAAACTTATTACAAATCATCTATATAGGAAAACAGTAACATATTACTATTTTATCTTCAGATAGTAACATGTTATTATTTTGTTGAAAAATAGTTACTTTATTAAATATTATATTACAACATCATAATATATGGACATTCAAGTGAAAATGCAAATAAAAGCATTTAATGTTACTGTTCCAAGACCAGACAATAACAAGTCATGCGATGTTACTATTTTGAATTGAAATAGTAACATCAATCAAATGGCTAGGAACTCTAAATGAGAACAAATCACCTTGATTGCCATTCTTGTTAGTAATTGATAGGATGACCTCCTTGAACCTAGACTTCAAAAAAGTACCATCAATAAACAAAATAGGTCTACAAAATATGAATCCTTTAATGAATCTTCTGTTACTATCATCCACATCCACCATAATGCAGCTACTTGGATTCACTTCATTCATAGCAGATACATACTAACTGATTTATTTGAAGGAGTCATTGAAACTACCAAATACGATACCCCTTGCTTTCTCCATTGCACACCATGCCTTGCAATATGGAATTACCAATCCATAATTATTTTGAAAATGATCTACAACATCACTTGCTGTCAATGATGGAGATCCCTTAACTAAATCTACAAGCAATTCAGAAATCAATTTAGAACCCATCCTTCCTGAAGTTCAATTGTTTCACACGAGACCACAGGTGTGATTATTCACTAATTCTTAATATAAAAAAAACCATTTACCTTGGACAATAAAGTTGTAACAGCCCACTCACATTCTTCCTCATGCTTCTTTGAGTAAACAGCTGCCACTTTCATTTTTATATTTCTAACATAATCAAATGAAAAACCTCTCTGTATCGAATACTTGCACAATGCATTCCTAAACTCATCAACACCACCAAGGAAACTCTAACCAACATGGTTGATTGCACTTAACCATGAATCGGACAATAAAACCCTTGCACTACTTGAAGAACATAGGCTTGGAACCAAGGCACCATCACAGTCTATAACATCCAAATTAGTAAACTGTCCCTCCTAAACATCAATATCATCAGAGGGCAAATGTGATACAGAAACCATATTAACACTAACATTCACATATTTCAAGTCCAGAACGCGAATCAATTTAACCATATTTTTCAATTCTGACTTATTCCTTAACAAATAAATAGGATGGCTGAAAAGAGAATATGACATGGAAAAATCACAGGTAAATAGATCCTTTATCTTTGTACACATCATCCGAACTGGATCATTGTAATCTATACCACCATTGATCTTCAATACCATAATTTCATTCTTGCACTTACATAAGAGCAACACACATTGTTCCATTGATAGAATATCCTAATTACTTAATAACGATGCAATCGGAAAAGAGGAGCAGATTAACGAAGGCAATGACAATGTGAAAGGAATCCAATGATTATCACGATCAAAGGAATTATGAAAATTTGAAAAATAAATAATGAACAAGGATTGATCAGAGGAGACGCCAAAATATACTGTCGTGAAAGGTATCCCCTAATTAGGAAAAAAGGTATTTTGGGATTATAATATTCATAATTTATAAAATATGCACTTATTTGAAATAAAGATAACCTCTACCACCTCTTTGAAAGGAAGTCTAGGAAATAGCACTACAATGTAATTTATTATTAATATTAAGTTATGATCAAAATTGGTAAAAGTAACACTCTAATCTTCTCTTCTTTTTCTTTCACTAATATACTTGTCATTCTCTCTTTTTAAGAAATTACCATCTTGGATTAAAAAAACTTTTATTTTTTCTTTCACTAGTTTACAATCTTTTTATCTTTTTTTTTAATTATGAAATTCTAAGATCTTCATGTTTGGTTTGCTTTTTTTCTCTTATTTTACCATAAAATTCAACATCTCCATTTTTTATTTTTTTTTTACTATAAAAAGCCAAGTCATTATGCAAGAAAATGTTCTAATGTTGTAATTTACCACACTTATAGCCTTATTGGACACTAAATTTATTTGTTCTTTCTTAAGAATTAAATATACAATATAGTGATATTGTGTTCACTATATATTTTAGTTCAAAATAATGACACATAGTTTAAAATACAATTTTTTTCAACTCTTTAGTTCATATCTTACTTAACTGTATTTTTTTATGTGTAATAGTTAATTTTTAAAAGAAATTATAACATGTATTTTTTTGGCATTCTTTATTAACTTCTATACTAATTATTTTGAAGAGACTTGAATATTATTGGATTTTCTTGTTGAAGAGTACCTATTACTATGTAGTGAAAAATATTTATATATTTGGACAACAATTTGTTCTTATATATTGATCCAAATCCTTCAAATACACAAAATTACTATATGAAAATATAAGAATAATTAATTCAAAATATAATTAGTTAATCACTCAAAAAAATTTACAATAAAATTGAAGAAAAGAACTAAACTAAAAATGTAGATCTTAGAATTTTACAATAGTAAAAAAAAAGAAGAAAAAAAGATTGTAAACTAGTGGAAGAAAACACAAGCTCAAGATAGTAATGTCTTAAAGAGAGAGAATGGAAAGAATGTTAGTAAAAGAAAAGGAAGGGAGAATTAGGATACTATTCTAATCAATTTGAATCATAACTCAATATTAGGTGTTTAATTACACACTAATTATAGTTTAGGTATTAAATTACTTTTAGTTTGAAATTAGGGCATTTTTTGCACCTATCCCATAATTCAAGAAGGTAAATTGCATTTTACCCTTAAAAAAATTAATACTTAGATTCATAATAGTAAAGGATTTAACATTATATATATAAAAAAAATTTCATTAAATAATTTTTTTATAATTTATAACCATATTCCTATAAAAAAATATTTTTTACCAAAATAAATAAATTATAATATTTATCACCATCATTAATAATTGTATTCAATTGGATATAAATTAGTTGTATCAATGATAATGTTCTAAAACATTTTTAATTATGTTTTGTTTAAAAATAGTAATTCAACATTTAATTAAATAAATTCAAACTTAGAATTATATTTTATTTTTTTGATTTCTTCATACCAAATAATTAAGCAAAAATTCACTTGACAATTGTATCATAGAGGATATAAATTAGTTGTATCAATGGTTATGTTCTAAAACATTTTTAATTAGGCTATATTTGAAAATACTAATTTAGCATTTAACTAAATAGATTCATACTTAAAATTATATTTTACTTATCTAATTTATTCATGCCAAATATTAAATTAAGCAAAATTCACTTACAAAGTTTTTGAAAATAATGATTTAGCACTTAATTGAAAAGGTTCAAGCTTATGATTAAATTTCATATGTTTGATTTATTAAGTTTGAATATTAAAGTCAATGAAAATCTGCTTAATCTATTTAAGTAATTGTCTAACTAAATATACTGAACAACTACTTCTATTTTGATGAAATTTTATTATATAAAAATATCTAACATTATATCTATTTTTTATAATAATTATATATATCGCATCATTTACAGTTTTAGTATATAATATTTTTACAATCATAATTAAGATAATTTTAAAAATTATATAAAATTTGAATATTTTATGATAAAACGTTCAAATCATTAGGTACATTTGGTGCTTAAAATTCAAATACTATAAATTTACCACTTAAATTCAATGCTTCATTTCAATATTTAATAATTACACACACACACACATATACAAAATTTCAAATTTAGCATTAAAAATATGATTTATCAAAATTTTAAAATTACAATCGAGAATAATCTTGAAACTATATAAAATTTTAATATTTTAGAACTAAAATTTTAAATTATTAATTAAATCAAATTTTATAATATAAAATTATTCAAATGCTATAAACTTAATAGATTTAATGCTTAAAATTCAATGTTTAACTTAAATTCTAAGCACTTCAATGTTATTAAACAAACTCTTTATTAGAATAATAAATATATTTTTACTAATTAATATAATTATTTTAATTAATATTCTTATATGTATACATAATATTTTCTTGATTAATTTCAAAATAAAACATAATATCTTTAGGTGTATATATAATGGAAAGTGACAAGGGTAAGCCTACCTCCACCTGCATAAGCCCCCATGGGTTTGACTCGCCCTGCCCTACCAACAATTTTAATAGATAAAATTGTGCAAGTTTGTGATGGTCCTAGGTAGTCCATGTTAATTTTTTTTAAATAATATAAGCAATTAAACTATTAAACATACATACGCAAAAATAGGGGATTGAATTTTAAAGGTAGTGAAAGGTACAAAACTTTTAAAAAGACATTAAATTTGGTTATTAAAAATATTTATTTTTTTAATTATAATTGGTCAATTAGATTTCTTTTCTTGTTTTGTATAATAGATTAGTTAAGTAAGATTAAAAAAATTATATTAGACCATTAAATATTAAATTAAGTTAAATTAAAAGTTTCTAAATATTTAAAAGGATTAAGAAAAGGCAAAAAGATATATTTGTAGGCTTGTTTATAAGTAAAGGGAAGTGACTACCCCTAACCTATAAAGCATATGGGCTTGGGCCCATTTTATATGTATAACTATTTTAAATATTCATGTAACCTTAAATTATAATATAATTTTTATTATCAATAAAAGATTTGATTATCATAATTCATTCCTCTATGCATTAGATTAGTACTTTCACTTTACATTCTTACATATAATTAAAGCTCAAGTCCTGAGATTAAAATATATATATAGGAGATTGCTAACTTCTATATTTTTAAGTAGAGGTTAATAAACTCCACTATTTCATTTAAACAAAAAACTCATGTCACTAATTTAAATATAATAAAATTAATAATAAAGGACATTTAGGTAATTCTAATAGAGGAATATTGATTTCAAACATTTAAATCAACTTTATTGATTTTATCTCATCTCTACAATAAATGCATCCATTAAAAGAAGCAATTATTGATAATGATAAATTGATTATAATATTTTTTATTATTTTATTTTCATTCTATTAATATCTTGATTATTTCAGCCAAATTAAAAAAAAAAGTAGAAATTAGGGTTTAGAGTTAGGCACATATAATTCACATTCCCTCCTTACTATAATTGGTCACTTACTGCCCATTGAGAGTGCAAGACTCATATGATGGTCATTGAAAATTTTGTCATCCTTTGCGTTTCGATTTCGATCCTCCTTAGTGTGAAAAAGTGACTTCACCTGTTTTATAATCAAAGAGAAATTATCTCCAACTTCATCAACTTTTTGAGTGATCATATATAATTATACCATTATAAACTTTTTTTAGGGCGCTTAAAAATAAAAGACTAAACACAGAAATATAACATTTAGAATGATTTGTCAAATAATTTTCACTAAAGCACCATATTTCATGCTAAATTAATTTAAAATAAATACTAGTAATTACACCACCAAATTAATTTAGGTCTATTTTGGCACATCGAAAAGTATATTATAAGAGCTATTAAATAATATAGTATTGTAGAGGATAAGGTAGTATGTTATATGCTATTTGATCTAATATTGTATATGATAGAGATTTATATAAAATTAATCTTTTTTTCTTGTTGACATTTTGTGCAAGAATATATGAGCTTAAAAAATAATTAATTTAATTAAAATATTTCCCCATATCAAAAGCTAATGAAATTGTCTCAAGTAAATTTGAAGTGTATAATTAAATCAAAAGGCCTCTCAACAAATTTTTTTTTTAAAATTGCAATAATACACACACACACACATGCATATATATATATATATATATATATATATATAGAATTATACTATGGTAATAAAATAATATAAAATACTTCACCAACACATATATATAAATGCACATATACATATGTGTGTGTATGTATACATTAATATGTATGTGACAATATATGCATAACAAATTAGTAAAAAATTACAATAAATCAATTTGAGAATATAAAATTTAATAAATACCTTACATAAAATATTAAAGAAATGTTCAAAAATAATATACTATCCAAAAATATCATAAATATAGTATAATATTATTAAATAAATATTTAAAAAATACTAAATCAAAATATAAGTTCCAACATTATTTTTTTTATTTTAATTTTTATAAAAAATGATATATAAGAGAGATATAAGAGAAAAATATTTAAAATTAATTTTTTAATTTTAATAATTTATGATTTACCTTCAGACTATTTTATTAGTTCTTATCCTTTAGAAAGTGAATAATCTTATATGAAACTTGACATATAAAAAGAGCTTTTTAAATCACTTATGCAATCTGTTTGGAAATTCCGATATAATTGTATAATTTATTCTATATTATCTTATCTTATATAGAATGTCAAACAAAACTTAAAATAAAAAATACTAAATTTGCTGTTACATTTGAGAGGAATTTCAAGTCATAAAGTTAGCGATTGAATAGTTAGATGCGCGTTATTGCAGCTCCGCATGACAAATATAAAATTATTCATACATCAATTCTAGAGAGAAAATTCACCGGTAACCGAAATTCAGAATGAAAAACAATGCTCAAGAAACAATAATATTAGCTCAAGTTAAAATTAAGCAAAAGAATATCCAATTATTATTTAATGAATATTTGTAATGGTGTTATATTAGAGGTTTGAGCATATTTTAAAATTAAAAGGAAAATTTATGAACCTTTAATTAAATTCAAGAAATATTTATATATTTTACTCATAACTTTATTTATAACACATGTTAGCACCTACCAAAGAAAAATGATGCAGAAGTAATTATCATGTTAAAAGAAAAAAAAAGATTCGCAAGTTAAAATTTCTAAGCCCACCGTTACGTTACTTGCTCTATAAAGAAAACAATGATCAAGAATCAATCATATATTTCAGTAATGTATGCTTTTAAATTATTGACCGTTATTCACGCCACTCTGTTAACATTTTGTCAATTTTAATAATGGTAAGGAATCTAATGATCTGTATGTTACTTGTTTGACTTTATCTTATAATGGCAAAATGTACATAAGCTATAATCATAAAGTAGAGTTAGTGTTTTCATTCATTTTTCAAAATAGGTAGAGAAAAAAATTCGTGCAACATAAATAGAAAAACTTAATTTCTTAACAATAATTTGAATTGAAAATGGCATAATTAATATGTTTGAATGGAGGAGAATAGGAAGGAAGGACAAAGAAGAAAAAGTTTTTTATTTGCAAGTTCTAATTAAGAAAGGATAAAAATTCAAAGTTTATGACTAATCCCTTAAAATTCTTTAAAACCCTCCTTTATCAATTATTTTCTATTCTGTTTTGGAAGATTTTATAAATATCCATACAAGAAGTGAGAAAGTCATGACTTAATCATTCATTCTTTTCTTTTATATTCCCCTTCATGTTGTCCCATTATCTTCACTTATCTTTCTTTCCTAACTCTCAAACATATCATAAGAGATAAAATAAATTACATTTAAGTCATATGACATTTTTTTAAAACACATGCCTTATTTACTTTGTTAAAATTGATTAGTTGTTGATATGAGGAGGTAAATTGCATTTAACTAATAGCATATTTGGATGGGTAGAATAGTGGGATGCAAGGGGAAAAGAGAGAGAAAAAATGTTACATCTTAACTTTCTCCTTATTTGGAAGTATCTTATTTGGAAGTTTTGATTACTTATTTGAAAGTTTTGATTACGGAGAGAAAGAAATAAGAAGTTTATGATTGGTCTTATAAAATCTTTTAAGACTCAACTACTAACTATTTTATTTTCCCCCAATTTGGAGGACTTTAGAGAGCTTTCTAAGTATTCAACAAATAAGAGAAGGAAAAGTCATAATTTAACTATCTATTCATCTCTTTTGCCTTTCCTTCCATTCTCTTATATTGTCTTTTTTTCCTTTTCCCTCCTAACTCCTAAATATATTACAATAGTGTGACAAAATGGATGAATATCTATGAACCCATTTAATCCATTCACCTTTGGATTAATTCAAGACCATTTGTTATCCTTAGTGGGTCAAATGGACGGATGAGTTATTTATCCATTAACAAAAAGATCATTCATGACCTAACCATGGATATCCATTTTTTATCCACTTCATATTATTTATTCTTTAATAAAATAACTATTTAATAAAATGATAATAAAAAAAATATCTACATTTTGTACTGCATTATAAATATATTATTACTTTTTTATTTTTTTAAATTTTATCCATTTTGTGTTGTAATATAAAGTTGAAGGAATTGTGCATTTAATTGTGAAATAATATATCTTAATTTCTTTTTTTAGATAGCAAAATAAAGTTTGAAACTTTAAAGATGAAATAGTATTTGAAAAGATATCCCTCCTAAAAGGTGGAAATAGAACTGACATTCATGATCTATATTTATTCATCCATCCATATTCATTCTTATCTTAACTCATCTATATTATCTTTAGAGTTAATATAAGTTGAGTTATTATTGATCCTAGCAAATAAATGTTAGATTATGTTAATTCATAGATAATTATTTATCCAATTATATTTATAAGAGATAGAGTTTGTATTATATAAATTAATATTATCAAATAAAAAATGCTATATTAAAATAATTTTGTATTTTAATGTAAATTTAGATATTTTTAAATTATTTATTTTAAACAAACATCATAATATCATTATTTATGTGTTGACATTTACTTTCTTTTTTATAAAATAAAAAAGTAAAATAATCTAGTCATCTAGATTAATTCTATATTAATACTATATAAAAATACATTTGAAAATAAATCTTAAAACTAACTAGCTTTAAAAAAAAACCATGTAAAGAAGTGATTTCAAATATCATTGTTATTAAATATCATAATCTCACGCAAACTCTTTTACATGGAGTATGTTCTCTTTAGCTTTTAAAATCTTTTATTGGAATATCCACTATTCTCTCTATTTCAAATTAACATTTCGCCGTGTTCTATTTTCACTAATAAATGGCCTTCAGAAAGGGTTCTAAGTTGAACACTGCGCTTTCCTCAAGGGAACTTATTCATCACTATTAAAAAATAGTTTATTGCAATGCCAAATTTAATTAAATAATTTTTATTTAATATATATTGATGTTCAATTATTTAGTCTATTAAAATAATTTTGAGAAATATAATATTAACAAAATAGATTATTTATGTCAATAAAGATAAAAAAATTTAAATTAGTAGTAAGAATACATATTTTAATTTTTAATAATAAAAATTATTTTTAAATATTGATAGTAAAGAGACAACAATAATACAAATTATAATGATGAAAAAAATAATGGTGAAAAATAGTAATTATAAAAATAATATAAGACAATAATAATTAAATGAGTAAATTGATAAAATAAATTTAATTCCATATCTATAGGTCATGGGACAATCTATAATTCATATAAAATTTTAATTAGATTATAAATAAATAAATAAATAAATAAGCCAATAATAACTCATTTATTAATAACATGATCCAAATTTATCCAACCCATCCATTTGTGATTTTAAATGAATACCTTATTAGGTTCTAAATAAGTGAGTAAACCACACAAGGCTTATAGTTTAGGGGATTTGATGTAATTTTCTTTTCTGTGACTTATGATTTGCTTGGCTAACTTAAAAAATAGAATTCATTTCAGTTTTAAATGAATTCTATCAAAAAATTATGTTTGGATTTAAGATTTTTAAATTTCATTTCATTTTAAAATATTATTTTATTTATATTATTGTCATTTTAAAATCCTATCAGATTAGGCAGGATTTGAGAAGAATTCATTTCATTTTAGATGTAATTTTTTTATTGGACAATTTTACCTTTGATTTGTTAAGTTATTAACGGACTAACCGTTGTTCATTTTATCTTCTGAAGCAAAGCTCTCACGCTTGTTTGCCTGTTGCTTCTCCCTTTCGCCCATTTTCATTATCCTCATCGAAGAAGGGTAAGATTGTTTTATACATCTAAGTTTGTTTCTTCGAGGCTTTTTACATCTGGGTTTGTTTTTTCAAACTGATTTTATTGATACTTATTTCTCTCGATCTGCTTCTACCAAGGTTTACTCTGTAATAGAGTTTTATAGATTAACTATTGAGTAGTTTCCAGGATTTGCTTCTTAATCTTCTTAATCTTAGGTTTGCTGAATTTCGATTTCTGTTTCTTTATGTTCTTATTGTCATGCATTTTGAATATTTCATCCTTTGATTCAATCTGTGTTCTGTTGTTCTACCCATTAAACTGGTTTTATAGAAGACACTGGTGTTTGAAATTATAGTTCTGCTAGGATAAGGAATGGTCTAAAATAGGTTTAGGTAGGCAGCAAATTGATTAGCCAATTAAGAGTTATGATGATAGCTTTGAGCAATGGGAAATGTTTTTGGGTTGTGATGAGAAGACAGAACAATGGTGGTTTAGGGTCATGGTAGGATAAGGAAAAAAAATGCAAAAATTATATTAGCAGGATTCTAGGTCATTTAATGTTGCTTTAAGCATGAAGTTATGTTAGTTTACAGGGAATAGGGTAGGGCGAATCAATGACAGGGCATCTAGTAGCTTGATCCAAAGAATACGAAGTCTAGGAGATTCTGATACTTAGATAATGGGGCTCCATTGTTCAAATGAAAATGCTATTAAAGTCACTAATAATTACCCACATGCTATGGATATCCTTCAATTTCCATTTTTCTGGTCTTGAGGAAAAAACCATTCTATCTCATTTCCCTAGTTTTTTGGCAGCAAGATAACCTCCACACACTTGCATCCCCAGAGCGTCCTGACCAAATTGCCCTGAATCATGACAGGTGAAAGGTTAGCTCCCACACACTTGCATCCCCAGTGCGTCTTGACCAAACTGCGCTGAATCATGACAAGTGAAAGGCTAGCATCCCAACTAAATTCTATTACCATTTTTCTTTGTAAAAGTTTTATTTTATTTTTAAACAATCTTTGTTGAATTCAAATGTAAGAAATAGATAGTTATATAACTTCTTAAAAAGTAACATATGGATGTTATATAGTTGGTGAGGTATAACAGAAAAAGAAGGATTTGGGTTCTGATTCCTACAAAATTTAAAAAATTGCTTACCCATTTTTTTTGTCAAAAAGAACTTTCTTTTAAATCTTTTGATTCTTGATATGAGAAAGGTTTAAACATTTCATGAAAAGTTTATAAAAGAATTTAATTTTTGAATTCTTTTTATTTATATAGTATTTTCATTTTTTTTAGCAATAAACTCTCTTAAAAAATTATTTTTTAAAAAATGAAATTGTTAGGCCTCATAATAACACACTGTGAATGTTTTCCACAATCCCATTAAACACAAGCTTGTTCCTATTTAGCCACACCGGCCAACATAAAAAACTGAACAGCACCTGCTAACTCACATATAAGTTTCTACCAATTTTCTTTGATAGTTTCCAGTTAATCCAATTCTGTATAAGAAGAGTAAAGAATTTGCTCCAATGCCTCATACTTACCACAGAAAGCCAAAATTGTTGCACTTCATGATAGTCCTAGAACATGTGCAATGCAAACTCATTGGCACCCCCACATCTAGGATATGAATCCGAGTTAGATAAGTTTCTATCTTTCCATTGGCTGTTTGTAAGACCATATTTTGCATCCGGGGCATCAACAGTTTTGGACGAATTATGAATTCCACCATTTAGTGATTTATACTATGGCTTTTAGACATAGAACAGGAAATTTTGATGGATGTTGTTTCATTGACTAGTGTTGATTTATTGTGACAAGGTGGATGTCATCGTTTGCCCCCATCATTTCGCAGTTAATGGCTGAATATTAATCCTCAATGTGCGTCATTCCATTATCTTGTCCAATTTAGAATTGCATTCCATTGAAGATTAAGGCAGGTAGTTCGATAATTTTCGTTCAAGGATGAGATGGCAGATCAGGCATCATAAGCCTTTGCTGCCAGCGGTAAAAGTATTTCGTAATTTGAATACCATAATTACGTGTTCTGTTGATGTAGAAGTAATTAAATAGTATTTTTATGGGGAATTAATTAAGAAAATTAAAATAGTAAAAGGTTTATGTCCACGTGTGTGAAGAAAAGCATGGTTGAGGGACTATGTGTTGATTACTGTATGTTTGTTCAGACATGGTATGTCATGCCTAGTGTGTTTTAGTTGAAGTGTAATATAGCGTTTTAATTTATTTTCATCCAAAGATGTTGCAAGAGGTAGGACTTGAAGGAGATTTCTTCTTGGATGCTTTGGATACCCAATTCATATCAACACCTTTAGAGCACTTCCAAGAGATTTGCATGAAAATTGACTTTTCAAAAAGTTAGAAAATCATATTTAAGTTTTACTTTCGAGCTAAAACTTCTTTTGCATTTTTAATTTTATCATCATTTATGTTTTTAATGATGGAAGTTCTTACTTTTATCAAGGTATGCTACTGATTTTCCATGAAGGATTTGGTGGAAACGTATTTATTTTAAGGACATGCTTATAATGACCTTGTTATGGAAGTATGAACATACTTTTTTCTTGTATTCTTCTGTTATGTCTTAGCTGTGGTGGTGTTATTCAACTATAATGTTTTTGTCTTTGCTTTTTTGAAATTTTGAATTCTAAGGTGATTTACACACTGATCTACGCCAGCACCTTGGTAATTGTATCTGCCTGCAAATTTTTTCTAATTATTATGTAGTCTGCCAAGTACCTAGGTTTCGAATTCATGGAAAAACACAAAATTCCTACACCGATGGTGACAGTCCACATAGACTGTGTCTAGTCAGATATTGGGCTCCCACAAATCTGGTATAAGCAAGGGCCCTCTTACTGACCAAGTCCCATTCCGAAAAACATAGTCATGGTCTTCTCTTTGAAACTGTATAATAGAAGCATGTCCAATCCTTCCCACAACTTTGAACCTACCTCTAAGCCGCCAAGCAGTTTGTAAAATACTATCAAGTAAAGTTGCAAGAAAATATCTCTCATCTAATAGAAAACAAACCAAGCAGAATCCTGACTGGCTTGCACGGCTTCCGAATTGAACCTTAGAATTGGACCATGGGAAGGTCAAAAAGGAGGATTAGTTTGAAGATGATCCAAGTTACCAGTAGAACCACTCTCTGTATCAGAGCTTTCAGACCAACTTACGTCTCGAATTTGATCCATGTGAGTACCCATCCACACCAGAGAAACCTCGTTTCCAGAGATAATAGTAGAAGAATGCAGCCAAACTGAAGAAATTCCAAGAGAAATAGGAGTAGCAATCCAACAAACAAGCTAACTTTAAAAGTTAATCAACTGGATTAGATTAGAAGAGTAAAGATTTTTGTCGTCGGTGTAAGCAACCCAAATTGAACTCCGAAATGTTATCGAGAGAGATTTCCGTACAGAAAGAGCTTTCACATTTTTTCTCGGCACAATGGATTTGATGTAATTTGGCCATATCATAATAACGTAAAAAATTGTGAACTAGGCAAGTAAGCGGGAAGATCCAGAGTTTTTTGCTTTTCCTTTTTTATGTCCATTTAACATTATTTTATTTAACCCAAAAAAAAAATACAGCATTATTTATTTGTGAATAATGCTAATCGCATGTCATCTCTTCTAGGAATGTAGACGGAGGTGGGGTTCACTATGCGAGGCGGGCTTACCCGCAAAAATTGCATTTAAAATGAGTATTTTTGGATAGAATTGTGAGATTTACAAGTAGTTCATTTTTTTTTACAATTAAAAATAATTAAATTATTAAAATTTTATATATAAAAATTAAAAGTTAAATTTTAAATATTGAGGAAAGAATATTTGAAGAAATATTAAATTAATTTAAATTAAAGAAATTTAATTTTTTTTATAAATTATAATTATCTAAATAGATTTTTTTATTTTGTGTAATTAATTAGTTAAATAAATTTAAAAAATTATATTAACTTATTGTACATTAAATTAAGAATTAGATTAAATTAAAAAAAATTTAAATACTTAAAAATTGTTAAAAAAAAAAAAAAAGCCTACAAAGGCTCGTGGGGCTTGCAATCAAGCCTGTGCTGGCCATGGCCACGACTTGTGCGGGCTTACTGCATGAGCCCTTAACAAAAAATAGGCTAAAAAGAAAGAGATCAAACTGCCTCACACCTATGAGCTACCTACAAAACTCATGAACCTGTGACCTCTTTTATACCCCTAATCTTTTTACATTATAGTCACAAACTGGCAAGTAGTCTTCACAATTTGTGGGATTACCACCCTTCACTGAGGGAAAAATTGTGAGAACTCCAAATTTCTCTTGATTATGAATGAGGAGAGTCAGTCGGTCAACCAACATTTCTTCTCTGTAAGAAAAGCTTAGTTATACATTGAAGAGCTGTATTCCTTTCACAATATATTTTATTTCTCTTGAAGTTGTTACAGTGCATGAGTACAGACCGTCCTTTGGAGTTTGCTTTTGGTATTCTGATTTCCGAAACTCCCCAAAAATATTAACTACATAAAAGCAGATGTCACTATTTTCACCTAAACGAAAAGGAAAAAAAAAGACAATTATAATTTTAATATCATGAAGATTATAAAATATAAATTTCATTGCATGTGAAGTCTACAAAGCCGGCATATAGACAGCAACATTTATAATTGACTTTTTTTAATTAAGAATTTCTTCAAAAATTTTGCTACATGGTCTATTTGAGTTTGAATAAACGAACAAATCATCAATATGATATTTCATCCAAAAAAAAAAAAAATTCACAAAATCTATTGCCAGGGCATTTTACATCTTCTCAAGGAGCTAACCAATCTATTCCATTTTTTCTCTCTTTTCCCTCATTGTTCCTCCTCTCTCTCTCTCTCCCCCTCTTTTTTCCTGGTATTTGTATTTGTTTCCGGTAAAGTGGCAATTTTCAAAGCGTTAAAAATGAAACGCGGTTAGCAAGGGCAGCCTCCAACTCCAGTAAAATGAATTCATTGCACAGCGAATAATCTGCTATGAAATGGCAGTTGAAACTTGGCTTCCTGACAAAGTATGGTCTTCATCGCTTGAACTCAAACTCTGATTTTCCAATTCCAGGCCAGCTTCTGCTGGCAATTTGCCAGAGGCATCAGAAGGAATATTGATTCCAGCAAAGCCAATCATGACAACCACAGCACCAAGGTAATCCATCAGCTTAGGAGCATTGCCAATCAACGTATCCACAATAGCAGCCATGGGAACCTGAATTGTAAGTCCTGCTGTAGCTACCGTTGTTGATGTCAGAAGAACAGCCTTGGCCCACAAGTAATCACTTAGCACATTATCCAGCAATCCTAGACATCGTGTGAAACACCTTACCAATTGAGATATGTACAAATTAAAATAAAGTGATCTAAGGAGAGCCGCTAATTGAAAATATATATAGGAAGCAAATGGTTGTTACAAATATAGATTATATCCACATGACAGTATAAAAATCATGAAGAAGCAAATATAGCAATGTTTTCCAGATCACAGAGATTGAATATCATATGAAATATAAATATGGAAGCACCAATAAACATAATATCTTTGGAAAGTCCAGCCGCCTTAGGTCCTTAAAAATAAATGCATATAAACAATCCAAGTCGGGTGGTAAAGAAAACGCTGAAAGGCAATGCATACAAAGCTTGCTTTCTAGTTTTCCATCTAGTTTGAATGTAAATTAAAAGTGAATCCTAGGGTTGCCTTTTAAGTTTGACAAGCATGTAAAGTAATTAGCCTTGATTTTTCCATCTAGTTTGAATGTAAATCAAAAGTGAATCCTAGGGCTGCTTTTTAAGTATTACAAGCGTGTAAAGTAATTAGCCTTGACATATCAAGGTAGTCCCAACAACCTTGAGAGCCAAGTTCTGCCAAAGATGGGTGCTATTGTCCAAAACATGAGATAAGAAATATCTAAGTCATGTTGAACTTGAATAATGAAACGCACCTCTTGAGAAAATCTTAGTATATGCAAAAAGAAAATTTCTGCAGAGAAAAAACATGCGGGTGTGCAGTTATTATTTACCTTCCCACTATTATACAAAATTTCAAACATAGAAAACTCATTACATGAAACAAGTTTTCAATTTTAACAGCATGATAAATTAACATGCAAGCATTCTTCCAAGGACTACACTACATAATGGACATATGAATTCCTCTGCATGATGCTGAACTATACCTAAAAGCAAAACTTCCAACCTCCAATGTAGTAGTACAATGTAATATTTTGGGCACAGAAGAGCTGTCTAACCTAACATTACACAGACAAAATTTGAGAGCACACAAAATCATTCATATACAATACCGACAAAGAGTGTCAGTATATAAATGTGTATGTGTGTATCTGCTTGTTGGAGAACATGTAAAGAAATGGGCATGTACAAGTAAAATAATAGACAGGTATCTTGTATTTAAAAAAACATACATAAATTGTAATTTTGCAGCACAATTAAATTAGCCACATTTTGGAATTTGAAATCTAACAGAAGTCTTAGAAAATGAATACTGACCTTTACCGGCTATCAGACCCAGCTGCTTCCAGGTAAGTGAGAAAAACGGCTCCACCTTGGTGAAGTTTAGTACAAGAGCAACAGGAAGGAAGATAAAAATATTGAAAAGCCCCAGATATCCAAGAAACTGAGCCATACTGACATGTCCACGTTTTCCATCATCATCAGGTAATTTCTTGCGAATAAGGGTAATATACACTGCATAGAATCCTGCTGAAACAAGAGAAAGAAAGTCTCCAAGTAGAGGATTTGAAGCAATGGTACTTAAACCATTTTTTGAATCACCAAGACTTACAATTATTGTTCCTCCCATGCAAAGAAAAACACTAAAGAGCTTCAACCAAGTGAATTTCTCACCCAAGTATGCTAGAGAGAACAAAAATGTAAAAAGACTGGATGCGCTGCTTAAAATTGTGTTTGACTGCATACGACATTAAAAGGGAACTACATTAAGCCAAATAGAAAGTGAAGCAGAATTTAGAACCCAATACATGAAAAACAAATTTGAAGATACTTACTGTGACAGTAGTATACTTCAGTGAAAGATTAAAACAGAGCTGAGCAAAAAACCAAAATGGGCAAATCAATAGGCTAACTTTTGCCACTCTGTATCGTGTCCAACGCCCTTTTGCATCCAATTGATTATCAACATCTTTAATGACTTTAACTTGATCAGGCAGCGCCCTTTCCATCTGGTCTAATTTCAGCAACTCCAAAGCAGTCTTACTTTGTGGACTAATGTCGACTTCTTCGGCAAGCAAGGATGCAGCAGCCACAGCCACATTGTTTGCATCCTTATCATTGAGAAGGATAGCCTGTTCTGATTCTCCGAAAACTTCCAAGCTGCTACTATTTTTCCTCCCCCAAAAGCATAAACCACCATATGTATCCTCCAAATACCGTCCAATTTCAACTATCGGAATGTACGCCACAAATAATGAATTGCAGATATAGGTAATAAGGAATGGTGATACACCTGCATCTACTACAGACTGAACTACAAAGCTAGCAGCTATCCAGATTGCTGCCACAGCAACTATATATGTCAAACCCACAATCCATTTCCAAGTTTTACTATTCATATCTTTTGAACTTGCAAATATCTCCCGATTCTGAAGACAAAGAATCAACTCCAACTCTAGAATTACCAGATAGTAGAACTTCCTCCATGGAAATCATCAATATCCATTTCGCAACTCATGCAAGATCTAACCCAAAAAAGGAGAAATGATTTTTTTTTATTGACAAACTTGCTTATCAAAATCCAGCACTGTACAAAGCAATATCAGATTCGATCAGTTAAAAAAAAAAAAAAAGAAGCAATGATCTACGACATTAATATAAAAGAAAATTAGGATACTAAGAGCGAAACCCCCTTAATCAAAAGGATGTCATCGAAAGGACGCAGTTTTTTTTTTTTCAAATAAAAATAAAAAAAGGTCAAAATCGAAGGAAAACAACATCGGAAGTACACTGTGAGCACATTAGGATCGTACCTGGGAGAGAATCAGCGTCGATAAACAGGAGGGATAAGCTGCAAAATCTGTCGAAAGATTTCTATCTTGGGGAACTGATAATTATCGTTGGTCCATGAAATTGAATCCAGTCGCGGTGCTTTTTTTTTTTTTTTTTTCCTCTTGGTCCGAAGAAGACTCGATCATGGGTCGGGTGACCCAACCGGTCCTTAAAAAGGAATTGTAGAATTTGGACACCGTTATTCTAATCCGAATGCTTATGGAAGAATAGATTAATTTTCGAACTGAGCTTAAATTATAATTATATAAAATGAGTTGGTTTAACATGGTTTGATTATATAATTTTTTTATTAATATAATTATATATTAAAAATATGATAAATTATATTATAGTACCACTTTTTGAACTTTCTTTCAAAAAAGTATTAATGCAAATCTTTATTTCAAATAGGTATTGATTTTATAAATTATTACTATTATATTTTCAAAATACCTTTTTTTAGCCATGAGAATGTGATTGTGAATTAAGAATACTGAAAGGTATAACTCCATAATTAGTTAATTAATTTTTACATATAACCATTTATTTTTATTAGTCTTCCAATGATCTTTTGATAGAAAATAAGTAAATTTGATTTCAGTGGGATCCACTAGACTAAAAATATGTATATTGAGTTCAAGACTTTGAACAATCATAACTTTGCATTCGGTTATCCAATTTGGGCAAATTTTATGCCGATTTCATACAACTTTTCGAGATTTACGTGCTTGATGTTTTGCCCATTCTAACTGGTGAAGAAAGGTTATTTTCAATTATTTTTGATAATTTTTCTTCATTTTATTATCATTTTACTAACTTTGATCTCATTTTTTCTTAATTCAAATTCATTTGAATGTCACATTAAACTTTTGCTCTCTAATTCTATTAGTGTCCAGTAGTGCTAGAACAACTTGCTTATCAATAAAACTATCAAAGAATAACATATTACTATTTACAGATCAGATGGTAATATATTGGTATGTAAATAATAACACTAATAAAAAATTTAAAAATAAATAGATAAATCATGTCTTATTAATAACTAAACTATCAAATAACAATATGTTATTATTTGGTCTTTAAATAGTAACAGTAACATGTTATTATTTTGTTACTAAATTGTAATATCGATTAAAAATTTAAAATAAATTGATAAATTAAGTCTCATTAATAATCAAACTGTAAAAGAAAAGTATGTTATTATTTTATCTTCAAATAGAAATATTGACTAAAAAAATTTAAATAAATAGATAAATTAAGTCTCATTAATAATTAAGCTATCAAATAATAGCATATTACTATTTGATCTCCAAATGATAATATCAATAAAAAATATAAAATAAATAGATAAATTAAGTTTTATTAATAACCAAATTATCAAATAATGACATATTACTATTTAGTCTCCAAAGAATAACATATTATTATTTGATTTCTAAATAGTAACATCGACTAAAATATTAAATAAATAGATAAATTAAATCTCATTAATAATTAAATTGTTAAATAATAGTATGTTACTATTTTATTTTCAAATAGGAACATCGACCAAAAATTTAAAATAAATAGATAAATCAAATCTTATTAACAATCAAACTACTAAATAATTTATTTGATCTTCAAATAGTAACATGATTATTTGATGTTTAAACAATAATATCAACTAAAATTCTAAAAAAATAGATAAATTAAGTCTCATTAATAACTAAACTATTAAGTGATAATATGTTACTATTTAATCTCTAGATAGTAAAATAGTAACATGTTACTATTTGATCTCTAAATAGTAATATTAACTAAAACCTTAAATAAATAAATAAATCAAATATCATTAATAACTAAATTGATAAATAAAAGTATGTTACTATTTAATCTATAAATAATAACATGTTACTATTTAGTTTCAAAATAGTAACACTAACAAAAAATCTAAAATAAATGGATAAATTAAGTCTCATTAACAACTAAATTATTAAATAACAATATATTACCATTTAATCTCTAGATAATAACATGTTACTGTTTCATTTCTAAATAGTAATATTAAATAAAAACTTAAAATAAATACATAAATTGAGTTTTATCAACAATCAAACTATAAAAAAAGATATTACTATTTAATCTAAAAATAGTAATATTGACTAAAAAATTAAAATAAATGGATAAATAAAGTGTTATTAACAAGCAAACTGTTAAAGAAGAGTATGTTATTATTTAATCTTCAAACAGTAACATCAACCAGAAATACAAAATATATGGATAAATCAAGTCTTATTAATAATTAAATTATCAAATAACAGTATATTCAAATAATAACAAATAGTAACATGTTACTGTTTGCTCTCCAAATAGTAATATCAACTAAAAACATAAAATAAATGAATAAATCTAGTCTAATTAATAACTAAACTGTCAGATAATAACATATTACTATCTGATTTTCAAATAATAACATATTACTGTCCAAACAAAAATATCGACTAAAAATTTAAAATAAATGAATAAATTAAGTCTTATTAATAATAAAACTAGTAAAGAAGAGCATGTTATTATTTAATCTCACGTTGATAATAGATCAAACGATAATATGTTACTATTTAAACAATGATATTGACCTAAAATTTAAAATAAATGAATAAATTAAGTCTTATTAATAGTCAAACTGCTAAAGAAGAATATATTATTATTTAGTATCCAAGCAATAATTCTATATAAGATTCTGCACTTCCAAATTCTTATTTATTTTTATTTTTATATTAACTAAAAATTTATTTTAATCCTTTAATTTTAATTTTAATTTTTATATTAATTTTATTTATAATTAAAATTTTATATTAATTTAATTTTTATAAAATTAAAAATTATTTAATTTTAATTTTTATAATTTTTTAGTTTTTTATTTTTAATTTTTATAAAATTAATTTTTTTTTAATTTTAATATGCAACAATAGAGGTTTTTGTTTTGATATTTTTATTCTTTTTGAGATGTATAATAAATGTATCATTTTATCTTTTAGGTTTTATAATAAATTACTATTTGTTGGTGAATTTAAATGAAAGAAAGTGGGCATATAGTACCCCATTGTAATGAATTGCAACAAATAGTACCAACCTAATTTTTTTCTTAAAAATACTTATATGTAATTATTTTTATTCAAAAAATATTTAATTTGGTATAATTATATATTTTATATATTTAAATATCTTATTATCAATTTACATATATATATATTTTTATATAAAAATTTTTATTTTTTACTTATAATAATAAAGAAAATAAAGTACTTGGCCTTTTTGGTCTAATATCAAGTTATGTATAATTTTAATTAAGTCAGGTTGGATCAAATTTTAAAAAATTAAATTTGTCAATCTCAAGCTTGAATCATTTTATTTTATATAATTATGCATGAAAAACTTAATCCAAAACCTAACGACCTAACACATGAACACCTTTAATCACTTGTCCCTATGATTGATGATAGTATATATGTTTAATGGGCCTAACATAAATCTATAGAAATAGGTTAACCTGATTATATAAGGCTAATTCAACAAACAAAAGTTGTATGTTAGGTTAATCCCAATTCAAACTATTTTTTTTTTCATTACGTCAAGACTAGTTATATTGCTGTAATAGTCTTAGGTTAAGTTACTTTTTTATTAGATTGAATTGTAATAGTATCATTCTTAGTCTCAATCCTAAGTTAACATTTACCATGCGATTATAGGTGGGTTTCATAACTTGTTATATTTTAAATATTATTTTCAAATTAATAATAGTAGTTAATTGAAATTTCTTATTATTATATTAAATAAAATTTTTATTTTTATTTAAAATAAAATTATATTTAAAAAATAATAACCATAAAAAATAAGTCATTAAAAGGTTATCCTTTAAAAAATCACATTCGAAACCTTTTGTAGAATTAAAAAAATTATTTGAATTTTTTAAAAGTTTATACATTGTAATTTTAATATAAAATATTATTTTTTAAAAAGTTTGTGCAACTTCAATGGAACTATAAATTATCACTATTATTATTACTATTAAAATTGTAAGAAAATAAATTAAGACACATTATTTTTTAATGGAAAACTCCTAGTATAGAGGTAAATATCATGAGACTTGATTCAAAAAAATTTTACTATTTGTAAATAAAAGAGTTATAAATATTTCACTAACTAAATTTATAATATATGAATATATTACTATTTCTAATTTTCATCCTTTTATCGAATAATGATCCCTCTTCTCTTAAATTATTTTATTATATATCTTCTACTTCATACCAAACCTTTAAAGAAGTGGTTGTTTCTAAGTTCTCTAGACTTAGTGATAGACATTTGTAATTCAAAATTCGCTTGCTAAACAAAAATGGGCTTTAAGATGTCATTGAATCACAATTCATACGAGAAAGTACAAGATATTGTATCCTTTATACCACCATTCTAAATTATAAAAATTTGACATATTAGCCATAATAAATCTAAGTAAGTAAGAACTTAACTCAATGTTGTTTAAAGGGGAATTATTGGTTATATCTAAGAAGCTAGCATATTGTTAAAGATATGAGATGGATATTCTTGAAGAAAATGAAGAGCACATGCATGAATGTGTAAAAAATTAAACTAACCATTATATATATATTAAGAATCTTATGCAACAAGTTATTTATATTATACATGTATGACTCTACATTAAACTCATATTTTATATTTGTATGATATTTATTTAGTACATTTTTATAATAACCTATTAAAAACCAATGGGCAAAAGTTAACAAAATTAAACCAAACAATGTTTGATAGTAGGTAATTAATGGAAATAGTCATTATTGTAAGTAGATGTTTTTATTAATTTTAGTGGATGTAAAATATATTAGGAATTATCTAGGTAAATTTTGAGTAAATTAGAAATATTCAAGATCCCAGGTTGATAAAATTTTAAGGTAACTTAGTGTTTTTACTCGAAAGTATCTTATAAGAACTCAAGGTGTCAAAATTATAAATTTTGGACAACACCAAATGTAGTACATGTTTTCATAAAGACCAAAGGAGGAAAATGAGTTAATTTTGGGTATTAGAACAATTTCTAATTTAATAGTAGTGAGCATAAAAGAATAGTTGGAATATAAGCTTAGTCATCTTATTGGATGAGCATGTAATTAATGAAAGAAGAATACTCTTAGAACATGGAATATGTGATAAGCTTACAAAGTCATATTCTTAGAATTTAAGAAGATAATGCAAACTTAGATGATGTCATAAGTGCTTAGAGGTTACTCCACTCTTCTATTATAAATAGAGTGATTCTTAGTTTATTTCTGCATACATTTCAAATGATCCACTCTTTTTCTTATTAGTTTTCTTTTTTAATGATATTTATATATAAGATGTATATTTGATTATTGTTGTTATGTTGAAACCATGAGACTTATGGTGAATTAATTGCAAATATGTTTTCTTGAAAAGGTTTTGAAGAAATTAGTTTTGAGGAAGATGAACCAAATGATTATTTTAAAATAACAAAGTTTTGGAAAGATGATTTTTCATGAAAGTGAAAGAAAATTCTTGGAGAGGAAGCATAAACAATCTTATGGGTTTCTTAGCTTTAAATAGGTGAATATATTTTTCTATAGCATAAATGTTATTACCTTATGTTTTAAATGTTGGCTAGTTGCCATTTTATTATTTAATTATATTCTTTTGGTAACTAACCTAGTGGCTTAAAATTCTAGTATTGTGGCTACATAATAATTAAAGATTATTAAATATATAAATTAAAGAATATTCAATATAAATTAATTTATATATTTATTAGTTATTAAGTGATTTAATCTTATTCATTGATTTTAATGCTTGATGCATGCATTGGATTAAAAGTTAAAATATATATAAAATAGGTCCTCTTTTTGCCTAATCATATATGTAGAAATGGAAGGTTATGTATTGAAAAGGAAGAGAAAAGGGAGAGAAACCTATTGATTAAAATTAATCCCAAATCATGGCAACTTCTTGTTCTAAACTAGGTTAATGAAAATTGTGAGTTTCAAGATTCAAAATTAATGTATGACATTGACTAAGAGATTTTATGTTTCCACATCTCAAAACTTTTTTTAATACATGTGATATCGAGGGGATTGGTTGAGAAACTTATGATTTTCTATCAAGGATTCTAAATTTGAATTGTTATTGCAAATTATGACTATCATGGATTGCCAGTGTATATATATACATGTGCTCTATTCAATTTTCCTTTCTTTGATGAAATTTACATCTTATGTTTTATGTGATGCCACTTTTCTAATTGAAGTTTCATATCTCAAACATTTATTACAAGGTTTCAATCTTAGAATGTTAATAACTAAGTTCTGGAAAATTTCCTTTAAACAACAAATTGTATCTAATGATGTTGTTTCTTAGTAAATAATTTTATATGCCTAAAAAATTTTATATTGGAATTTTAATAAGCTTTACATTTTATAATCAAAGTTAAATTCTTGTACATTATTATATGCTATTTTATATGCATTTAAATGAAAATTATGTTCTTTATGCATGATCATATGTTAAAAGAGTTTATATACATCAAAGTGGCTAAAACAAAATGTTTAAACATCAAGCATAAAATAGTCATTTATTGATGATACTAATGAAATGCTAATAAAGAAATTTGATGAATAAATGATTGTTCATTGATTGGTGGAACTTTGGTATCTTCCAAAAGGAAAATTATCATTCTATGATTAGTGAATATAATTGTGGAAATTAAATTTCTCATATTAAATACATTTTGTTCATCCAAAGATGACATATATGTTTAATTAGGTCTTTTTTTAATTTCTTGATAATGATAGAATTTGTGGCATTTATTTATAGTAGTAAGTTATGGTGTCTTTCCTAAAGGAGAATTGTAATATATTTTGATTCGATTGTTTAAATTTACAATACAATGAGTTTTGAGTAATTTATAATTTATTTTGTAGCTATTTCTCTTCATTTATAAGTTTCATTTGTTACCATGTTTAATGTTTTGAACTTCTTTGAATGGAATGAAAAAGTTAATTTCCATTGAAGTGTGTTGGACAATGACCTGGCAATTGTGAAAGCAAAATCTATTGAAATAACTGATAATAGCATTGAAGAAAAGAAGTCCAAACTTAATAAATAGGAATGATCTAACAGATTATACTTGATGTTTATACGAATGACCACTACAAACAATATTAAAACCATTATTCCACAAAAAAAGTGCTAGGGAATACCTTAAGTTTGTAAAAGAAAATTTTTATTTTATAGAGAAGTTGCTCGTTGGTACTTTAATGGCATAACTTATGACCATGAAGTTTGATAGATCAAGGATTATATAAGAATATATCATTGAGATAACTAATATTGTAGCAAGACTAAAAATGCTAAGTATGACAATGGATGACTCTTTCTTAGTTTAGTGTATTCTGAACTCATTACCTTCTTAATATGGTGCTTTCTAAATTAATTATGACACTATCAAGGATAAGTGGGATATTAATGAACTGACTTGAAAGCTTATTCAGGAAAAGAATAGACTTAAGAATTTGAGAAGTCGCTTTGTTAACTTTATTATTCAAAGAGCTAGTAAAGCATTAAAGATAAAATCTAAGAAGTTTAAGAAAAAGAAAAGACCTATTAAAGCTTCTCAAATTGAGAAGATGGAATAGAATAATGATAGGTGTCATTTCTATAAGAAAGAAGGATATTATTAGAAAGATTGCCTTAAAAGTGAGGCTTGGTTTGAAAGGAAAGATACATCTGAAAGTTATATATGCATTTTCAAATAAAATTTGATTAATGTTTCTAATAATACTTGGTGGCTTGATTTTGGTGTTACTACTCATTCATCTAATGTGATGTAGGGATTCCTTACAATCCAAACCACAAGCTAAAGTAAGGATTATCTATATATAGGACACCATACGAAGGACAAAATTAAAGGCAAAATTGTTTAATCTTAGATAATAACCATCATTTGGACTTATTTAAGACTTTTTATGTACTTTCAATTTCTAAGAATTTAGTTTCTTTTTCAAAGTTAGATATTTGTAGTTTTGATTTTATATTTGGACATGATTGTTCTAGTTTATATAAGAATTTTAAACTTACTGGTTCTAGTATTCTTGTCAACATTTTATATAAATTGAAACTTAATGATAAATTTACTAAATTCCTACTAACTGTGCATCATAATATTGACATTAAGGATGGTATGCTTAATGAAAATTCTACTTACTTGTGGCATATATTTTTAAGTCACATTTCCAAGGAAAGATTATTTAGAATTTAGATTTTACTGATCTTATTTTATGTGTAGATTGCGTTAAGGAAAAGCAAACCAAATATAACAAAAGAAAGAAGGCCACAAGAAGCACTTAGCTTTTTGATATAATAAATATTGATGTATGTTGACCTTTTAATACTCCATCTTTTAGTGGGAAAAATATATTTTATCATCTTTATTGATGACTTTTCATATTATGGATATGTTTATTTACTTAAAGAAAAATCTTAAGTAGCTAACGCTTTTAAGATATATGTTAATTAAGTTGAAAGTTAATTAAACAATAAAGTGAAGGTTGTAAGGTTAAATAAAGGTGATGAATTCTATAAAAAACATGATAAAACAAAGCAATATCTAGTTCCATTTGCTAAACTTCTTAAAAGATATGGTATTTGTGCACAGTACATTATACCATACATACCATAACAAAATAGTGTAATGGAAAGGTGTAATTGAACTTTAATAGATATGATTAGAAGTATGATAAGTAATTCTTCTTTCCCAAATCTTTATGGATATATGTATTGAAAGCAACTATATATTTGCTTAATAGGGTTCCTAGTAAAGTTGTTCTTACAACTCCTTTTGAGTTATGGATAAATAGGAAATCTAGTTTAAAACAATTGCATGTATGAGGTTGCCTAGCAAAAGCAAGAGTTTATAATTCACGTGAAAGAAAGTTAGATTCTTAAATAGTTAGTAGTTACTTTATTAGTTACTAGAGAAATCTAAAGGGTATATATCCTAACTATATTCAAAGAATTGTGGAAATTGATAATGCAATATTTCTTAAAAATGAAAGAGTTAGTGGAAGTGCAAAATAACAAAGTGTGGGTATAAAGGAAATTAAGATAAATGTTCATTTACCTGTAAATGTTTCTTCATCTATAGTTGTTCCCAATATTGTTCTTGTTATTGTAGAAAGCCTTAGCGACAATGAACAACATTATAATGAAGACACCCCTATTAAAGAAACTAACTCACAAATGTTTAAGGTAAATAAGTTACAAGAGATCCTTTTAAAAAGATCTTAAAAGATAAGAAAATCAATTATTCCTAGTGATTATGATATTTATCTGCAAGAATTAGACATTAGAATTAGTATAGATATAATTTCATCTTTAGAAGCCATAGAAAGTGTTAAGTTTGAGAAATGGATAGCTGCCATGAAAGAAGAGTTAAAATCCATAAAAAAAAATAAAGTTTGGGATATTGTTGATCAATTAAAATGTGCAAAATAAGTTAGATGTAAATGGGCCTTTAAAATCAAACGTGACTCAAATGGTAATATTAAATGGTATAAACCCTAGCTTTTTGCTAAATGATTCACTTAAAAGGATGACATTGATTATAAAAAGAAATTTTTGCCTATCTCAAAGAATGACTCATTACAAATTATTACGGTGTTAGTGGCTTATTTTCATTTAGAGTTATATCAAATGGATATGAAAATAGCCTTTCTAAATGAAAATCTTGAAGAAGAGGTTTTTATAGATTAATTGAAGGTTTTTTAGTTGAAGAAAAAGGTCAAATGGTATGTAAACTTAAGAGATTAATATTTAGACTTAAACAAGCTTTAAGATAGTGGTATATTAAGTTCAATGATACCATTATCTCCTTCAGTTTTAAAGAAAACCTAGTTGACTGCTTCATATATAAAAAATTTAGTAGAAGCAAAATTATCTTTATAATCCTATATGTTAATGATAACTTAGTTGTAACAATGGTTTGGGTTTATTGCATAACACAAAAGAATATCTCATTAAGAATTTTGAAATTAAAGATATGGGAAAGGCATCTTATGTCATTGGAATTGAAATATTTTGAGATAGATCACAAGGACTATTGGGATTGTTTTAAAAGGTCTATATTGAAAGAATTCTAGAGAGATTTAATTTGAAAAAAAAATGTTCTATTGGTATTGTTCCAATTTAAGAAAGGAACAAATTTAATATCATGCAAAGAATGATATGGAATGAAAACAAATAGAATCAATTCCATATATTTTTATTGTGGGAAGTCCTATGTATGTGTAAGCATGCACAAGATTGCATATTAGTTATGCAGTTGGAATGTTAGGAAAGTACCAAAGTAATTTTGGACTTAATCATTAGAAGGTTGCAAAGAAATTTTTATGGTACCTTTAAGAACAAAAAATTATATGCTCATGAATAGAAGATCTAATCACTTAGAAGTAATTAGACATTCAAGCTTAGATTTTCTTGGATGCATTGATATTAGGAAATCCACTTTTGGCTACTTGTTTCTTTTTGGGGAAAGAATCATATTATGGAAAAGTGTTAAAAAATCCATTATCGCTTCATCCACTATAAAAGTAGAATTTATGGCATGCTTTAAAGCCACAATTCATGCATTAAGGTTGTGAAACTTTATTTCAAGACTTAGCTTGTCAACACCATTACCAAGCCATTAAAAATTTATTACGATAACACTGCAATTGTATTTTTCCTCCAAAAATAACAAATACTTAAAAAGTACTAAGCATATGGAATTAAAGTATTTTGCTATTAAGGAGGAAGTTCAAAAATAGAGTATTTATTGAACATATTAGGATGGATCTCATGATTGCATATCTGTTGACCAAAGGTTTACAATTAAAAATATTTAAGGAACATATACATAAAATAGGTCTTAGTTGTCCTTTTGCATGATGTAATTGATAATGTTAATAATTTAAGCTTATTTATTTATTTCTAATATGAATTATTTTTTCTAGTTGTATTGTGCACATAATTGTATTTCAATAAGTTAACATAAGTGTTATAGAAACATTAATAAAACCCTTGTAAATTTTATGTGTGACTTATAAACACAGTATGGTAAGATATTAGTGTTTGTTATGCATGGAAGGAAGCATATTTTGTAAATAACATACAATTGCCATAACCTACACTTAGTGTTTCATCATACTAAAATGATTATGAAATTTTGAGGATAAGTTTACTGCATTTTATTATAGAATCATTTTTGTTTCATTCAAGTTTTAAGCCAAGTGGAGAATGTTGGATAGTTACCATTTAATTATTTAATTATATGTTTTTGGTAACTAACCTAGTGGCCTAAAATTCAAGTATTGTGACCCACATGATATTTAAAAAGTATTGAATATATATTAATTTATATGTTTATTAGTTATTAAGTGATTTAATCACATTTATTGGTTTTGATGCTTGATATGTGCATCAGATTGAAAGTTAAAATATATAGAAAATAAGCTTTCTTTCTACCCAATTATGTATGCAATAATGAACCATAAAAATAGTGTGTATTAGAAAGGAAGGGAAAAGGGAGAAAAACCTATTGATGAAGATTAATCTAAATCATGGCATCTTCTTCTTTTAAACCAGGTTAGTGAAAATTATGAGTTTCAAAATCTAAAATTAATGTATGACATTGACTAAGATATTTTATATTTCCACATCTCAAAACTTATTTTTTATACATTAAATACTAGGGCTGCTCAAGTTGTGGTCATCCGGCAAAAATCAACCGCTTGAGACCGAAGATCGTCGGCCGACGACGGGTCTCTGTGATAGGCCGGTCGGAATCGAAGAGAAATTATGAAAAAATTGAATATATCGGTCGACTGCGGTGGGAAGAAGTGCAGATCGCTTAGGATCGAATCGACCGAAAAATGAAGCAAACGACGCCGTTTTGTAGGTAGTGACGCAGCGTTTTGATGTTTGTAATGAAGCTTCCAGAAATGCAATCCTTATTCTTCTTTGAAGTCATTATATCCATCAGAATCTCCACTCACGACTGCTTAAAGTTTTTCTTCAACGTCTCGCTAGCCATTTCTGCAATGTTGAAACCTCTACGGTGATGGACCGTTGTTTATTCCAGTGAGTCCGACTTCTGAAGTCTTGTTCTTCTTGTTGTTGTTGTTTCCTTTCTCCCCCTCAATTTGTTATTTTAATTCGGTTCTACTGAATCCAAGCTCATATTCCCACATCCCCCCACAAAAACACAAAACAGGAGGGAGTCGAATTTAAGACCACTTGATTTGTGCTGGAAGGGCGTCAGACGTGGGAATATCGATGGGAGTTTAGATTTTTTTTAAGTTTAATTTTTATTTATAAATTCCAGTTCTTATACTTATTTATGAGCTTTATCACCAATTTTTTAGATCTGTTAATACTAGTTCGATGGCTTAAGTCCTTGCAAAAAGTGGATATGAGGAGGGCCATGTTGATTCATACTGTTCGTCGGATGCTGGGATGGCTACTCTCTGAAAGATTTCTAAAACTTGAGAAATTGTGCTTATTTTGGTGTGACTGGTGAGAGATTAACATCCTGCTCTTTTGTTTCCACTTTTATGCAAAGGCTAATTCCCAATCTCTCCTCTATTTGGGTCCAGAGGCTAATCCCATCTTCTGTTGCAAATTTTATGCTTTTCCTTCTTACATAGGTGTCACCCGTCGGAACCCACCATTGCCCGACCGACTGCACCATTTCAAGTTATGTTCGGTTGAGAACATTGAAGTGGGTTTTGTCGGTTGTCACCCAATTTTATCTCCAAATGAACGGTCGGTTGGAATTTTACATGTTAACTGAACATGACCGACCGATGAGCAGCCCTATTAAATACATTTGGAAATGATAGAATGCATGAATATTAAACTTTGAAAACAAAGATGATTTTTTCTCAACTTTGGGGAACTTTTGAGTTTTCCATGTTTTATAGGGAAAAATTTTGTTTTTCATGATAAAATTAAGAAAATATTAAACTTCACTTTTATACGAATGTTTTATAATGATTGCAGTAAAGCTTTCAAGAAAACACTTTGAAATAAGCTTTACAAGCTCTTAGGTTCTTGCTATTTTTTGTTTGTAAAAAAAAAATTGTTATACTATAATTTAAACTATTTTAGTAATGTTTATAAACATTTATATTAAAAGTTTATAGCAAGAATATATTTAAAATCACATTGGAAGCTTATGATTTCATAATAAAAAACTATTTTCCAAATCAATGTTTTCAAGTAGTAAAAGGTTTCCTTCAAAATGATTTTTACTAGTAAAGCATTTTCACTGATTTTTGTAACTTGTTTTATGGTTCAAAGTTGTCAATAAATGATGTTTAATTTCTTAAAAACTTGTCTAGAAATTTTTGAAAAAATTTTCACAAAGATTTGCATATAAAATAGGTTTTTGAAGACCAAGGAAGTTTGCTTTAAAGTGTTTTAATAATTGGATATGTGGCTAACTTGTATAACTTGTTTTAAGCTTAAAATAGGTTGAATTATAAGGCTTGAAACCCCTATTTCAAATTTAGAAATTTTAGAAAAAAATTTAATAAAAATTTCTTTTTTAAATGAAAATTTAAAGTATAAGGGTGATTGTTAAAACTTAGTACGAATTTGTGACTATTTTCTTAACTTTTAGATGTCAATTTCTTATTTTATTGATGTTAATTTCTTAATTTAAACTCCATTTTTGAGAAAATATAAAACATTCAATAGTTTTCTTTCCAAATCTTCTTTATTTCTTAAGGAATTTCAAGAAAAAGATATTCATATAGATTTATGAATAAAAAAATCATGTTCTAACAATTTCCTATTCAGAAAGAGAAAATATCTTATTTGAAAAAGAAGATTTTCGATTTTTTGTTCCTAATCAAAGAAAATTATTATTATATATTTGATTTCAAAATATCCTTCCAAAAGAAAGGAAATAGGTCATTTCATATTTCTATTTTTCTTTAAATCAAGAAGTTTTTAGTATATCTATTTGTTTTAAAATTTTTAATATTAACAAAAGTTATCATTTAATGTTCTTAACCATTTTTAAATATATATATATACATATCATTTATAAAAAAAAACTATTTCTGATAACGAAATAAGTTAGTATATGTATATGTGTATATGTATAAAAGAAACACAAAAAAAAATCTTTAGCAAATATTTTCTACTTTATATTTCTGCATCATGCATATTTTCAAAAAATTATAAACCCTGCAAACTAAATTTTTTGAAAAGGCTTGTAAAGATATGTGATTAATATCATTATGTTGGTCATAATGGTTCAAAAATGGGTTATGGCAGTTTTTCAATCCTTGCTATTTAAGTTTAGGATCCATAATTGCAACTATAGAATAAAAATAAGGAATGTTTCTTAAATTTTTATTCTATTTTAGTAAGCATTCATTAATAACAATTTCAAAACCATTAATACTTTTAAATTTTAGAAATTCAAAATTACAATTAAACAAAACTTCAAGCATTGAATGAGATATGAGATAATAAGAACTAACTACAAGATGAGTTGCTATATAAAATGTTTACAAAAATTATAAGTAAATTTTTCCGTATCTCATTAAACATTTTCAAGATAATGTTGAATAAAAAAATATTCATGACATATTTATACTTTAAGCAAAATTCTAACATATTAAAAAGTAGAGTTCTATCATGTATAAATATCTTGTAGAGGCATCTTAGATTTCGCAGACATTTAAACACATAATTGCTTTTGATCATACTTTTTAGTAGGTGATGATTTAAAAAATAAAATAATGATTTTAAGATTTTGAATAAATATAGAAATAACTTTTAATGCATTTTAAATAACTAAATTTTAAATATGCCATGCAAACTTAAGATGAAAAAAAATTGAGCATCAAGAATAGGATTTAAAGATAGAGTTGAAATTTTAATAGTACTAGTATTACTAGATGCATTATTAAAGATAATTAAAAATATCTTATCAAATATTATGTATTCACTGCAAGTATTTACTATATAAAAAGTAATACCTAATGCATTATGTGGTGGTGGAATATGTTTATAACAAATAATTATTTTATGTAAAATAAAACTATCATTAATATAATGAGTGATCAAACAAACATAATTTATTTGGGATGGTGATATCTAAATATTGGATATAAGTGCAACTAAACCTTTGAATTTTTCAAAAAAATTTGCTAAAATTATTTTCTTTCTACCAAATATTTTTTGTAATTTATTAATACTAATGTTCCTACTCATACCACACTTTTTGGGGGTTAAAATGATGAAAAAGCTTACTAAATTTTAGACAACTTATTAAACTAAAAGATATTATGGCATAATAAATCCATTTATACAATTAATATTCACAATTATCTTTACTAATTATATTAGGATCTTTTTTTTTAGCATTTACAATATTCATATATTTGGAAGAGTAATGAGGTCTCAATGAAGTAGTACAAATATAGATATTATAATTATAAAATTTTAAGGTTTTTGGCCATTATTTGCAAAATGCTTTATCTACATTATTTATTGTAGCAACCTATTTAAAATCCAATGGTAACTTTTTTTTTCTTTTTTGTACATTCTCAAAGTTTTACATTTTTCCACCAATCTGATTCTTCCTATGAAGGTCCGCAATAGCCAAAGTATTCCTTAAGTTTGAGCATCCTTTTCTATATTAATAGATACCTAAAAACATTATATAATAATAAAGTAAGTCATAAAAACTTAATGAGTAAGATTTTATACAAACAATTCTAAAGTTTTATTCATTTAGTGTCTTTGTTTTTGGTTCCTGTATATTATTTGTTGTATCATTCTTACTATACATAACTTATACATGATTCATTCATGTCCATCATGTCTTATGGAGAAACTTATCTTTACATACATATAATTTCTACATTCATAAGTATTATGTGGCTTGATAGCTTTTCATTACCATATACATGTCATGGATTACCACATATAATTCCTCATCATCCAAAACTATAGAAAGAAAAATAACTATATACTTACAAGTCATGCATTCACTAATCACAATTATCTCATAGTCACATAACTTGCAATTTTTATCTGTATTCTTACTACATGATATTTACACATCTTATATTCACATTTCAATTCCTTATCATGTAAATATTTCATCATATATAATTATTAATGCATCTCATTCATATACATATTTTACCATGAGTTATCATATCCACATTCCCAGTGTATATCATACACACACTTTATCATATTATTGTACACCAAGCATATACTATGTTGTATATAATCATTTCACTTCTTAAAGATATATCATGTACATGCTTTAATCTAAATGGTTACACATGTGGTATACAAATGCAATAATGTGAACAATTTAAAATCAAACATATATATATATACACACATACACGTGCACGTATCCATAACACTCATGAAAAATCTTATGGATATCAATTTTTCTTTATATTTTTAGTTTAGCCTTATCCATCTTAACCCATTTTATCCATCCAGGTCTAGCCTTATCTTTCTTACATTGATTTATACAACATGTGCCTCCCCTTTCTTATGGAGAATATTATATAAAAATATGTCAGCTCACATCTCCTATAATCTTACCACATTATATGACTTTTATTTCAAAACTCATGTCTTTTTGCATTCATCATTGCTTTTCACATACTTACATAGATTTTATAATAGATATCATAAGTGGTCACACTTTCACAATTCACACATATTTCACAAGGGATATAGCGAGTAACCAATATTTCATAATATTCATATATGATTCAAAATAAATATTAGGCTTAAATATATTTTTGGTTGCTTTAATATTTAAATTAGTTAAGTGTGATTCTCTTTAAATTGAAAGTTTTATTTTCATCATTTTAATATTCAAATAAGACCAAAATTGATCCAATTCATTAAATTACAAATGGATTGCCAGAGTATGACTAATGAAAATTAACTTTATTTTTTTATTTTAATGAAAATATCTCTAGTTAATAAAATTTGATTAATAATAATAATCTATTTTTAGTCTAGGATGACATCCATTCCCCAAATTACAATCCCTTGTTTGGTTCTAACTAACCATTATATGAATCATTTCTCATTACAAATGCCATTGCTTGCCCATCCACCACTTCACTATCTATTATCCCCATGTTTGTTGTGTTCTCCACCAATAACATATACCATCATGTGGCTTTCGATAGGTAGTTATCCTATTTCTTGCCTCCTAAGATCCTCTTTCTAGGCTTTACATTTAACATAATGTTAGATTTCAAGAACATAGTCTTTGTTAGGTACCATCTTGATGTCAATAAGATAACTTGACAAAGATCATTTGTAGGGCACGCGTTAAGAGTCAATCAAATGGTTATGGTGTCATTTTTGATGCCATCGCGAATGGTAAAATTAGTAATGGAAACTATGATTAGGATTAGGTTTGGATGGATTGAAATTGCAAATTGTGATTGAATAAATGAGAGTAGAAATTGGACAAAGAAGAAAAGTCAATTGCCTATTTTTATTGCATGATATGACTTGAAAGTAAAAAGAGTGAAGCACAATGCCATTTGCAAATTTTATCTTGAAGTACTTCTAGCCCTAAAAAGATTCTTTATCTAATTAGGTATGTTTTTCATCCAATTTTAAGATTATTTTTTTATTTTATATTTTTTGTCACTAATTAATTTGCAAGACTAAAGCCCAATTAGCCTATGATTAATATATAAAGTTTAATGCTCATTAGAAAAGATAGAATATAAATATGAGAATTTTGTCTCTTATTTATTCTTGCAATTTAGTTTTTGGTATCTTATTTAATCCTTGTTGCCTATCATTTTGATGCAACCTTTACAAGTTTACATAAGTAAGAAATTTGATCTTATTCATCTTCTTTGGCAATATGTTATATTATTACTATTCACTCATATGGAAATATGTAATACATAATTTTTTCATAAATGCTCATTGTATTTACAGGTATTACATTAAAAAGGCTTTTTTGGAGAGTACGAACCATACATATTCAGCTATGGTTATCAAGACAAATTTAACAATGTATCTCCATCTTTGATTATGGTGTTATATACAATCTTTCACTATTTTTAATATTTTATTATTCAATATATTCTTTAAAGTTATTTAAATTAGGATTTTTTAGAGTAATAAGAGATGTTAGTTTTCTATGTTTGATTAGGAATATAGGAGAAATAGGGAGGATATAAGGAGTAAGAAACATAATGATGGGTTAGGTTTAAGAAGACAGAGTGAGAAATTAGGGATAGGGGCATAGGGATGGGGATAATGTTTAGGATGAAAGAGTGAAGAACTACAGGGTTGGGATTTGGATTTAGGTGGGTGGGTAAGGATGGATGGATATATAACATTGATTATTAAAATGAACTAACATAGTATTAAATGCCAATTTTTTGAAAGTTTACAATATTTAATGTTATTTCCTAAGATGATATTAAAACACCACATATTATGATACTTGATCATATGTTGATCATTTTTCAACATGTAATTCCCTAAATACCCAACATTAATTAGCTAATTTGTAGTTATGAGTACAATAAGCTTAAAACCATAAAAATTAGCAACCATATAGCTAACTTCACATGTATACAAATCATTTAGTAATTTAAAGGAAAATTTTTATTCAAGATTTTAGCAATAACTAAAATACATATTTTACCAAATAAGCATATCGTTATATCAAAGTCTCTTCTTTCTTGTTGCATGTTTTCCTTGATTTTTAGTATTTTCAATCCAATTACCCATATCTTTTACAACCATCTTTTAATGGATGATGTAGTTCAATTCTAAAATAAAAGTATAGCAAGAATACTCACTTGGTTAGGTATAATGTTGGATGGATACAAATTCTTGTGTTCTTCCAAGAACAAAATAATAAAAGTTATAGAGATTTTAATATGAAATGAAATTCTAAGGAGGAAAATTTTAAAGCACAAGCTTACTTGATGATATAACATGTAATGGCCCTACTGTTAATAGCTAATATAAAATCGTTATAGCGTAAAATACGGTTAGATAGTTTTGATATGAACTTAGGATTTCCTTAAATGGTCTTAAACTATTTCTTTTCTAACTTATCGAAAGGATTTAATTTGATTTATACTCTTATTTAACTTAAATCTACAAATAAAGTTGAGTATGTTAGAATTTAAAAAAAAATTCTGAGTACCTCTTTTGGAGGACTATATAAAATATGTATTATTTGAAAATAAAAAATCTCAATTATTGGTCCTTTTATAATTTTACATTAAAGAGTAATTTTTAATAAATTTTTAGAGACTTAAAATGACCATTTTAAGAAGATGCTATTTTTAAAATTTTCTAAAATTTGACATTTTAAATTAAAACCCAAAATCTGAATTTTTATTCTTTGGAATTTTAATTTTTTTGATATTTTTTAAATCCAAATGGGGGGTATTTTTTTATTACATTTATGTCTTAAGTAAATGAAGAGTAAAATGTTAAAGGGGAAATGAGAAAATGTAAAAAAGTTGCTGAACCCTGTACCTATGACCCAATATGCTGAAACCTTAACCCACAGATCGCCTAGTAACCTAAAAACATAAATTGACCTGGATAAATCCTAACCTGAGACTTAAAATAGTAGCACATAGTAGAATGCAACAGCACAAAACAGAATACAGCACACTTTCCTTTAGCTCTTCTCTTCTTCTTCTTCCTCTTCCACTTCCAAATACACGAGATAGCTCCCTTTTCTTCATGTTTCCATACATTTTCTTCCACCTTTTCCTTATCTTTCTTCATGTTTCTTGCCGTTGTATCTGCTAATTCATGATTTCCCCTACTGGTTTCAATTTTAGGGTTTTAGGCAGTAAGCTCCAAAAATTCCTTTAATTTGCTTAATAAGGTAATTCCTAAGTTTCATTCTCTTAATTAGGAGTTAGATTAACTTAAATTAGTTAGTAGATAGCAAAGATTAGTATATTTTTAGATTATGCATTTGGTGTGAAAATTTAGGGGTTTTGTAATAGGAAGCTTGATTATGTAATTGGGTGTTGATTTGTAGTTGAATTGTTGTTTGATTATTTGCACAAGGTCAAGAAACATTTCCTAGTGGCATTGGTGGTTTATGAAGTAGGAAGAAATCAAACCCGAGCATATTAGCTATTTTATAAGTAGATAATGTGTATTTCCATATTTTTATATACTTTTCAAACTTCTTTATACTTTGATATATTAATTTTATTAATTGTTATTATTTTCTATACATTTTAATTCCATATATGCATAGAGCTCTAGGCACTCTTGGGATAAGCACCTTAAAAATTTTGTTGAGTTATAGTAATTAAAAATGGTACTAAAATGATTTTGTGATGAAGAAATTGATTTATGTGATTTATTTGAAATGGTGCATTATTGGAACTTATTTTGTAATGTTCTTTGAAAGGTTGTTGAGGATGAAGTGATAATGTATTGAAGTTTTGTGTATGTTTGTAAAATTAATTTTTGATGAGTTTGAAATGATTTGATATTTGAGATATTGAATGCCATGGTTGAAAGCCTTGATAAGCTACTAATAATTGGAAGGAATATGGATTAAGATTAATTTAAACTATTAATGTATGAAATTGTTTATTTCTAATAATTTTCTTATATAACTATTACTTATATATATACAAGGTGTTTTTCTATTTTTATAAACTTGTTTTTGAGAGAAGAGTAGTTGGAACTGTAGCTAACGATAGTGATGACGTTAGCCTTAGTGCACCTTAGTTCGAATCCCAGATAGCAGGGGAGTTACTAACCTTGTGTGTCAGCTAACACATGTGGATTGGTTTATGGTAGCTTGATGTGTTGCCTTAGAGCTAAGAGCTCTTTTGAATTGTTAATTCTTGAGTGGAATACTCTTGTTAACCATAATTGGAAATCTCCTACCCCAAAGTGTAATGTTAATGGTTTATGTATTTTTAAACTTATTAACTTTGATTATGATTACTTATTTATCATCAATATATTATACTAAAATTTTTATCATGATTCTACGTTCATGATGATTTCTTATGATAAAAGAACCTACTATCTACTTCTTTGCTTGAAACTTATCTTTTCATATTCTACTTCGAATGAACATTTCAATTGTTATTTTATTAAATATGATTGTATAACTCTTGTGATATCTTTTGTATTGAAAAACTATTTAATTCTTTTTAAGGAAAAACTCATGCCATCACTCGTCCCATTTCTATTGGAAATTCATATTATCTATTCACTAAGTTAAAGACTCACTCTTTTTATTGTAATATTTTTTAGTTAGAGATTTAGTTTCAGGTTCGTCATCTGCAGCTCCCTAGAGAGAAAGGAGTATTCAATTGTTATTTTATTAAATATGATTGTATAACTTTGTGATATTTTTTATATTGAAAAGCTATTTGATTCTTTTTAAGGAAAAACTCATGCCATCACTCATCCCATTTCTGTTGAAAATTCATATTATCTATTCACTAAGTTAAAGACTCACTCTTTTTATTGTAATATTTTTCAGTTAGAGATTTAGTTTTAGGTTCATCATCTGCAGCTCCCTAGAGAGAAAGGAGTATTCAATTGTTATTTTATTAAATATGGTTGTATAACTTTGATATCTTTTGTATTGAAAAGTTATTTCATTCTTTTCAAGGAAAAACTCATGTCATAGCTTGTCCCATTTCTGTTGGAAATTTATATTATCTATTCATTGAGTTAAAGACTCACCCTTTTTATTGTAACATTTTTCAAATAGAGATTTAGCTTCAGGTCCATCGTCTGCAGCCTCTTAAAGAGAGAAGAGTATTCTCTTGTGGTGAGTCACACTTTGTTTGAATGAGCTTGATGTAGAACTTTTACATATTTTTGAAAATTGTAAAATTTTTAAATACTCTTAGATATGCTCTATTAAACTTATAGGCAGGGCATGCTTCTGTTGATTTATATATATGTATTTTGTTATAACTAAGGAAAGATTGTCTGGTTACTAAATGATATGGATTTTATGTTAATATATATGAATTAAGAAGTGAATGTTGGAAAATGAGAAAGTCCACGTAGGACTATGTGTATATGAAAAGTTAGTGATTATATAATGGGTATACGCCCACTTGAGTTTGAAACAGGTTATAGGTTATCTTATAATGTGTTAGGCTAGCATGGCCTATATGGTTATGTTTTTCTTTTAGGTCATGCACCGATCATAACCCCTAGTTTTTCAGTTGTGACATAACCTTTTATTCTTAACTAGAAAAGACTTCTTATATCTTTAATCATCCTTTTACATTTGTTTTGATATAAAGTCTTATGGCGTAAAATAGGAGTAGAATGAAAATGTAGTCACTTTAAAAGAAGGAAAAAGTTTTAGCACTATTGATTAAAACATGAAAGAATAAGAGAAATTTTATGTTTTTGGGGTGTAGGGGTTATTGTGCAAGTGTAATGGCAAATGGTGAGCTCAAGGCCTTTTTAATTAAGACTCTAGCTTTTCTAGGAAGGGTGACTACCTATTCTCTTAGGTTTAGAAGCTTTTAACATACATTGGCTAGAAATCCTCCATCTTTCCCTCATTGACTCTTAGATGATGATATGGTAAAGGATTTAAAATTTAAAAAGAACCTTAACATTCATTGCTCCTCAAAACATTTAGGGTGAAAATTATGGTGGCCCAAAACTTAATCCTTGAGTTTTAACAAGAATTTTAGTTCCATTTAGGAACAAGAAGGGATCACATGACTCCTTTATGGATAAGGCACATAAGTCCTCCTTTTGGCTCAAATAAATTATTTTTATACACTATTATAGCTATTTTCCTTAATAGTTAAGCACTCCACCACCATATGTCCACATAGGCTCCTTTTATAACCTTTAGGTGACTTTAAACCAATATATTATGAATAGTATATCTTAAAAATTACTTGGACTACTTGGACCATGATCCAATCTATTCTTACACATACACATACACATACACACACACACATACACATACTTACTTAATTGAATCACGTTCTTATGGATATTTGTATTTACTTTTAAAATGTTTACCTTCTCTTGTCCTCATCATGTAACTTATTAGGAGAACTTACATACCTCCATGTATACAATGACCCCTTACATAAAACTTTTACACAAGGTTGCTTTATGTATCCTTTAACCACTAGCTTCAACCTTACAACAATTGGATTTTCTTAAAAAGTTATAATGAATTTAATGAAGATTGGTAAATGCCATAATGCCTAGATTTATCCTCATTTCAAAAAAAAAAATTGGCATTAATTAGATGGGAATCAAATCACAAAAAATTCACTTAGGTCGAAGCCCTAAATGTCTATTTTCTAAATCTTTTATTGATTCATTAATTAGATATTTTTGCACTAAATTATAGTTGGAATACCACTAGGTGTGCAGAAATCCCAGTAAATTGTGGTCACCCTCAAATTTTACTAATAATTCACCTAATTCTTGTTTCATAATTTATTTAATGATTTAAATCATATTCTATATTATTTAGAATTGAGGTGCTTTATTTTGGGGTCAATATTTGATTATTTTATAATTCCTTCACTTTCTATTTTATATAGCTCCTACTATCAAGCTTTCAAACTTAGTAGTCAATATTATGAAATTTATGTCACCAAAATATTTCCACTTCCCCTTATTTTGACTTAGCCTAAGCATTCACACTATCTTTGATACTTTTACCAACATAACCTTCCATACTTAGAACTTTAACTTCTATATTTATAATAATGCTTTTTCCCAATTATTCACTAATTTATCTATAAATAACTTGAATAGATTTCAAAATGTTACATTTACTTTTTAGATCAAAATGATTCCATATAATGGAACATTTTAATTTGTTTAATAGATCTGTTAAGGATGATAGAGTGTTTGCATTCCTATGACAATAAGTATGTCATGAAGGAAAGGAATATTGAGGATGAAAAGGAGAGGATGCAAATTTAAGTATGCTTGAAGGAGTATTTATGAAACCATTATTTAAAAAATTGATAGTTACATTATTTAAAAAATTTTGCATATCATTAAGATTATTTAAATTTATGGTTACAACTTAATAATATCATGAAAAAAAAAAGATTACTAATATAAAAGTTAATAAGAATGGCAACTATGAAATCAATAATAAGTCTAAAAAAATGGAATAGTATAAAATTAAATAACAATTATAAAAATATAAGAAGAGAAAATTGAAGAGTTTTATCAATGGCTTTTTTATGGAGAAAAGAATTGAACAATTTGGAACTTTATGCATCACTTTCAATTTTTCACAAAGTTGAAAACTTGAACAGTTGTCATTCTAAATGAAAATTTCAAAGAATAAAAATATTTATAGCAAAATAAAAATATTAAAAAAATAGAAAAAATTAACTATTGTAATGCAATGGCTAGCAACCAACAGGTAATTAGTGGTCAAGTCATTTAGCTATTGCCTTGCAATGGTAATCTTCCAAAGTTCCACTCTTCATCCATTTTTAAAGAAAGCTAATAAATATAACTATAATAATGAGCAAAATGATAATATTCATGTTTACAAAGCAATGAGCTTTTTTATCTTTATGATTGTAATGAGCCTTTTATTATTTTTTTAGAATATGTAATAGGTTTTTTATTTTCAAAAAAAAATATTGCTAAAGAAAAAGAAATTTTAATAAATATTTTTAGGAGATAAATTTAATGTTAACAATAAAAGTTATTTAATCTTATTTTAGTCTATATTAAAATTATTTATTTATAACTTTATATATAGGATTTGGATCATTTCTTTTTCTTTTTGTCATTTTCTTTTCATTTTTGGAGAGATACAAATACAATTTCTACTCTAGGACTCACTGCATTTTTTTTAAGACCCATAATTTCAAATTAGAAACTTTTGTTGATCTCTTATCAAAATTTACCATCATTTTCTTTAAGGAAAAGAAGATGATTTATTTCCTTATTTATATTAATATATAAATAGATTTTGTTTTGTTTAGGCATACAAGATAATAATGTCTTTACTTCTTATAGAATGAATAAAATAGTACACATTATAAGTCACATCATACATAGAGATACAGATCCTTTTTTATATTAAGAAAATAAGGTTTGTATTTTTCTTATTTTAGTATTTCTTTTTGATGATATGTCAACTCCTCAACAATCTTTAATTTTTATTTCCTCCCTAAAGCACTATGCTCTAATTGCTTCATTTAATTTACTGTTACAATGGGCTAATCTCTTAGGTTATGAAATATTTCTTCTCTAAGATGGCCTATGCTAAGAACTTTTTGCACTGTACATTTTAATGCCTTTATTGGTAATTTTTTATCACTACATCAAGTATTTGTAGAAGGTAAAATTTAAAATTTTTTTTTTACTTTCAACATCTCTCTTTGTTTCATTTCAGCTTTTACAAAGGACTTCCAAATTTTTGTTGTTTGCTATCAAAATATACAATGGCTTCACATGTGCAAGGTAGTGTTTTGTTTCTTCTTCTTCCTTTAGGTTTGTTTCTAATGCTAGTTCTTGAAATTAAATTGTTAGGACTAAAGATCTTGTTTCTTCTTCTTCCATTTCTTTGATTACTCAAGTTGTGGGTTTACTCTCTTTGGTAAGAGGCAAAAAAATTTTGAATTTTTATATGATAGATACCCTTAAAAATGACAAACTAGTGAGGGAAGTATTGTTGATTTTGTAATTATTTTTTCTTTTTGAAATTATGATTATAATGATTTATTATATTTATGATTACTCCTTTATAATTTGTGATGATTTTTGTAGTAATTTCTTTATTTATTATTTATGATTTCTTTGAATTGAAATAATTTAGTTAGAGGTGATTGCAATTTTTAGTTAAATGTTTTGTGTTTATCGTTATCTATATCATGCAATTTTCCTATTTTTCATTTTATAGAAAAATTCATGCTTATTTATTGGATTATTCATTTTTTTCTAATTAAATGCTCATATTATTGCTAATATCCAATATTCCATAATGTCCATCTATGATCTCAAATTGTTGTAGATTTAAGCAAAAGTTTAAAACTAATCTTTTGATTCCAATGTGATTCAGTGCTTTAAATGTAAATAGAAAATTGAAATCCTTATAAATCCTAGAAATTCATTTGTCAAATTTCAATGATAATAAACAATAGTATAGATTCATTTTTAAATTAGCTATTCCAAGCCCTAGTGAGCTTTGAATTTATCATCTTCACTTTGCAGCTTTTCACTCCATTTGAAAATTTATCGATTTATGTATATTTCTATTTTGTTCTTGACAATATGTAAGCAAAGCCCTATAGCTAAATTTTAACTTTGCATTTGATGTACTAATTTCTTTCTCTTTGTTTTAGAAATATCTTAATGACTTACTTCTATAAATATTACATCATTATTTAGAATAAAGTAGAAATTCAATGCTTTTCAATATAATGTATTTTTGTGCATTTTCTACAAACATTGTTAGTTTGTTTAATGAATTATTTTTATTAGTTTTTCTTTAGGTAGGTACATATGAATGAGGGTTCAATTGAATATGTCTTTGTCACTGCATTATACTTAGATTCCCACTAACATATTGGTATGCTCAACTAATTGGCCAAGATGCAAGATAATGGCTTTTGATTTATTATAGAAAAAAGGTACATCATATGTTCTTTAGAGATATACATTACAATCAATCATTGTGTGCCATGATCGAAATAATGGCATGAGATTAAAATTTCTATGCTTGTGATGCTTAACCACATGTAGATGGTTAAATAGACTTATGGCATAAGTAAGTCTAGTAAGGAAATTTCCATAACAATGGTCCTATGGTATGAATGGATTTTTTTACTACAAGTTCATCTTAGCTAATAAATTCTTTTAACCATGAGTATAAATGTGGCAAGAAAGGTATATTTGTGGCTAATAACTCATATTGTCATAAATAGAATTGGCAATAGCACAAGTGCCTCAATTAGCTTTTCAATCTTGGCATTTCAATAACAACTTCACATATTCAAGTTCACAAACATCTCATGCCTTTCTACATGGTCACACAATTCAATTCATCTTTTTTTTTATATTATAATAACTCAATTTATAACATAATTTATAAATCATAACAGTACCGTGCATCTTTGCATGGCCACACATTGTTACACATTTAATTTTTAATTAACCCATAACAACTTAACCTAATGTCAAAGAACACTAAAGCATAGCTTAACCTTTTGCACATTATGAAGTTGTAAGTATAATTAGGAATAATTGACTCATTTAATATATTGAGAGCTTCAATAATAGTTTTGTTTATGTCTATCTCATCATCTAGGATTTTTTGAACCATTAGGGAGTTATATAAAATAATTATTATTTGAAAAAGAAAAATTTATGGTTTTAGTTAATTTGATATAACTTGATTTAAATATAATTTTTAATCATTTTTGGAAGCCTTTGAGCAACTCCTAAATGATGTAAAAAATGATAATATTAAATAAAAATTCATTATTTTAAACTAGAATCCAAAGTCTAAATTTTTATTCTTTGAAATTTTCTTATTTTTTAAATATTTTATTTAAATCCAAATGGCGATATTTCCTAATTTATATTTATGTCTTAAGTAAATAAAATAAAATTATAAATTAAACATAAATGAGAACATTTAAGTAAATAGAGATTAAAATATAAACTAAAAAACAAATGATATATTTACTTAAATGACATCAATGAAAATAAATGAATAGTATAAGCCAGTCAATCTTGATACTATTAAAATGCAATTCTAACACTTATATTTGAATATAGATCTCCAGAGAGCAATCTTAATGCTTATGGGTGACTATTAGTATTTATAGAGTAATTTGTTAGTTCATATTTCATAGTTAACTATGACTTAGGTTTCAATAGATTTCTAACTCAAAATATTGTTCATTCATCATAAACATCCAACCAATTCATTTATTACTTAACCAATATTTACCTATTCATAAATAAACCTTAATGGAAGTTCATTAAAGTCATTTCCATCATCAAACACTAAGCAAGCATCACAAATTATCATAATATAACTAGAATTCAAAAACTTGAGCCAAATAAAAGTCAATCAAAAGCTTAAATTTAAGTTAAGATATTCACTCACCTTTTTTGGAAGAAATGTTGAAAGGTAGATTTGGTTGTCTCTTAGCCCCAATCATCATAATTCCAAAAATTTCTCACTAGGATTCAATTTTCCCTTCTTTAGCAATTAGCTAAATTCCTTTAAATATAAAAAAAATTATGAAGAATTTAGTTGCTATGAAAATCTTACCTTACTTGAATAAAGAATTTTAGGAAGATTAACTCTTTTCCATCTTAATTAAAGAAGAAATTGAAAATAAAGGAAAATAGGGAGAAGAATTGAAAGGGAAATGCCTAGAGCTCTAAAATAAAAAGTTTTGGAAGATTCATGCACGTCTTAATGATTGCATATTGTATCAAAAAGAGTACAAAATATTGCATGAGTGTCTAAAAAGCAAGGCATCTCATTGCAAATTAAGGAAGCATAATGACAACATCAAAGAAAAGTCTTCAGCTAAGGTGTCATAGTATTTTTCCATAATATCAAGGTTTAAGTACATATTTGCAAATACAAGTGATGTTAAGAAATTAGTATGGCATGTTGAGCAAATGATTTCTAATAACAAGCTTTGTGATCTATTGAATTCTTCTCATTAGAGGATGATTGACTTATTTATAGTTATGCTTATATACGAGTTTAAAAAATTAATGTCCTCTAATTTATAGTTATGCTTATGTACATAATTACTTGCTTGTTAGTTTGTACTCTATTAATAAAAAGCATTTGGTTTATATAGGTCTCATGTGAGAGATGTACTCCAATAATGACTTAAGTATACTCAGAAAAATAATACTTAAGATAAATTACAAGATAATTTTACTTTCACCAATAAACTTTCCCTTTATGATTACTACAATAAGAAATTGCCATGTTTGTATTTTGTTCTCTTATAGTTTGAAAAGGTCATGTCATATGCCATTCAATAATGCGAAATTTGAGGTATTGGTTAATCTTATATTCAAATTGTATGAAATTAATGTAATTAGGAAATGTGGCTTGTTTCTTAACTAAATAGTTATGTATTGCATTTGTTAAATATGGGATTATGCACATTACTTTTTTAGGATGTGTATGTATTTTATAGTTAGAGAATTGTTATTCATTTAGGGGGTTTTATGTGCATTTCAGATTAAGAGTAGTGTAATAAAAAGTCTTTTAAGATATTATAAAGAATAGATAGTGTACAAAATAGAATGGGAAGGCAAATGGTAATGTACAAAATGGAAAGGATGTAGAGAATGAGGGGCTAGATGAAGGGAAATAGGTTTTTTTAGGGGGTAGATAATACAAGTTTGATTTTCAATTGTGGTTATTTATTAAAACCTAACATTTTTAATCATTACTAGCAATTAAGTTGCATGTCCACAAGGAAATAATGATAATTTAGTTGATATAGGAATTAATATCATTTTGTTGTTTCACATTGGTTATATAAGTGACATTATGATTTATTTATAGCGATGCTTGATTAAACATTAGCTATAATCCGAGTGTAATTTGCTTAACAATTGATATCAATAAACTATTATGTAATAATGATAGCTTAATTGCTTAACTCCTAAATTCCCTATTGTACTTAAATTAGTTAACAACATTTTTTCCATATGAGAGTGACTTGTAACCAAGCATAGAACCTTGTTCACTGAGTCATTACTAAAATTAAACTTAAAGGAATGGATTAAGACTGTGAATTCATATTAAGATTGGACATGGATCTTAATGTTGTATGTTATGAACCACAAGTACTTCAAAGTCTTAGGTGTATTTGTACTACTTACGTATTGGGTACAAATAAAACTTGTATACTTCATAAAATGTACCAAATACTATTTATTTAAAAAAATTAAAAGTTGGGTACTCAAAGAGTACATATTGAGTACATATTTTATTTAATAAATGGAAATCAAAAATTATTTTTCTAATGAAGATGATAAGATAAATCATGAAACTAGTATACTTAAGATTTAAAGATATGCTTTGTTTTGCTTTTAACTTTTGTATTTAGTAATAATTTTATGTATTATAACAACTTTCTGATAGTTTGATGATGATTCATGATAAGTTTTACAACATTATTTTTTTAAATGTTAATTTTAATTATATATAAAAATAATATATTTTTAATTTTTTATAATATATATTTTGTCATACTTATACACTAATATTTTTTTAAAAAAAGTCACACCAATATACCTATGTCATAATGAGTATGATACTACTAGTATTCATATGGCATAAGTTGTATGAAGTTGACTTTTGGTAGCTAAATTTTGAAGGAAAAGGAACTTAAAATCCAAGGAAATTAAATAGGATGCTAGCTATTAGAGTGGTCATTAGTATAAAAAAATTTATGCTCGTTAAGTGTTTAGTACATTACATTTCAAGTTTCCATTAATGTCTTATCAAGTGTCATTATATTTTAATTTTGTTGTTGGTTAGATAATCGATGTGAAAATGGTTATAACATCAATTTTTTGCTAAAAAATCGACATCTTTTCTTTTAAAAATGTTTAAATTTCATATTTCACATTGGTTATTAGTAAAAAATTGACATGAAATATTTGCATAATAAATTTTTTAATGCTTAATTTTGACTTCCCTATTAGATTATTTACAATAAAAATTGAGTAGACTTAATATCCTATTAAAATATGTATTTGGAGATAAATCTTCAAAAAGCCATAACTTTGTGTTTGTTTTGGGCTTTTTTTATTTCATGTAACTTTTTAAGATCTATCTCTAATGGCAATTTGCCTTTCCAGAATTTCAAAAAATAGTTATTTTTATGCAATTTTTTCACTTTTCTTCCATCTTTCATTGTTATTCAACTAAATGGACTTTTTCCACTTTTCTTCTCTCTCTCTCATTGTTATTCAACTAACTTCAAACTTTGTTATACCATTTTATCAAACATATAATAAGCATATAAAACTTAAATACAACCTTAGAAGTTATAGCAAGGCAGCTCAAACATAAATCTCTTAAAAAAACTTGCATGAAAAATTAAAGAAATGGAAGAGATTAAGATATGAGAGAAATAAAAGTAAGAGAGACACTTCTTAAGTTTTGAACTAGTGGCCTAGAATAAGGGATTTACTTTGTATCCAATATTAGTTAAAAGAGTATAAGTAGCTTATTAATTTATGGTGGAAAATGGAATGAGATCTAGGATTTTGTAGAGGGAAATAAATAAAGATAAAGATCAAGCTTGGATACAAATAAAAGGGAAAGGTGAGTGATAATGAGGAAAAAAAATAAGTGCTTTATTCCTAGCACATAAATATCCCTACTTTTATGACTTTAGGCATTGGTTATTTTAAGAATTGATATCTAAGGTCTCATAGGAAGAAAATGTGTTAATTTTTTCAAGAGTTGACATTTAAAGGTTTCTCATATTTTCAAAAGTATCATCATTCCAATTACTTTAGACTTTAGTTATTTTAGAAATTGACATTTAAAGTTATGTGAGATGAAAACATTTTGGTTTTTTAAAAAATTAACATTTAAAATTTTCTCATATTTTCAAATGTGTCATCACTCCCACGACGTTAGAAGTTAGTTGATACAAAACTGACATGTTTACTCTTCATATTTTTATAACTACAAAATAACTTATTAACGTCAAGTGTTTAGAAAATTACACATGGTTTACAATCAAATCTAATCGAGTATCATTATATATACATTTCAATGCCAGTTTTAGAATTATCATAAATAATAATAATGTTAGTTATTATATTGAAAATAACCGATATCGATCTTTTTGCTATTGTCATGAGAATTAACATTAAATGTTGTATTTTTTTTCCAAAAACTTATGTTTAATTTCTATAATATCATTTTGGTTTCATTTAATAATTGATGTGATATGTCTCATCTTCTCAACCTTAACTATATCCCTTATTCCCCATTCCTTCAACCTTCTTATTTCCCATGTATTTCTTCTTATAGACCACCTTAACTAAAAAATAGAAACTAACATCCTTTATAACTTTATGAAATCCTAATTCCAATAATTTTAAAAAATAGATTAAATAATGAAAGTTTGAAGTTGTAAAAGGTTAGATACAATATCCGATTTAGAGATAGGTGTTTTGTTAAATCTATATAAATACTCGTTACTTAATATGTGTGCTTTGCACTCTTTAGAAAAGTGTTTTTGAATTCAATACCTTCAAATACAATAAGCATTCATGAAAATTTAGTCTATGATATTATATATTTCATACAAGTAAATAGTAGATAATATCATCGGGTGGTAAAGAAGATAAATGAAATTAAATGTCTTACTTGTAAAAATATGTAAAAGTTATATTAAAATGATAGGTAATAAAATATTATTGATTTTAAAATTAAAATAAATTCTTATATTTATATTTAGAACTTTTTTTAATAAGTACTAAACCTCATATTTAATCACATGCTAATAGAGCTTTAATCCTATAAAATAATTAGTCAACATAAACAAAAAATATAAGAGAATTATTTTAAGATTTGAAAGATATAATAGCTCATTAAATAGAGAATTACTTTAATGATAAAAGAGTTTTAGGATGAAGTTTGTAAAAAATGTCATGCTTTATATTTTTTAGTTTCAAATTGTGGTATACTTTACCTTTTTCACTTTCAACTAGTGCCATGCTTTACTATTTATATTTTCAACTCGCACCTCGTAGAAGAAGTTTCCATTTTGGTTATTATAAAACATTAGCAACTAAAGTTTTCTTAGGTAAATTATGTTAAATATTAGACATCAATTAAGTACAAGATGATGTCATTTTATTTACTAATGTTTAACATTGATTTTTAAATAACAATCGAAGTGATAATAATTGAATGTCAATTATTTAAAATTGATTTTTTTGCGTAGGCAATTATTTTAATAAAATTGATTCAAATTAGACTAAAACTAGATGATAATTACATATATATATATATATATATATATATATATATATATATATTTATGTATATATGTATGTATGTATGTATGTATGTATAACTAGATATATACCACATATTTATACAAGTTCATCCAGAAGCAAAATTCAATTATATTTGTAGCATAAACATATATTGAAATAGATAAAACATAGATCTGATTTATGATTTTGCAAGTAATATCAAGCAACAAATTTATAATATAATTATGAATGTTGTAAGAAAACTGATGTCATTTTATATACTAATCAATTTTTTTTAATTCAACTTACTTTAAGTGATACCAATAGTATTAAAATTCTTTTTCTGCATTAAATGGATAAAAATAACAAAAAATTGAATATAAATGTATACATAAATAAGAAAAGAGAAAGATAATTAAAAAATATATATTTTACAATTTTATTTATTTCTATATTAGTATAATGACATATACACTGAAAATACTATAATTTACAATAGCCAACTGAGATGGCTTTCAAGATAGAAGTTATAGATTGATAGCTTCTAGAATCCATTAATCAAGATAGATTTTAAGATGAAAAATGTAAATCATCATCTTTAGCATTTATCAGGGCTATTAAGAAGGTTTTAGAGTTGATCAAAAAATCTTTGAAAGAATTTTGATGGATTCTAGAATTTTCAAAATAGCCTTGGTAATATTAAATACAATGATCTACACCTTTCAAATTAAAAGTCTTTTTTTTTTTATGAAAGGTGTAGATCATTAACTTTTGAAATCCATTAATAAAGATGAGTTATGAGGTCGAGTATCTTATTTTGAATTACTAGGGCTATTGAAAAAGCTCCAAAATCTTTTATAGTTCTTTCGAAATATTTGTACTCACACTTTAACCATGAACATAAATATTTTACAAATCATTTGGAAGGATTCTTGTTGGAATCTTTTCAAGTGCTTTGCAAAATGCTTGCGTTCATAATTGAAGTATGGATACAAGTCTTTACAAGGAACTTTGATCAATTTAAGAATGTTTTCAATTGCTTAGCCAAATAACATGATCTAAGCCCCTCAAATTAGAAATCCTTTGTTTCATAAAAAGTGAGCTATCCTAATATATGTTGATTTATTTCAAACAGGGTAGGAAAGTTGCATTTATAAGTATTATGCAGAACTTTAGATGCCAATTATTAATAGAATTCAACATCTTATGTTTTTTCATTTCTTAAGAAAATGATAATTGCCATAACTTAAGAAGTCAATAAAGTACCTAATTAATGTGTAAACTTTTGATATAAACTATCATGATAATTGAAATAGCTTTAAACAATAGTCATTTTTTTTAAAAAATAACATTTTAGTTTTTTACTATTTTCTTATAACCTTATAAACGTCATTCATTAAATGTAGCCTTATAAATCCTTTCATTAAATGTCTTTAAATTTTCAGGCTTTCCTCAGAAATTCATAACGGTCATCATTTTAGATATCTATTAAATTCAAAATTAACATGTTTAAGTTTACCATTTCTTGAACAAAGATATTTTGAATATCTTTAAATGTCTATTCTATAAACAATTGAAGTTATAAGCTTTTTAAACATTGATCATATAAGAAAATCAACATTGTACTCTACATTAAAATTGGGAATACAAAGAGCAAATTTTTCTTAACTATTTTAAATAATGAGTTATTTATATTTTCTTCTATTTATTAAACTTTGTAATCCAAATGTCAATTATACAAATTTAGTATAAAATTTAATTATTAGTGAATAATTTAGTATTAGAGTTCAAATAAATAAGTAAAGAGTAAATAATTTTGCAAATTTATTTTAATGCTTTATTACTTTCAAAATCTCATTACACATACATGCTAGGACAACAAAATGATCACAAAAATTATATTAAAAATATGTCATAACATCAAAATGAATATATTTTACAATGTCAAACCTAAACTAAATTTACAAACATTTGTATTTAAATCATTAAGGCAGATTCTTGTGGGTTTCACCAAGCTCTATTTAATTGTATATTGATCGGCATTTAACAAACATTATAGAGATATCTATAATACATTAGCCTCTATTACTAACTTTAAAGTTTAGGTGAAAATTGAAGATAACTCACCTATTTGTGTAGCATATTTTAAAGAGTTATTGGTTCAATTTCGACCTTCCCATCCATTCTCGCTCATCAGAGAATGAATGGTATGATTAAAGTAAACTTGCACCACTTCTAAATGTGCTAGAAGAATGTGTAACTCAATTCATTCTTCCACTCAAATCTTAAAATTAAATAATAGAGGCAAATGTCTCATAGATATATTGTCTCAAATAAAAAGTGGGAGTGAAATTTATAGGTAGTTTTTAAAACCTTATATGTCAATTATTTTGATAAAACTAACGTCTTAATCATGCTCCTTTTTGAGAAAGTAGGTATTTACCATATGATTAAACATCAATTATGTACAAAACCAATATGTAAACTTTCTACAACAAGTCTCTTGAAATGCTTTACACTTGTGAAAAACCTTTAGATATTGGATACTTATAAAACTGACGTCTTAGGTTCTTGAAATTACCTTTAAACATTAACTTTGGTAATAATTAGTGTCTTAATATTCATTCAAATTGCAGATTTACATAGAAAGTAATTTAAGTTTTAATGTCTTTTATTTAGTACAATTTGTAAACCAATTATCGAATCTGATGATCTTTTAGTAAAATGTAATTGCTATTGAACAATTTATTATGAAAGTAAAATTAGATGATAAAAGAGATAAATAATTTTACAAATTTATTTTGACATTTCATTTCTTTTCAAGTCTACATTCTATAAAAAAAACCTACACTAAAATTATACTAAATCATCAATATACATTTACAGCATTGCTACTATATGTTTGAATAAACCTTAAACCTAAAATTAAAATCATTGTTGCAAATTCCTAGGTGTTAAGGAAAGCTAATTTGTTTTTCTTAGGTTAAAGTGCTTCATAAGATTCAATAAATATTAACAATCCACTCCTTACTCTAGAGTACCAAGTGGAATATTATGATAATATGCTCATCCTACTACATATTTAGAAATGCTTTGAATCTCATGAAAGCATGAATATCTCATCCAACAACAATTATCCTCTACTCTTAAATATTTGATTGCAAAAATTATCTGTGGTTAGACTGCATACATCTATAAGATCTGAAGCATTTATAAATACATAATAAGAATGGATGTGTTGTTCTCGTATGCAACTTAAAGACACAAAAATATAAAATGAAGTAAGAGAAAAATTTATTAGTAGTATGAAAACCATGGACATTAGTTATTGACCTAAAATTAACAACCTATATATCACCATTTTCAAAGTAAGCAATAATTATCACACTTTTAAATGACAACTAAGTCCAAAACTAACATATAAAATTTTTACATTTTCTAGAAAGATGCTTTAATTGCCTTTTAAATGATAGTCACGCAAAAAATCAATGTTCTAAGTTTTTGCACCTTTTCAAAATTGTGTAAAAACTTAACTTTAGATGTTGATTAAGTTTAAAACTTATATCATAAGTTTCTCATCATTTTTAAAAATGTTACCACGTTGGCAAAGGCATCATTATAATAAATGTTTGCTATATTAAGTTTACATATAATTTATAAAATGTCATGATATCAAAATAAATACCCGTGATAGTGATAACTAACATCTATCCACTAATGTCTATCAATAATTTTGTACTGACCAATCTTAAGTTTTTTTTTATTTTCTAGTGACCTCATAAATAACATAACTTTAGCCCTTAATTAAGTTCAAAATTAAAGTATTAAAATTTGATATTTTTTCATCAGACTTTTTCAATACTTTTTAATGTTAGTTAATTTTAAATTCAAAGCTTTAAGTTTCATCATTTTTCTAATAATATTTAATATTTTAAATTTTTTAGTAATTTAAAAAATGTGACTGCATTAAAATAAATAGTAGTTATATTATGATCAATTATCTTAATTTTTTAAATAATTTCAAAAATATCAACACATCAAAATAAATATCAAAATATCAATTTTGATATTTAATTTTTTAAATAATTTTAAAAATACCATATAAAAATAAATATTGGTATTAACTTTGACTGATATCTATCACTAACATATATTTACAATTTTATAGTAATAAATTTTCCGAAATTTTAAAGAGAAGTTTCAGGATAAAACTAATCCGTGGAAAAAAATTGATGAAATACCTGTTTACGAACAAATTAATGGTTTAGGATGGCTTAACTCCTTTTAGGGAGGTGATATCGAATTCCGTCAACATTTTCGGTGAAGAGGTGCTAGCTATGGAAATTATTGCAGGGTTGCCGAAGCTCAAGCGTGCTGCAAGCAGAATGTAGCAAGCTCTTACAAGAGCAACTACTCAGGGCGAAGGACAATGGCTTGCGCGTGGCTGGGTTGGTGGCAATCTATCGTTGCTATTTGTTAGTGTTACGTTGAAGAGGGAGGAGCAGAAAGTCCTCGCACCGGAAAGAAAGAATTAGAAAAAGGGACAACTAGAAGAAAGAGAAAGTGAATAACGGGGAAAGATAGGGTGCATTGGGCGTAACATAATGAGAAACAGACAATGGAAAAGTGACAAAAATAGCACAAGGGAATCATGGGAAATGCTACAATGTAACAGGTGTAAGATAAGGATTTAAAAAAAAAAATCTATCTCTATTTAAGCCTCTCGATTTGGATTGACATCATTTCTAAATAATTATAAATAAAATCACCGATTAAATTATTATTAGTATTTAAATATGTCACTGTAACCTATTTAATTTATCCAAAATAATCCCTATCTTCTATAACTCCTAAAAATAATTCCCAAAACTTACATATCCATAGTTTAATTTTTTTTTTTAAAAAAATTACTAGTGTAACAATAAAGACCAATGGTAGAAGCCGCATATATTAGATTTGAAAACACAAAAACTTCAATTTACTTTTAACGTATACATGTAGGTTTTAGGTATATTATTGAAATTGAAATTTAATAAAGACATGTTAAATATCTATTGTGAAAAAAAGGAGTATAAATATATTACCATTAAATCTAAAATTTTAGTTAGTAAAACTCAAGAAGTGTTAATAACACTCATCATTAATAAAATAATTTAATTAGAAATTGAAGTAACTATGCATCAAACATTTAAAATACTTAAAAATAATTTGCCGACTTCCATAATGTTTATTATTATTAAAAAAATGTTTATTATCAAATCTTTTACTTACATTGGATACATCAACTGATTTCTGTGGCAAAGAATATTTTAAATTTACTATATTTAAACTTATAATATAATTAAATAAAATTATAGCGCCATCTAATAAAAATTAAATTTAAATCTTGTCATAAAATAAGCTCAATAATTAATAAATAGTTTGAATAAATGACACATCAAAACATTTAAAAAAATAACTAATTTTTTTATGATAAATACCAAAACAATTTTGTAAATGGAAGCACTAGAAACAAAAATTATGGAATTATCCGTTTTCAAATAAAATTATTTATTAAAATCCATTTAAAATACACTTTTCAAAGTTTACACATATAATTTCTAAATATTAGTAATTAATAAATATTAAAATTTGACAAAAAGGAAGAAAAATTGAGACATTTTAATAATTTAATAAAATAGTTACTTAAGTGAATGATGTGTGTTAATTTTAAATTTTAAATGTTATTGGAGATAAAAATGTAACCACCTTATAATTAAAAGAAATATTTTACATTTTCCCCTAAAATTAAATCAGATGATGGTGGTATTCAATTTAAAATGAAAATAAATTGTGATTTTCTAATTTGAAAATGTTTAATGTGTAAGCCCAAGATTAGAAAAAGACATCAAAGATAAAAATTCCTTTTCTTTTTTTTTTCTATCACTCATCACAATAGTAACAAAGTTCTAAGATACAAACCTTGCATAATAGAGATAAAACCAAACCACCTATAAAAACAAAACAATCAAACAAAATTAAACAAGTAAAAAGCTAACCGATGGTGGATCGTCACGGGGGATGCCAACAAAGTAGGACAGGGATAGAAAACCTTACTATATTCCATTCTCATTTGTTGGGCAACTCGATGCTCCATTCCTGAGATTTGCTGATTATGGTGTACCAATGCTTTACAGGAAAATTTGAAAAAATCAATAAAAATATTTAAGCTTAAATATTTGTAATTCATATATAATCAATAAAATATTATAAGATAGATTTAAAATCAGACATAATTTATTCAACTAGTTTTAATAAAAAAAAAAGAAACAAACAAGATAAATAATCCTATTTTTCTTGTTTTCTTTAACTTTCAAATATAATAATTAATAAAAATGTTGGAATAAAAGGTAAATCTTAATTTTGTGAACGTGTTTTTAATATTTAAATCACTTAAAAAACAATATACTCTTCATCTCCCTTTTTATTTGTTAATTTAGAAATCTAATGAAACATTAATTATTTTTTCCTATTTTACTCTTTTTTTATCTCTAATAAATATTTGATTACTCTACACATCCATCTTAAAATATCTTAATGAATTTACTCCATATTTTTCTGTCCACTTTTAATTGCCTTAAACTTTGTGATTAGAATAATGGAGTAAATTTTAAGTATTACAATAAGGGTAGTTTTAAAAAATATAATAAAAGTCCATATAATAAAGCAATGATAAAGTAAAATTCTTAATATCCAAGAAATAGTTTGAAGTGATAGATAAAATAGAGTGGAGGGAGTATGTTATACATATATTTAAAGAGAATAAAGGAAAATTGTAAATTCATAATCTAGGGGCTTCGCTTGGCAAGGCATGTAATAAATATGCATTAGATTGAAAATCTACCTTGTGTCTTGCTTCATGAAGTAAAAATAATACCATATCCATGCCCTACCGGGGCTAGCCTTGAAATTGAAAATTTTGTCATCCTTAATCTTAACACATGTATCCTTATTGAAACTTCAACTAGCATCAGGATGCTTGAAAAATAAACTTACCATAGTGATGATAGATAAAGCCATTGAAATGGACTTAAGTCCACAAATAGGTTTGTGAATCTACAAAAAAAAATGCAAATTAAGACTTGTAAAAAATGAGTTTATTTAAATGCAAATCCAAAGTAATTTGGTTTGTCAAGTCCACGGTTTGCATGAACTGAACTGAATGGTCCATGCATAGGTTTGTGTCCCTTTTTATTTTTTATATTTCCACCTTTAAATTAAATTAATACACTATTAAAATCTTCACCTAATCAATCCAATACTCAATTTTAAATTGAATTCTTTACCTTTCAAATCTATCTAACCTAAATAAACTTTTTTAACTTAATGACTTCATTTCTAAATTAATAATTTCAAGGTTAACTAATTTTTATTATAGTATATTTAGTCATGAATTGTTGGTTTGGATTAAATATGTGATTTTTGAATTTATAATTATTATTTTAGGTTTAAAAGTTTTAAAATTATTTTTTTAAAAAAAAAGTCTAGGAATATGGTTTATGATTTTATGGCATATGAATTTTAGGATTCAAACTTCCATTTAGAGAGTTCACAATTTTCATGAACACATTTATAACCAATCTGCATAAACTGGTTTGTGGATGGATTGGACAGGTTAGTTTAATGGTTAATACTGATAGATGACATTAAAACTTAACTAGTATGTAAAACTCTTGTAATAGATTATGTGTCTGGTGGAATTTTTTAACACTTTTAATAAGTCTTTAATGATTCCTAAAAGTACATTTAATGATCCATTCTTAAGGCTATCAAGATAGCATCATTTATGGTAGCAATGCAATACTTTTGAAAACCTAAGTCATTTTGCTATTCAGCTTGATGCTTAACCAAGCTTTGATGTGTAGTCCTCCTTAAAGATGATTTTGAAGCTTATAATACAACAGCTTAGTATTAAGCTTCTAATTCTTCTTTTAAGTAAATGAAAGTAAATTATCTAAGTTAAATGACCGTAAAGTACTTTGATTAGCTTGGAAGTCAAATGTTAAGGGTTGAGCTAGATTGCCATACACAAAGGTCCTTTGGGACTTTGGAAGTAATACGACAATGCCAAATAATAGAAGCCATACCTTTGATAGAGTTAAGATGTAGACACTATGCTTAGAAATGACTTAGTTAGCAACAAGTAGTACAAAAATTTGTGACCATTTCTTTGTTAAATAAAAGTAACATAGTATGATTAGCTTTAGTAAGGTTAAACACTTTAAATTGTTTAGTAGACAACAATTTTTCCAAGTACTAAATGGATTGTGATTACATTTTTATTGGACAATGTTAGTTAATTGTGAAATTCCACTACTAGGATAACTGATTAATGTTATGTGTTTAAAGATAAAGTAATTGATTAATGTCAAGTGTTTAAAGGATTACACATTGATAACTGACTAATGCCTACTCAAGTATTGTTGTATATCCATTTTTTATGCTGGTTCTATAACTATCATAAATTATAACAATAATATTGATTTTTATATTGATCAAAATCAATGTCATTTATTTTTCTAGCATTGTGGGAAATAACATGAAACATTATTTTCTTTCAAACAACCAATATGTAATTTCCATAATATTATGTTGGTTTAATTTAATAACTAACATGGTATGTCCCGCTCTTACCTCTCCTAGCTATATTCCCCCCTATTCCTCATTCCTTTGTCCTAATCTCATCACCCTATTTTTCACTCACTCGTCCATATCTCCAAACCATAACCCTATTCCTTTGTTCCTTTCCTATTCATACTCCTTATATCTGCCATATTCAAAGTTATAAGAGCACCTTGACTGGAAATAGAAATTAATATCTTCTATGTCCTAATAAAATCCTAATTTCAATAATTTTAAAAAATAAATTGAATAATAAAATATTAAAAATGATGAAAGGTTATATGTAATACTAATTTATAAGATTTTATCTATATTATTTTCTCTTATTTTATTTCTTTTAAGGTATTACATTTTCTTAATTTAATGAGATTGGTCTTTTTTTATGATTGGGTTATGATATTGCAATATTATTAATTATTCAATTAATATTAGATTTTTATATTATTCAAATTTTTTTACTATAACTTAACTTCTAGGGCTTTAAATTAAGTGATCTTTATAGCATTGGAAAGTTGGGAGGAATATTTAAAACTTTCATATTTTGGCTAAAACTTAGTTTGGACATTTGGAAAATCAATTTGATTGTGAAAACAAAGCAATGTTTTTATCTAATCTGGGCTAGTCATGGTTTTTAGGCTTTATTTGGGTCTAAGAGTCCAATTAAGGTGAAACTAATGCCTATAGTTAGCTTAGATATAACCCAACAATTTTCATTTTTAGGGATTAATAAAATTACATTTTTTTTATAGCTAAACATTTGTTGGAAGTCGATCTACAAGATTTCATTATTGTAAAGTTTTATAGTAATTTTGGTTATAAATTAGGTTTTAGGCTTCAAAATTAAACAAGAGGCCACTCTTCGTAACCCTAAAAGGCATATTAACTTGGCCCATTAATTTTCTAACTTGAGAGATTTGATTTGTTTAGTTTTTGTGCCAAAAAAGGCAACATAATTCAAAAAATAGCAAACTATTTTTCTTCTAGCTTTCTTTGCAATCCACCATGAGTGGCTAGTTCCTTTTTATAGTTCAAAGGTTAAAGCACTCCAATTTCAAGTTAATTTTGAAGCTTTTCTCTTCAATTTATTTATGGTTCTATTATCTCTAATTTTTCTATTCTTCATTGATTATTGATTACTTTGATATTAGCTTATAAGAGCAAGTAGTTTATTATTCTTAATAATTTGATGCTATATGATTGATTATGTTAATTCTTGCCTATAGAATTGGGATGATTGATTATAAATTAGTTACAAATAGATAACTATTTTTTGCTTGTTAAATTTATGGTGTATATGAAAAATTAAGAACAAATTTTGCAATTTTCACTTGTAAAATTATTAGATTTAGCCTTAACTTAGTTTTGTATGCTTAAAATTATTATTAATTAGATTTAGGTGCTTATTCCAAATTGAATTAGTAATAAAGGATTGATTGTTTACTTATTCTGGTTAATTCATGTTTTGATCTTGCATGTTTACAGTCGATTTTAAGGGTACTCATAAGATAGGTAAGTGAACTATAAGTAAATTGTTGAGTGCTAATGAGAAATCTAAAAATTAGAGTATAAGTTCCCTTAGATCGGATTTTTATCTTTTACTAATTTCACTTTAATTCTGCATCTAATTGTTTAAATTAAAGCTATGTTTTAAACTCTTATATTCACTCTCATTTTCACTAGTTGCTATATATTCTTTAGTTTAATCTAAACTTGTCTTTACTACTAACTTGAATATGTTTGGTTATTAATTTTGGTGTGTGCAATGTGCATTAAATTTTGGTGGCATTGCTAAGAAATAGATTAGTCAATTTTTAGTTATTTTTCCTTATTTTTAATCTTTCTTTTATTTATTTTTTAGTATTTATCAACAGTGTTAGTGGTGTTAAGTAACAAAACTCATTGTGGAATTTTAGGATGAAACTCTCCAATAAGGTTTTTCAGCTTTTTGAGTAAGAATAGGGGATTTAACCACTAATTATGGCATTTTTTAGCTAAAAAAATTATTTGGCACTATTTTTCAATTTTTAGTATTTTTTATTTGTTCTTTTTTTACTTTCTTTTTTTCAATCAATTCTTATTCCTTTTAGTGTATGAATTGTTCTTTACATGATTCTAATTTAAATTTTGATACCAAAAATGAAAGGAATTTTCATAAGTTAAGAGGTTAATTTTTTTTTAAAATATGGCTTTTATATTGATTTTAATGGTTTTAATGTCGTCCTTGTATTTAGAATTGAGTGATAACTTTCTAAGCGAACCTCTCTTATTAGTTAATTAGCTTAATGTAGATGCAGGCAACTCGAGTGTGTGAATTATGCCATATGGATGGACATCTTTGTAATATTTGTCTGAAATTTCAAAGATATGAATTATTCTAGCCATTTCATTCAATGGAAAGATTTTTATACTCACTCAAGTGTTGCTATGTTCCATATTCCAATTTCTACAACTTAAGCTAACAAAACCATTTAATTTTCAACTATAAAAATAAAATGGTCACAATCAATATTAGCCTCTTGCTAAAAAATATCTATTAATGTATGAATATCCAACCTCAAGGATGGAAATTGAAGAACTCATTATGCAAATTTAGTAAAATATAGTGCAAATTCAATAGAAAGAACACAATTCCAACAAGAAATTAGAGAAAACATTAAAAATAAAAAAAAATCAAATAAGTTAGCTTACTACCTTAATGGGCATATTCAAAGCATATAATACTAGTGGCCAATTTCCATCAAAAACTATCATTAATCCAAGGGGCAAAAAAAAAAAACTAATGCCATTGAGATAAAAAGTGAGGAAGAAATAAGGGGCCTAACCTACTCCAACTAGATTTAACAAGTAGGAAACTAGAAGAAAAAGAGATTGAAAATTTTAGTATTTAGAAACTGGAAGTTAATATCACTTAAAAAGAGATTAATGAAGAAAAACATGCAAAATAAGAAATTAATGTATATAATTACACATCTATCATAAAGCTTGATGGAATGTTAGATAAAACCTAGCATTTTCAAGGTTTTGAAATATAATTGTAAAATTTATTTTGTTTTTTCTATTAATTCAGTGGACTTCATTACACAAGATGAATTTGGAACTCAAAGAAAAAATGATTTAAAATTAGCACTTAAGAAAGAATTAATGCATAGACTAATTTTAGAAGTAGAGCTACCAAAAAACCATGTAAAGTGTGCTTTAATAGAACCATTTGAGGAAATTTCTAATGAATTGAAGTCAAATTTATGTAAATCCAATGTCTAGATAAATACATTAAAAAAAGATACTTCTTTAGAGCAACCTAAATACTTTTAGATTTGCTTTCTTTTTTTCTTTCTCTTTTATTTTACTTGTTTATTATTCTTTATGATGATTGATAAGACCTACAATGAGGGTAATGTAAAATTTAAGTATAAGGGGAGACTTTTTAATGCTTTTGAATTTTTCAAAAAAAAAAATAAAAAATGCACAATCTTTAAAAAAATGCACTTTTTGAGTCATTTTAGCTACTTTTCATTGATTAAGATTTTATATTTTTCATGAGTAGGAAACAATTGATTTTAATAGGTTTATAACATGATTAAATGAATTGTCTTATTTCTTGAAATTGATTGGTGTAGTAATAGATTTTAAATTGGTAGATTGAATTTTGGTAGCATATCTTATCTTATGAAATTTAACCCTTTGCTTGAAAATTTATACAATTCTTTTTCCTTCTTATGTGCGAAGTTTTTCCATGATTTATTTTTCTAGAACTTGTTTTGACTTTTTTAAATTATATTTACATATGCATGCATAAATATGATAAAGACATTCTTTGTTAAAGTTAGTATCAAATAACCAATCTTGAAATTCTATCTTTGTTAAGCCCTTTTTAAGCCTAATTGTCTTTTCTTTGTTGTTTAACTAATTAGCGTGTTTTTCTAATAAAGATAAGTGCCTTTACCTAATCTTAGGGATTATTACAAAATTTGAAATCTTCATGAGATGAGTTCTTGAATAAGTGTGAGGGATGTTTATTTATTACATGTGAGAAAATCATGAAAAATCATTAGCTTTAAGGTTTGGTTGGGAAAAAGAAAGGTAAAAAAAGAAAAAAAAGAGACAAAAGCAAAAAGAATTGGAAAAGAAAAAAAAAGAAAAGAAGTTTATGAGTATTTGGAATTATAATTTAGGTTGCAATTATAAGTTGTAATTTGTCATAATTTACCCATATGTTTATGTTCAAGTACCTAATTAATTTCTTTAGTTTTCATCCTTTAACATTTTCATTTTTCTATCCTCTTTTCCCTAATCCTATTATAATTTTGAATAAAATTTTTTTTATTTAAGTTATGCATATGGTTTGAGTAACGTACATTAAATGATAAGCAAGCTTATGATAAGATAATTTCATCAGATGAATTGGAGTGAACCACTAGTCCTAAATTCTTAAATGATGGAGAGTGAATTTTATGAGAATTTACTAATTTGATCTATCCTTTTTAAATGAAAAGGCTATGATTGATTAATCTTGAGTTTGTTAAGATTTTTATTCATGATATGTTATAACTCTTTAGGGCTTTAATTGTCTTTCCCACTTGTAAATTTTATCATTTTGAAGTCATTAGAAAATTAGTCTTTTATTCTTTATTTTGAATAAAGTTTTGTTTTCTCGAAGATGTGCAAAGGCTAAGTGTGTGAAAACTTTCAACAATTTTAAAGAATATTTTGAATAATAAAAGATTGAAAATGGAAAAATATTATATATAATACCCTAAACAGAGATAATGAGCATCCATGAGAATTTGATGTATGATATTATATATTTCATATAAATAATAAATAGTAAATAATATTACCGAATGCTAAAGAAGAATAATGAAATTAAATTTCTTACATATACAAAGCTATAAAAGTTGCATCAAAATGATAGGCAATAAACCTATTATCAATTATGAAACTAGAAATTAAATTGTAAGAATAAACATAAAAACTAAAATAAATCCTTACATTTATATTTTGCACTTTTCCAATAAGTGCTAAAACTCATATATTCAGGCATAAGTTAACGAAGCTTTAGTCTTGTAAAATAATTAGTGGATAAAAATACAAAATTGAAGAGAATTTTCTTAAAATTGAAAGGAGAGTATACCTTTTTAGAATAAGGTCGGTAGATTTTCATGATGAAATTTACAAATGGCACAATACTTTACTCATTTTATTTTCACTTCATGCCACGTTTTAACCTTTTTATTTTCAAACCATGTTCAAGGATAGAGGTTTCCACATTAGTTACCACAAAACACTAACATCTAAAGATAGTTTAAGTAACTAACTCTTAGATATTAGACACTGGCTAAGTATAAAAACTACCATCAACTATAGCAAAATGACGTCATCCTATTAACTAATGTTTAATGCCAGTTATTTAATAAAAATCAACATCATATTGAAAATGTTCATTGTTACAAAAAACTAATTTCTTTTACTAAGGAAAATATTTCATTTAAATTGATTAAATTATACACATCAAACTAAAATCCAAAACACAATATATATATGTATGACATATTTATATTTATCAAGAAGTAGAATTTATTTATATTTATTGCATAAACATATATCCAAACAAATAAAATGTATAATCCAATTTATGATTTCACAAGTGGTATCTAGCAACAATTTTAAAGTTAAAGTATAAATGTTATAAGAACTTTGACATCTTTTTATGAACAAATCAAATTTTTTAAAATTTAATTTACTTTAAGTGAAATCAATAGTATTAAAATTCTTTGTTGCATTACCATTTTTTTATATAATTAAATTGATACAAATAGCAAAAAATTAAATGTAAATGTATAAAAAATAAGAAAAATTAAAGACAGTTGCAAAAATACATTTTGTAATTTCATTTATTTTCATATTAGTATATCAACATACACATCAAAAATACTACAATTTATAATGAATAACAAATACATTGAAAACATTAAAAATGGCTTCTAAGATGAATAGTGTTAATCGATAGTTTCTAAAATCCATTACAAGAGATAGAATCTAAGATGAAGGGTATATATCATCATATTTAACATTCACCAAGGCTATTGAGAAGGTTACTGAGTCACCAAGATTTTTTTATAGACTCAATAACTTTCTTAATTAGCCCCTGTTTTGTTATATAACAGTTTACACCTTCTAAATCAAAAACCCTCTTTTTAATGGAAGGTATGGATTGTGATATTCACTAGAGATGACTTTAAATATGAAAGGCATATATTACTATATTCAATATTATCAAGACTTGTACCTATAAGCACGAGAATTCTATAAAAGAATTTGGAAGGATTCTTATTTGAAGTCCTTTTAAATGCCTTGTAAAATATTTGTGTTTACAGCTAAAGTATAGTTACAAGTCTTTTCAATGAGAAAACTATTAGAAAACAATGAACAAAAAAAAGGACATCATACAAATTAAAAGGAAAAATAGGTCTTATCTTCTCAGAATTTCTTTATATTGAGAAGATGTTTATCAATTCTTGCATTAGATAACCTTTCAATGCAAGAATAGACATGTGGCTTTTTCTCACTATAATTTATCTTTAGATTTTAACCTTTTTTTTTTAGTTTTCTCAATATTGCTAAATCTACAAGAAGAGCAATATTTAAATGCTAGGCAACCTTTAGACATTAGTTATTAATAAAAAGCTAATATCTTAGGTTTGATAATATCTCAAGAATATGGCATACCTTTAAACGTTAATCAAATGCCTCACTAATGTGTGAACTTTTAACATGAACTGTCATGGTGATTGAAATGGCCTTAGAACAAATCCATTAAAAAAAATCAATGTTTTAATTTTTTGCAATTTTCCTATAAATGTATAAATGACATTCAATACACATCATTAGATTTCATACTTTTCTTGTAAATTTATAACTAACACAGTTTTAGAGGTCACTTAAGTGCAAACCCAACATCATTTAGTTTTGCCATTTCCTTAATAAAAGTCATTTGGTATATCTTTAGAATTGTATTCTATAAACAATCAATGATATAAGTATTTACAATTGATATACTATAGTTAAGGAATATTTTCTTCCTAAATCATATTTGTCACCTAAACACTATTAGAAAACACACCAACCATTTTAAAAATTCATGTTAAATATGACAATCATAAATACCATCTTTCTAACTTATAAAATTTGATTCAAATTCAATTCATTATCATTTTTATACAAGTGCAACTTACTTTAGGGATAAATATGATGTTAGTTATTAAATAATAACCTCATGGCCATTTCTTTTAGCATATTTTTCTTATATTGATATAGATATCAACACATTAAACACAAATTCAAAAAAAAAAGAAAGGAGAAATCCAATTACCAAAATTTATTATACAATTTTATTCATTTTCATATATTGTTATATCAATAAATGCAATTTTACACTAATATTACATAAAAAAAAAAGAATAGAGGTTATGTGTTGTTCAAATATATTTCACAAATTTATTTCAACATTTTATTTCTTTCCAAATCATTACATCTATATTTAGTCCATTAAAAATGTCTACACAAAAATTGTACTAAATTATCAATATACATTTATAGCATTATCACTGCATATTTGAATAAACCCTAAACCCAAAATTAAAATCCTTGTTACAAAGACTTGTGTACTAAAGAAATCAAATCTATTTTCCTTAAGTTGAAATGCTCCATATCATTCTACAAACATTGGCAATTCATTCTTTACACTAGAATATTAGGTGGAATATATGGATAAAACACTTGACCTGTTACATAAATAGAAATGCTTTAATTTATATGGGAGAATAAGCATCTCATCTAACATGGTTGTCTTCTACTCTTAAATATTTGTTTATAAAAGATATTTGTGATTGGATGGCATGCTTCCACAAGATTCAAAGCATTTCTAATGTATAGTAAGAATTAGTGCGTTATCCTCATATGCAATTTAAATATAAAAATAGAGTGAGAGAGAAATTTGTAGGTAGAATGAAAAATAACTGACATTAGTTATTTACCTAAAATCGATGTTTTATATGTCATAATTTTCAAAGAAAGCATGGATTGCTATGACTTTAGACATCGATTAATTCCAAAATTAATGTGTAAGATTTTTACATTTCCTAAAAAGATGTTTCAATTACCTTTTGGATGATAGTTATGAAAAAAAACTCAACGTCCTAAATTTTTGCATTTTTTGAAAATTAAGTAAGAATCAAACTTTAGATGTTGATTACACTTAAAATGAACATTATAAAATTCTCATTATTTTTAAAAATGTCACCACGTCAACAAAAACTTTGGTTATAATTAATATTCATTGTGTTAAGTTTATATATAATTTTAAAAATCCTACTATGTTCAAATGATGTTAATAATAATGGTAATCGATGTCTATCCATTAAGGTTTATCAATAATTCTGTAATAGTGTTCTTCATTTTGATATTTTAAAGTTCTTAGTTCATCGTCAAGTTCATTGAAATTAGTGCTCAAAATTGCTTATTTATTGGTTCAACATTTTATTTATATATAGCAATTCTTGAACTTAACCTTCCAACTAACTAGTGTGCTTATTTGCAACTTGGCTTTTATCATAGTCAAAGGCATTAAATTGCATGACAAAACATATAACTTATAGACAGGTAAATTAAACAAGATCATCAATTATCATACTTTACAAACTCCTCTACTAATCTACATAATCATAGAGCAAATAGGAATTGTGAAGTGATATATAATATATCTAACACCCTAAAATAGATGCAATATCATGTAATGAAAAAGGAAGTAAGTAAAAAATGATAAAGATATTACTATTAAATAGAGTATGACCAAAATCACATTCGAAGGGTGACTAAGTCCTAAAAGCATCACCAAACATAATATATAATATAATTCTAAATGTAGCGATTAATGAGACTATCACAATGTCCCTATACACATACTCATACAAGTTAAGTAAACAAAGTAAAATTTAATCTCTTAATATTCATAAATATAATGAAAATCAAAAGGAAAATGTAGTTAAAAAATTTATTGATAATTAGAACATTTATAAAGCTAACTCTAAGTGTAGTAAAGAACATGAAGGGGACCTAGGGTTTATTAGAGAATTTTCAATAGTGGAAATGGTGTTAGGATAATGAGTTTCAAAAGGCAAAAGTGATAGAAAATGGAGGACTAAAGAAAGTTATATAGATAAGATACATGTTAGTTTCTTAATTGACAAGCAACATTTTAAATAAATAATGTTGATTTGATAAAAAAACAAACATATAAAATTAAAATAATATTTACAAAAATACTACTAAATAATCAATTTCTACTCATTTTTTTATAACTATAGTTTCAAGTTCTTATACTTTTTCAAACATAATGATTCACATTCATTTTAGACAGTAGTTATATATAGAATTGATGTCTTAATATCACTTTTGTTTTTAACTCCAATAAAAAGAAGTCAATTTTTAAGTTAACTATTGTCTTAACTCTGCATAGAATTTCAAAAATTCCATAATGTAATAATAAATGTTAGTTTATTTTATAACCATTGTATTATTTATCCTGATAATTTTAAAAATGTCACTACATTTATATAAATGTCAATTTATCCTATGACCAACATTTATCAACTTCTATAGTATTGTCGCCATTACTCCTACATCTTCCCTAAATTTCTATGAAAGTTTTTACATAATCCTTATAAGTACTCACATCATTATTTTCCTCATACCTTAAACCCCTGGATAGCATCAATAATTCAAAAATACTTGCTTCATTACTACAAAATAACTTATTAATGTTAGGTATTTAAAGAACTAAATAATAGTATCCAACTAACATGTAATTAAGTATTAGATTTTAACATCAATTATATAACTATCATAAAAAATAATATCAACTTTGGTTATTATATCAAAAAATTAACATTATTTTATTTGTTATTGTTATTGGAAATAAAATTAAAATTCAATTGATGTCTAATGTCAATTATACCATTTCAGTTTCTATAAATAACTAATGTGCTATATTATATTTCCCTCTTAACCTTAACCCCTTCCTCCAGCTTTTTTCTCCCAGCCTTAACCTCCTTTGTCAATTCTTCCCTCTTAAAACATCTATATTTTTCTTGTATTTTGCCTTATAAAACTAACTAACTAGAAATGGAAAATATTATCTTTTATAATACTATAAAATCTCAATTTCAATAATTTTAAATAATAAATTGAATAACAAAGGTTTAAAAACCATGAGGGGTTATATACAATACGCTAATCAAAGATAAATACTATGCTAAATATTTTCTTGATACCTATTACTTAATATGAAAGATTTACACTCTTTAGAAGAGCACTTTTGAATACAAACTCTACAATTATAATGAGTATTCATTGAAATTTGATGTATAATATTACATATTACACATTTCATATGAACAAACAGTAAATAATACTAGTGAATGTCAAAGAAAATGAATAAAATTAAATTTTTAACTTGTACAAACTTGTCAAAATTACATCAAAATGAAAGGCAATGAAATAAGGTCAATAATGAAACCAAAACCCACATTACTAGAACAAAAATAAAAACTAAACAAATCTTTACTTTTATGTTTTATTTTTGCAAGGAGTGCATAATTTCACATATTAAGCAATAGGCTAACACAACTTCATTCTTGTAAAGAAAAAAATTAATGAATAGAAACATAAAATTGAAGAGAATCATCTTCAGGTTGGAAGGAAAGAATATCTTATTAAAGAGAAAATCATTTTAGGGTTGGAAGAATTTTACAATAAAATTTTCAATTGGCACTAGTACTTCACTTGTTTTATTTCTAACTCATAGCAATGGATAGAAGATGGTAAAAGTTTAGACACTGATTAGTAACAAGTAATTAATGTTTAATGGGTAATCATGTCTTCCTACTAATAAAGTAGATGAAATTTATATTTTTATATAAATAATTGACATTGTAATACAAAAGAGTTTAAACATTGATTATTAAAAATAAATTGACATTTACATGATAACAATGCTATCTTACTAATAAACTTAGTAACGTTGGTTTATTTATAAATAACCAACATTATAAAATAGAATTCATCAATTTTTGGTAAAAAACCATTGTCTTTTTATGCATAACTTTTTTTTTAAAAAAAAAAGCACCCCAATTAGAAATAACTAATTGACAACTCTTGAAATAGAATTAGAAATAACCAATTGATAACCCTCGAAACAAATTATAATTGACAACATCAAACTAATTATAAGACTAGCTTTCATATAAAGTTTTTAAACTCTTATTTATACATTAAAATAGAATAAGTTACAATAAGTTATCTATAATCAAAGCATTGTCATCAAGTAATTTACAATAAATTAATTACAACTACTAGTTATATTTGAAAACACCAAAAGTCATTCAAAGCGGTCAAGCTCCTAAGTTGATGAAATATCCTATCTAAAGCTTTCTTATTTCATCAAACTCTTCTTAAGTATATGGTTTGGGGTTATCCTTGAAACACTGTAATTTATATACAATTAATATATTATTATTATTATTAATATTAATTTAGTTAATTAAGCATGTAATGAGTTGTGAATAATATAATGAGTACCTTAGTTGGACTTCTATGATCACATAATTTATTATGCATAAAGCACATAATGTAGTCACTATACTTTCATTATCAGGCTATCTTAAGCACTATAATAAAATAAGAAGTCAATTTAATCTAATTCACATGCAAACTTTTATTTGCATCATGTTACAATCCTACTAGAGAAACATGCCTTCTTTTTTCCATGTTAATTTTTAAATTTTCACATTCAGTTGCGCGTCCTTCTTGTAAAGCTTTACACATGCATTTATCCTAACAAAAGATCTAACCAAAAGACAATCTTCCTCTCTAAGACCGCCATAACAAGCATCTAATGGAACTATAATAGCATAATAAATTATCAAAATCTATTTAAAAAAATAAAAATTATAGCTAATGCATAAATGAGACTTACCTTTTATGGTACAATGTAAAGTAGTAAGTTTTCTGTGCTTATCAAGTAAAGTATGGATAATATATCCCTTTTTCAACTTGTCATCATCATAGGATTTAATGTTGAGTTGATATGGATATAGAAATCCATATTTAGCATTCACTGATTGCCATCAATTAAAGTAATACTTGCAGAAGGATTGACATGAGTTAAGCTTTTATTTAGATAGTAGCTAAATTAATTCATGTTTGTTCAAATAAGACAACTTACACTTACCTAACCTAAAGCAAGAAGTAAGTGACATTAAGTTCATCAAACCTTGGGAACTCTTGGATAGAGACCTTATCAATGTACATCAAATTATGTCTTCTCACTATCTTTACCTTTATATAAACCATAGTATGGGTTAAAGAGGCCTAAAATCTATTAAGTTGCACTTACAACATCTTTCAATCTCGACCTTAAAATCACTAAAAAACAAATAGCATCGGTTTGTAATCTCACACAATAAAACTAATACAACTTCAAAAATATATAAAAGAGTTAGTGGTAGGAGGAGAGAATACACAATGTTACCTCCATTAGGAATTAAATAAGGGCTACCAACCATATGATTAAAGTCCTATGGGCTTTATTTATTATCTAAACTACATAGTTTAGCATTACCAATTTAAGCTTATAAACCAAGTATTTGTCAACCATCACCTCGACTCGATTGTCCAGTAATAGAAAATGGTGGAGCTTATAACCTATCACAATTTGCTCATTCATGACCTTTTGGTAGACGTGGTCTCACCATTATTAAAATGCATCGAGTTCCGCCCTATGCAATACAATGCTTCGCTATAGGAAACCTAACTTATGCATAGACATATATGGAAAAAGTGTAATGGTTAAGGGCATTTTCACCTTAAATAAGGTTTTTATAATATCCATTACTAAGGGTTTATGTTGAAAGTGTTACCATGTCCTTTAACCAATTATAGGAGGCATCATCACTCTTTTTTAATTAAGAATCTGAAAAGCAAGCTAGATAGTGGAACCCAAATGGACCAACTTATTTGTATAAAAGTATGGCTAAGGACCGACAAGGTAGATGTTGCAAAACTCAAATCTACAGTCTACCAGAAGGCTATCTGCTTATGCTTCTAATACATTTGTTCCATCCTTGTCATTTAGTCCATATTAAGTTTTCATGCCATATCATTAATGATATTTGCTCTAAGGCTTTCTTGCTCAGCATATGACTATTTCACTGGAAAACACCCTGATTAGCCAAAGTAATCCCTTAAGCCAACACCACATTCGATACTTCAAACATTGTTGGAATGCTCCTCAATCCTTAAAGCTATAGTCAGGATACCATTTTGCCTAGCCGGATCAAACTTACCTTAGGCAACCTTTTGCATAAAAGTATCCCATAGCAATAAACAAATAATAGATAATTAGATTCAACTCACATGAAATGGAATATTCAAAATCAAACAACATATTTTGGTTTAATTCTTAACACTTACAATCCTCCCTAATGTTATGCACTACTCTTGCTTATTAACTTTATCTTATTTCCATAACTTTGCATAAAAAATGGAAAATGCCTCATTGATATCCTTGCCTATATCTTTGGTATGTCTCTCAACCAATAACTCCTTCTCTAACTTTTGATAGCCTCCCTAAGAAATCTTATATGGATATCTATTCATTTTTTACCTCTCTCAATTAGTCTTATTTAACTCTTATTCACCAAAAGAGATATTAATTCTTAAGTACAAACGATATATAAACAAGACTTTAAGAAGAACTGGTTAATTAAATGTATACATTTAACCTTGAAATGCTTATCTGCATTTTGTTCCAAGATCTTCTCCCATGATTGGTGGTCAATGAAGTTTCATTTTTTGAATAGGTTTGCTTTTTAGATAGAACAATCTTAAGGTTGATGTAGTCTCACCTTAACGTTATCTTAAAGTCCTTCATCTAGGTCACTGCATGCAATAATGAGGCATGTGTGGGCTGTTTGGAATATGGAAGGCATTCTACAAGAAAAAATTGCATATGAAAAATTAATTATATGTGATTATCTTACAAATATAATTTTTTATATCTATAACACAATGGCATCCAAATCAAATGCACATACTAAAACCTCCTCCTAATTATGATCCTTCAATTCCAAAGGGACTTTCTTCAAATGAGCATAAGTAATTGATACTTTCTTCCAAAGGGACTTTCCTTCAGTACATACATAAAAAAGAATATTGATATGTATTTCTATAATTTTTGCTAATTTTTTTATGTTTTTATAAATTTTCTCTTTAAAGTAATTTTATATAAAATTAACTTTTGAAAAAAAAATATGCAATTTCAATTAATATAATTACAATTTGTTTATGTATTTGTTACACACAAAGTCTAAATAAAATTGTAAAATTTTGTGAAAAATTAATAGATTTCATATACATAATTGAAAATTTTATGCTAAACCTTTGTAAACACTTGCAAAAGTTCTAATATATGTACAAAAGTATTATTATTAAATTCTAATAATAAAAATATCAATTAAAGATTAAAGAATAAGAATATATGATAAAAGCCATGAGTCTTAATCATTTTCAAGAAAATTTTATATGTCGAAATCATTAGATAATCAATTAATCATCCATCCTATAAAAAGATATACATATATCAATACAATCAAATCATTTAAAATAAAAGGATGAAAGGGTGACATCATGTTTATTTATTTGGGATTATTAATCTTATTATATATAGAAAATTATGTCTTTAGTAGGCATGTTCAAATATTATGTGTATTATATATGTTTCAATAATTTAAATACAACTTATTAAGTAAATTAGTTAAAGAAAAAATAAAAAGATGTGTTGTGTTGCCATTTGTTAAGAAATGAAGATTAAAGTTAGAAAATAAAAATCAAAGATATCTAATTTGGGTTATTAACATTTATAGAAAGAATAAAAATTAAAAAAAATACTAATTTATAGTATATTCATATAAATATTAATCAAATAATACTAAATACAAATTATATATAATTCTTAAAATTAGCTTAAGATTAAAAATATAATTTATTATTTAATTTTATTATATTTCAATGAATTCAATTTATAAAATTTAATAAATTCATTTATAATATTAATCTAATGTATTTTAAAAATATTTAACAATTTAATATTTTCAATTGCACGCACTTACTTGAGTGGGGCACTGCCACAAGATGACCTTCGAAAACAACGTTGAAAGCAACTCCAACACAAAAGGTACGGACAAAAAGGGGATAATGATGTCCTCACATCAATTATTCCTTTATTTTCAAATACGACGGCATGTACCAACTAATTTTTCTGTCTCTAAAATTTGGATAAATTTTATTCATTTCTCCTAGAATTTAACGACAAATCATTCACATCCTTTTAATTTTAAAAATTATTCAAATATTTTCTATTAGCTAACATCTTTAACTTCATTTATGGTAATATTTTCATTTTAACAATTTTGCTAGGATTTGCTCTTCCTTACCTTTCCTTCTTCTCATTTGCCCCAGTGCGAGCCTTTAATGAAAAAGCTTCCAGAAATACCATCAACTGCTATTAAAATATTCCTCCATCGAAAAAATAAAAAGCCTTATTATTCCATATATCTTCTTACAATTTAAAATAACTTTAACAACTTAATTCATCACAAGAAAATAATTAATCATCTATTTAAGTAATTTAAAAGATAAGGAGCAAGTCACAAATCCAATGATAAGCGAATAGATCACTTCATCAGTGCACTTTCAAAATTAGATGGCCACATCAAATGATTGTAACTTAGAATTGTGCATATATGTAGTTTCGTAAGAGCATGAACTAAATTCATACTAGAAATCACCATTCAATTTGATGGGTGGTAATGTTAGAATTTTATGATCCATAAAATATTTTAATATTTATACAACCATAAATCCATAAAGAGGAAATGTGTTAGTCCACAAAATTATTTTATAATTTTTCACTTGAACAATCACATTTTAATGCATAATTTTGAATTACAATATGTGGCCACATTTAAATAATATCATTAATACAATTCATACCATTACAACCATAGATCAAATATGAGATTTCATTAAATGCATACCTGATCATCCGATAAGATTGAAAAGATATACATATATGAAATATCTATTCCAAAAGACCAAACAAAATAAAGTGTGTGTAAAATTAAAATATACAAAATGATCCATGCATCCGCCCAAGATACTTTACAATAATTTAAGATAAAGTCTTAATGTCTCCTTATACTGTCATAATACAATAAGTGCACTTTACAATATAATAAAATGACAATATTGTAATAAAATCTCGATATCAACACAATTTCAGTTTCAAAATACACAGCACTCTCACTAATTCAAAACATCAAAAGATTCAATAAGGCCCATACCCAATACATGTCTTTTAAATATTCTTACAGGTAGGCCTTTGGTTAATGGGTTTACAAGCATACACTCAGTTGACATATGTTCAACACGAGTAAGATGCTCGTGTGTCTTCTCTCTCACAAACTGATATTTCGCATCAAAATGCTTTGTACAAGCAAAACTTTAATTATTTTGAGAGAAGTTAACATTAGCAGTATTATCGCAATAAATAGTTAAAGGTTTTGAAATGCTTTCAACTAAGCAAAATTCAGAGATAAAATTCATCAACCATATAGCCTCTCGAGTGGCTTCATAACAAGAGACATACTCTACTTCCATAATGGAAGTTGCTATTAAAGATTGTTTAACACTTTTTCACGATACAACTCCTCTTGTAAGCATAAAGATATATCCAGATGTTGATTTCTTATCACCTAGACAACCTGCAAAGTCAGAGTCTGAATAACCTGTACAAATTAGATCATTGGACCTTCTATAAGTTAACATATAATTCTTTATACCCTGCAGGTATCTCATAACTTTCTTGGCTACTATCTAATGTCTTTGATCAGGATTACTTAGGTACCTCCCAAGCACACTAATTGCAAAAGCAATATCTAGATGTGTACACACCTGGGCATACATCAGACTACCAACAACAAAAGTATATGGGACCATACTCATTCTAGATTTCTCATCATTATTTTAAAGACACTAGGCTTTGGAAAATACTTCACCCTTTTAAATAGGCGTAGCACTATGCAAGTATGAAGCCATGTTAAATTGTTTAAGCACTTTATCTATATATACCTTTTGAGACAAACCAAGCAAGCTTTGGGATCTATCACGATGGATCTCTATGCCAAGTACAAAGGATGCATTTTCAAGATCCTTCATATTAAAATTCTATGACAGTGCCTTTTTTTATCTCGTTCAAAAGATTCATATCATTACTCGTAAGGAGAATATCATCAACATATAACACAAGGATTATAAAATTACCCGCACTCATTATATAATAAATGCATTGATCCACTACATTCTCTTTAAAACCAAGGGAGGACACAATCTCATAAAATTTGAGATACCATTACCTGGATGCTTGTTTCAGGCCATATATTGACTTATTATGCTTGTTTCAGGCTTGTTTCAGGCCATATATTGACTTATTCAACTTACACACTAAATACTCTTTTCCATTCTCTTGGAAACCATCTGGTTATTTCATATAAACTATCTCTAATAGGTCACTATTAAGGAAGGCAATGTTTTACATCCATTTGATGTAGCTCAAGATTAAAATGAGTTACCAAAACCATTATAACTCAAAATGAGTCTTTGGTCGAGACTAGTGAGAAAGTCTCCTTATAATCAATCCCTTCCTTTTGCATGTAACCTTTAGCTACTAATCTGACCTTGTATCTTTCAATTTCACCTTTAGCAATCCGTTTGGTCTTAAAAATTCATTTGCACCCAACTGGCTTACATCCTGTGGGTAATTCCACTAAATCCCATACATTATTCTTATACCTTGACTTTATTTCATCCTCCATGACATGAATCCACTCTGAAGAATTGGAACTTGAAATAGCTTTTGAGAAGTTAATAGGATCAGAATCATCATTCACATCAAACTCATGTTCTTGCAAATAAACCACATAGTCATTTAAAATTGCCTGACGATGAGTTCTCTGTGATCTTTTTAGGGGAACTTCTTCAATTACATTATTTAGTTCATTCACCAGTTGGATTGGTTCAATCACAGGTTGATCTGGATCATTTTGCAACTCTATATGAGATGGTTCATCGAGAGGCACTATTAGAGGAATAACACTTTGTTTATCAGCTATTCAAAAGACATTGCTTTGTTCTTCTCCCATAGAAATTTGAGGTGACTTTCTCCCACTATTTAACTCATCCTCAAAGTAGATAGCACAATCTGACTTAATAACTCTTGATGAATGAGATAGGCAATAAAACCTACTTCCTCTTAAACTAATGCAATACCTAATGAAATACCCACTAATTGTTCTTGCTTCAAGTTTCTTAGTATGTGGGTTATATGGTATAATTTCAACTTTGTAGCCCTAAATATGAAAATGTTTCAAGCTAGGCTTCTTACCATACATCAGCTCATATGGAGTCTTTGACACAGATTTGCTCGAAACTTGATTCAACACATATGTAGCAGTTCGTAAAGCATCACCCTATAAAAATTTTGGTAAAGTAGAGCGAGTCAGCATATATCGTACCATTTCCATAAGTGTTCTGTTCCTTCGCTCTGTAATTCCATTCTGCCCTGGTGTGCCAAGCATAGTCTAACTAGCTTCTATTCCACACTTTTATAAATATTTTGCAAAAGGACCAGTATTTCTTTCAGTTTCATCATATTTGCCATAAAATTCACCACCTCATCTGAATGTACACATTTGATTTACTTTCCCAATTTTAGTTCAATTGCAACTTTAAACCTTTTGAAGGCTTCTAATGCTCCACACTTTTCAGAAAGAAGCTTCACCCATCCAAATCTCGAATAATCATTAATAAAGGTGATAAAATACTTGAAACCTCCTATTGTATTGGGTAAGATGGGCCCACACAGTATGGATTAATTCTAGAATATTTTCTTTCCTGGTCCTCTTCCCTTTTCTAGCTTTAGATGTTAGTTTTCCTTTGATACAATCTACACAGATACTGAAATATGAGAAGTTAAGTTTAGGTAAAACTTCTTTTATTAATAGTTCCATTCTTTCCTTAGAGATATGGCTTAATCTTCTATGCCAAAGCATTGAAGATGTTTCATTTAATCTTAGTCTTTTATTTCTAACAACTGTGTTGATGGAGTTTTCAAAAGTATTGTCCAAATCAATTCTATATAAACCACTATTTCGAGTACCAATTCCAACAACACAGGAGTCATAATATAACTTAAAATTATTATTTTCAAATAAACATGAATATCCATCTTGGCCTAAACAAGTTATAGAAATTAAATTCCTTCTCATAGAAGGTACAAAAATAATGTTTTTCAATTCTAAAACATGACCAGTGGATAAATATAAAGAAATGACTCCTACGTGTTCAACTTATACTTTATCTCCATTTTCCAGTTTTAAAGTCATTTTACCCTCACTTGGCCTCATCAGATTTCTCAGTGCCTGCAAGCAATTAGTGACATGGATAGTGACACTAGTATCCATCCACCAAGCATTAGAAGGAACTTCAATATTATTGGATTCAAAACAAACTAGAGCCAGAGGGTTACCTTTCTTCTTCTTTTCAAGCCATTTCTTGAATTTGAAGCAGTCTGCCTTTTTATGCCCATACTTCTTGCAGAATTTGCAGTTTCCTTTGAACAAGGCTTTCTTAGGCTTATGTTGTTGCTCCTTCATATTATTCTTCTTTCTTTCATGATTAGATTTTCCCTTATTATCCTTCTAGAAGGGCTTATTTGCTTGTCCAAAACTCGAACCATGAGAGACAAAATTTGCCACTTGCATCTTTGTTTTCTTTATATCCTTTTCTGCTTGAGTCACTATAGAAATCATTTCATTAATGGTCCATACTGCTTTCTGAGTATTGTATGATGTTTTTAACACATCAAATTGAGGAGGAAGCGATTCCAAAGCTCGCCCAATTAAGTAATTATCTCCCAGATCGACATTCATACTCTTCAATCAGCTGTAATAATGCACCAGTTTCATTATATGCTCCCGAACACTACTCACTCCATCATACATAGTCTTCTCCAATAAAGACAGATAATGTCCTTTTTCAACTTTATTAAACTTAACATATTTTTCGACCACTGAATTCAGGAATGCTTTCACCTTCTGACTATCAGGAATACTTTGTCTTATAGTCTTATCCATAGTGTACTTAATTATCATTAGACAGACTCTATTGGAATGAGTTCATTTTTCATGTTATGCTCTTTGAGCAAGAGTTAACTTCTCATTAATTTTCAGTTCTTCTTTACGTAAAGCCAGATCAAGATTGGAGACTGCCAGATACAGGAATTTTACCCAGTCCTAATGATTGATCCCATTTAAAGTTTTCACAAAAGTCAGTTGCATAGGAACAGAAGCTGAGGAAAATTATTAAAATTTATGAAATTAATCATAAATTAGCAACATAGCATGTTTAAACAATAATCATGCTTAAATTTTTCTCAAAATTATGCAACTATTTATAGTATAATGCTATGATACTTAGCACTGATGGGGTATAAGTATTATAACATAATACAAAAACTACATGCTAAATTCCTAAAACCTAACACCGATAGGGTATTTAATAATTTTAAAAAATTAATATATAATTCTAATACTCATGTTATCACCTACTAACTACATTAATAGAATTATACCGATAGGGTATAATTTTCGTTAATATAGTACTCTCTTAATTTTATTATTTCAAGAATTTAATTACCATAATAATAATTAATCAACAGAATACATATACATTTAATAAAACAATACAAAAAATCTTATACAATTAACCCATGATAGGTGAGTTTAATTATATAAAATTTAAAGGCTTAACATAAGCAATTATAATATTTGTATAAATTAAATAATCAATTGTATATTAATGATAAAAATTAAGAAAATATGCATACAGTATATAAATTATCCATAAAAATTTTACACAGTATACAATTATACAAAGATTATAAAGTAAAAATTTCAGGCTGAAATTTAATTAAATTAATACTCAAAAAAATAAAAAAATAAAACAAAAATTAAAGTTTGTATAGAACCTCTCCTACTATCCATGAATTGAATCAGATTTTGATTTCTCAATTCTGGTGCATACTATTTATATATAATATATATATATAATACTTATATAAAATGCCGCAACACTTATAAATGAAACGCCAAAGACAAATATGTAAAACATTAGGCGTGAATATATATAAATCAATAGAATATATAACCAACGACAAAAGAAACAATGCAAAGAAAAGTCAAAACCAAATTTTATATATAATCACAAACCACGATATATATATATATATATATATATATAACCGCAAGCCAAAACCAAATTGAAAAGCCAAATTTGTCTTTTTCGTATATATATAAAGTGAATGTCAGATCATTCATGTATAAAATGTCAAATTCAAAAGCCAAGAAATTCTTCTTTATATATATATATATATATATATATATATATAAGTTAAAACACAACCTTTGTTTTTATAAATTACAGCTATCAAACAATATTGATAATAGGTGGAGGAGAATATCGTCACGCAACAAAGAAAGAATAATAGAAAAACCAGATTATGCAAGTAGAATTAAGACATTAATGCCCAATATTGAAAATTTTCATTAACCCAGAATTCAAATTTCCTATTCAAGTCCCAGCTTTCCTCGAAAATAAAGCAAAATAGAAAACTTGAACTTCAGATTGACAGAAGGGATCAAATTGCATCGATTTAAAATAGAATGGATCTTATGACATAATAATTCTAACTTATCAATATGGATGTATGCTTTAATACTAATTATTAGAATTTTATGATCTATAAAATATTTTAATATTCATACAACTATAAATTTATAAAGAGGAGCACAAGAATTGTACAATTAAATTAATGAGTTTTTCGAATTACCTAACCCTTTTACTACATCTATAAGATCAAATTAAGAAATTAGATAGATCACTCCCCACACGTCCTCAGGTGAGTCTCAGAGAGAATTGTAAGAATAACAAAACTGTAATGTGATGGGAGATTATAGCTCACCTTATAAGGAGGTAGGTAGGGATCTAAATCCTAATTAAAATTCAATTAGGATTAATTGACCTATCACAATTAATCTAAAATTAGGGTATATATACACACACTTTATAATTATATTATAAAAAATATATATATAATCTAGATATTATTATTATATTAATGATATTAAATTATTATTTTATTTAATTATATATTAAAATATGTTAGTCTACAAAATTATTTTACAGGTGAGACGTGAGTAGGATAACTATTCATTTTGTTGAGTTGTCTTTTCATCAATGTTTGACATGATTTATATGTTTTTAAGTTACTTAATTGCCTTTCAGCCACGAATTTTCACAAATGTAAACAGGTGACCAAAGCCCTAATAATCTATTTAAATGTTGATGTAAAAATAGAAAAAGCACTTAAATGCTAGCAGATTGGGTATAATATATGTATTTAGCTTTGAATGTAGAATGGGAATAAATAGCAATCAATAAAGATAAAAGATAGTTTTTATATACTCAAATTATAATTATGAATATTGATACTTTAATTAATAAACTAATAAAATAATGACACATTATTTATGTGAAAAATATTTTCAAGTTAATTATTTTTTAAAAAATCTTTTAAATCAAACTTTAAGTTTATTTTAATTTTATTTTAACCTCAAAGTTTTTAAATAAATTAATAGTTAAATAAAAAGTAAAGTTAATTTTTTTCCTTTCTATACACAAATTTAAAATTTTCTTATTTCAAATATTTCTTTTCTCTCTCTCTTTCTTTCTCTTTTTTAATTTCACACACATATTTCTAAAATTCGTATTTATATATAACCTTAAAAATATATAATAAAATTATTATATTATTAAATAAAATAACATACTAATTATTATAAAAAATTAATAAAAATTATTGTTCACTATTTAAACATTGATGAAATAAAAAATTATGTTCTACTATTTAAAAATACTCATTTATATTAATGCAAATGTATATAAAATTTGATACTTTTATATCAAATAAAGAAAATTATTATTTATCCAAAAAATTTTAAAAACTATATACTGTATTTTTAAATTCTTTGTTTTAATTATTTTATTAGCAATATTATTTTTTCAATACTAAAGTCTTTAGTTGCCGTAAATTTATTGAAAAAATATTATTATATACAATGCAATAAAATAATATTTAGACATTAATATACTACATCTAAATAATTTTACAATTTTTATTTAAACTAATAAATTTTTTCAATAGAAATCATGCTATCATTCTTTTTAATATAATAAAATATTTTTCACTTTTCGTTCTTTTAAATTATTTAGGTTTGTATATAAAATCAAATAATACCAAGAAATTATTAGTAAAAAACCAATATAGATACACACATACATACATATATACATGTATATATATATATATGTATATATGTACATATATGTGTATATATATATGTATATATATACATATGTATATATGTACATATATGTGTATATATATACACATATATGTACATACACACACACACACACACACACACACACACACACACACACACACATATATATATATATATATACATGCATGTATGTATGTATGTATGTATGTATGTTTATATACATTCCACCTAAAAATTAGAGATTAAAAAATATAGATAATTTGTTATTATAATTTTAGCTTAATATAAATAGCTTATTTTTAAACATAATATATTAAATTATTATTTGTATTTTCTTTCTTGATATTAACCTCTATTTTCTTTATAATTTTACACATTATGAAGAGAAAATTAATTTATCTCATTTTTATTTTATCTTAAATAAAAATTAATAATAATAAATTAAATCAATGAAATAAATATTTTATTTGAAAATCATAGTATGTGCAATATAAAAGCTTGTGTTTAATATAATTTATAAGATGGAAAAAGTAAAATGAAATACACATATTATATTTTTATAAGCATACATATAATACTTTAGTTTTTAAATAAAACTTAACATATTTTAAACAAGTTCAGAAAATTTAAGTCTAAACATGTGTAAAAAAATAATATCTATAAATATTATTTCTTTCAAAATTATGAATGGATATTAAACTTTTTATTAAAAATAATAGTAAATTTTATTATTAAATTAAGTATTTTAAAATATTTTATTGTGTATTAATATGTAAGAAATAAGTGAAGGGGATTATTAAAAAAAAGAGAAGAAGAAACAAAAAATAGTTCCATAAAGTAAAAGTTTATATTTTTAATTTATTAACTATTAACTAAATTTTATATTTTAAAATAATTATGTGGTAATTTTTTGAAAGTATTTTAATTTTGAAAGTTTTAAATTATAATGTGTTATAAATAAACTTGAGTTAATAATCATAAAATTAGATTTATTATATAGTGAAGAGGTATAAAAACTATACATATAAATTAATATAGACAATTTACTTAAATTACTTATATTAAGTTATTAATAAATTTAAAATTAAAAGAAATTTTATGATTTAAAATAGGAATATCATGTCATTAATTTTTTTACCTATTAAATAAATCTCCTAATCATAATAATTAACTATCTATTTTTGTCTCATTAAAATTTAATAATTCTCATTCTCACGCAAAGTCAAAGTATCATATATTAGAAATGTCTAAAGATGAATATAAAATACTCACACTCGAGTGATCTAAATCAAAAACTGTAATTTTTTTATGTTATACCGAACTACCGAATTCGAGATGAATGTTAGTTATTTGGATTTCAAATGAAATTATTAGAAAGGTAGATTTTTCCACTATCTACTTGCAAACATTTGCAATTTGAAGCCAAAACTAAAATAAATATGAATTATAGTAAATTCATACGAGTGAACAATTAACTAACAGATTTAATACATACACCAATTTTAAAGAAGACGGTAAAGATTTGGTGAAGAAGATGCTCATCACAAAGTAAATCTTAAAATGTTGGGCTTCCAATTTAGTATTTGAGGTCAATGTTTTCTTCTTGACAGTTATGTTAGTTGATAAGAGAGGTTTGATCAAGTTTTTAAAAACTAGAGAAGAGATGGATGATTTATATCCAAATTTTAAGAGATGTATATAAAATTTACCTTAAATTTTAAATTACAATTTAATAATGATAACATTATTATGATTTGCATTATAACTATAATTATTTTATAATTTTTACATTATAATAACTGTATTATATTTATATATATTTATTATGTTTTGATTAAGAATAAGTATAATATTTAATTTTTTATTTAAAAAAATGATGATTATTACATTATTAAATTTCATATCTAAGATTATTAATCTCTCCTTTTTACTTTTGTTATTATTCATCTCTTCCTTTACTAGCAATATTAAATTAAACGTTGAAAAGAAATAATATAATAAAAAAAATATATTTTATATTATTAAAGTAAAATTCAATAATCAACTTCAATATTTTTTATTTATCTTAATATTACAAGTAGATGGAGGGATGAATAATTATATTAAAAATGAAAATATGAAACTAATAGTCTTATTTATAAAATTTAAGAAATGTAATAATTATCACTTCTATAAATAAGAAATTGAATATTATTTGGAAGAATTGAAAATGAGAGGAGAATAAAGAAAATTTTAAATTTTAGTTAGAAAAGAAAGTAAAAAAGAAGAGAAAATTTTAAAAACTTAATATATAAAAACAATACAAATTCATCCTCCTTTCTATTCTTTTTTTCCCCAACAAAAGAAAAAAAATTGAATTTTAAATTTTTTTACGTTTATTCTTTCCTTTCTCCACAATCAAAATGTAAATGCTGTGATTACTCGTTTTATCGATCGCAACAAAAGCTTTATTAATACAATCATCACAGTTTAAAATTACAGCATGTGAGACGAAGAGGCCGCCTTGCGAAGTCGTCATGTGGGAAGAACGGTGTCCTCGTGTCGTTATGTATTCAATTCAAGCTGATATTTTGGACACATCGTCAAAGTTGCCGATCGATACTAATCGAGAAATCTACTATTCTTTCTGCCAACTTTGTTATTGCTTTCCAAATTGCCCTTCTGCGTTCGTTTTGTCTTCTATCATCGGTAATGCAATTTATCTAATCTAATTTCTATTACATACAGCGAGTTATTAATGAAAGTTTGATATAAAAATTAAGAAAAAAGTGTAATTTTAAATTAAATTTAAATTTAATTCATTATTAATATAAAAAATTTTATACTGTCTGTGAATTAAAAGAAAATACATCATTAAAAAAAATAGTATTTAGAACTTTTAATTATAGGAAAGAAGTTTAAATGATTTTTTGTTGATATGACAATATATAAATAGTTGATAGTATAAAATTAATTTACATTGATAATAAATTAAATTTAAATTTTTTTGAATTTGTATAAAAATTTATCTATTTCATCAAAAGTAATAAAGATATATCAATTTTATGTGCGGTGATTTCATAAAAATAAAATATAATCATATCATTCAATCTTTAGAAAATAATTTTTAAAGTTTTTTCATTTTTATGTAAAATTTACAATTTTAAATTAAAAGATTACAAAAAGTATATATATATATATTAATTTGCTTCACATGATAGTTTAAATATTTTGTAAATATTTTATTGATTGTAGAGCGAGGTTTTGAATTACAAGTTATAAATATAATCTTTTCTGATTTTGCATTACAAGAGTCATATTTTTCTATATTTATCTGTAATTTTATTAATTGTGATATATAATTGTAATTGCACTTGCAATTAAAACCGTAATTCAAAACAATACTACAAAGAAGTACATACTAAATATTTGAAGTTGAAATTTAATCAAACCATCTTACGTTTTTCAATTCTACATGTAATGCATTTCCAATGTAATTGAGATCAACATTTTCAAGTTCGCTATTCAATATCTAATCCCTTCCCGATACGCTATCATTGACAAACATTTCCTGTGTCTTTATACTCAATTGCCATTGATAATACCTTCGGATTAAATAGAGTAGAAATGCCAGAGACAAATTATTGCAATACTTTTTTTTCCCTTCTTCCTCTTCTTTTATTTTTTTTATTGGTAAATAAATTTGAAACTTAGCCATCAAAGTGAACTATTTTACTGGCGATCCTCTTGTACATGCGACTAGAATTGTTCACATATTTATAAATAAAGAGTTGCAAAGAGATTCCGTACATTAAGGATGCCACATGGCAGAAGGAAACAAGTGAGAGAGTTAAAATCGGACAGGCTAAAAGGATGTTTGCAATTTTTAGCAAATGCTAGACTTCACGTTGCTGTGTTCCCCAAGCATAAATGACAAGAGGTGCTGAGCAAGGAACGTGTAAAGGAAATTGATTAAGTTTTAAAAAAGGTAATTTTAGGGTATATGGAAAGTGTCAAAATAGCACACCATGTTGAGTCATTTAACTATAAGAAATATGTTGACAGGATTGCTGCTATAGGCAATTCGGTAGAAAGACCCATCAACACGAGCACATAGATTATAAATTGTGTAATTACAGAGGTAATGTAAACTCCTAAGAGGGGTTAATAAAAGCCTACATTTACAACACTATATAATTTTGGATAAGATTTATCCATTTAGAGACACAATAAAATTGTTTTAATAGTTAGGCGAGTAATATTAATTGTAAACAATTGCGAATGATTATATGGAAGCATTTTATGGAAGCATTTAGTAGAATTTTAGTAAAAATCTCAGCATTTTATGAGGACGAATTTATCAAAAAAGTTGCCAATAGGATCCATAAGTATAGAATCTAATAAGTGGAAGACCAAGGAATAAAATGCTTTTGTGAGACTAACTAATGATATAATTGAAAACTACGGATAGAAACCAATTAAGAATGTTTGGATGGCATACATGGGAACTATGCAAGATAACACTTGTGTTATGCACATATATATATTGTAGTGCACACACACAAAATGACATCCTAATAACTTTAATAGAATGGTTATTATTGAAATTATTATTATTACTTATATTAGTATCGGTGATATTACTATTGTTAATATTATCAATGCTAATGCCGGTATTGATACTACTGTGCGAGTTGATGCTAATATCGATAACATCATAGTCATAAATATTGGTGTTATTAGAATTATTGCAAAACTTAGATTTGTCATCTACTAAAAGGCTATTTGCTCCTACTTATGCTACATTTGTTGCATCCTTGCCATCCAATTTGTATTGAGTTTTCATGCCACATCATCAATAATGTTTGCTCTAAGGTCCTCTAACTCAATGTGTAACTGTCTCAATAGACAACACCTTGATTAGCCGCAATAGTCCCTTAGGCCAACACCACATCCAATACCCCAAACACTATTAGGATGCTCCTTAGATCCCAAATCTACAATTAGGATATCATTTTGCCCAATTAGATCAAACTTACCTCAATGGCCTACTATATGAAAGTGTCCTGTAACAATAAATAAATAATAGATAATTAGATTTAACTTACATGAAATCAAATCTTCAAAATCAAACAACATATTTTGATTTAATTTTTAATATTTACAATGCTCCTAGGAGTTGTATATTGTATTTACTTGTTAACTCCATCTCACTTTTATAATTCTATGTAAGAAATGGAAAGCACCTTATCGATGTACTTGCCTACAGCTTCTGCATGTCTCTCAACCAACAACTCCTTCTCTAGCTTCTAATAGCCTTTATGGGAAATCCTGTATGGATATCTATCCTTCATTTGCCTCTCCTAGTTGGTTCCACTTAAGTCTATTCACCAAAGGAGATATTAGTTCTTAAGTACCAATGATATCTCAACAAGACATCAAGAAGAATTGGTCGTCAAAATATATAAATTTTACCTTGAAATATTTGTACACATTTTGTTCTAAGATTTTCTCTCATGATTGGTGGTTAATGAAATTCCATTTCTAGAATAGGTTTGTTTTTGTCATAATCTTAGGATTAATGTAGTCCTACCTCAATATTGTCTTGAAATCCTTCTGCCAAGCTGCCATATGCAATAATATTCTTGAACACATGTGTAGGGTATTTGGAATATGGAAGACACTCTATAAAAAAAATGCATATGAAAGATTAATTATATATAATTATCTTAAAATATAGTTTTTTTATTTGTAATACAAAGTTATCCAAATCAAATGTACAGACCAAAACCTCTTCCTAGTTATGATCCTTCAACCCTGAAGGGACTTTCTTCTAATGAGCATAAGTTATTGATACTTTGGACTATGCTATCATTCCAACATTACACATATATAATTGGTCCTCACAATGAATATTGCATGGTAGGCATGGCAAAATACATAACTCGTATGATAAATAATTGAACTAAAATTATATCAATCATCATTCTTTATAGAATGTTCCATTAGCTTGCATAAACATGAAGTCTAACTTGCATAGCCATGAAGTAGAAAGGAATCATTCCATTGTATAATATATTTGATGCCTTAAAAAGATACAATGACATAAAATAGTAAAGGCATCACCACCAAACAAACCATGATCATAATTATATAATCTAAAGGTGACAAAACCTAAAAAGTATCACCAAACATAATAAATAATATAATTATACACTTAATGATGAACAAAGTTATTATAATGCCACTACACATGCATGCGAGCGCACACATAAATATATATATTTCTTAACTAGACAAACATAAATAATCTTCTATCATTAAAAAATATAATAAAAATGAAGTAGAAAAATGCATTTGAAAATCTTTGTGATGACTAGAATGAGTACGACTAACTTTAAGTATAGGTAAGAATATAGAAAAAGTTCGGGAATCCTTAATAAAAAGATGATAATGGAGGTTATCGTTGAAGAAGTGAGTTTCAAAAAGTAAAAATAATGTGAAATAAGTACAAAATGAAAGTTATGCAACCAAATTAATTACACATCAATTTTTAATTTAACAATCGGCATCTTATATAAATGACATTGGATTTATGCAAAACAAACATATAAAGTTAAAAAAATTACAAAAATACCACCACATCATCAATTGCAACATTGATTAAATAAACAACAGATATCTTAAGTTCTCTTAATGCTTGCAATTAATGGTACGGGTTCACTTTTGACATCAATTATATATAAAACTAACATCTTAATCTTTTCAATATTTTCAAACATGAAAATTGCGACAAAAAAGATGATAATTATAATCTTAACTATCATCTTAAGTTTTTTTAGAAATTTTAAAAATGTCATTACTTCTAAATAGATATCAGTTAAAGAAATAACTAACATCTTAGGTTTATTGTAATTTTTAAATGCAAAATCCGCTAATTTTGTTGATGAAATGTTGTTTAAAAATTAATTTATTTTAAAATAAACGTCTTGATATAATTAATGATTCAAACTAAGTATTTTTTATGTTACCCCATGAGTTTGGAACTCATGGGATGTGGTACAATATAAGTCACTAGATAAGAGAAGTTATTGACTGAGTCAATTCATCTAATAGCTCACATTATGTCACATTCCTATAGGTTCCAAATCTATGAGGGTAACATAGAATTCCCCTTCAAATTAATACATCGAATATAGCTAAAACTTCTTCGTTAAGGACCGCGTAGTCACACCGTCATTTATTCAATTCAAGCTGATACTTTTGACACGCTTACCGTCAAAGTTGCTGGTGCAGTGGCATTTATGGAGAAGTCTACTATTCTACTGATTTTTCTATTAGTGGAGTTAGAAGTAATACCCTGTCAACGTGTACAAGGAAACTTTTGAATTCGGACTCCATTACAGAGAATAAAATTCTTAACATCGATCAGGTGTGACTCAACGGAGTAATGCAATCTAAACTTTCTATTATTTGTGAGTATTGTTTCTTGGGAGTTTTTACATTCTACCTATGGTTTGAGATAAAATGTATTTTCAAATTTGTATGAAGTTTTGTAATTTTATTATGAAAAAAAGTGATTGCATGTAAGTTTTAAGTGCAACAACTTTATCTTAAAGAATCTTAATCTTTAAGAATGTCTTAAAGTAAGAAAAAATGAAAGAAACAGAAATGAAATGAGCAGAATTGTCTTTCTATTCTTATCTTTAATACGATTGAAATATAGTTTTTCATTTTCCTTCCTTGTGTCTCCATTGTTTTTCATCCAATACAACGAGAATGGAATACAATAGTGCAAAAGAAATGAGAAATTAAAAATATATATAAATTAAATTGAAAAGGTAATCCTCCATTTTTATCAACTTCCATACAGAACATCAACAATTACTTTGTTTTATTTACTTTTTCTTTTTTCAGCTTATGTAAAATTTCTTTTATTTATTGTTATTGCGGAAGAAACGATGGTGCAAATAGAGGCAAAAACTTGTGAGGTGCCGAGTGATAAGCCCAAGGGTCCATGTGTGTTCTCAGCCGACTGCCTTTCGGCATGCACCAGACAAGAGAGCCTAATCAGCGGCAGGTGCAAGCGGGACGTTCGCTGCTGGTGCACTAAAAACTGTTAAGCCCTCATTTTTGGACTTCCCTTCGCGCTGAAAAATAGAATTCATTTTATTTTATTTTAATAACAATAATTTTATTTTATTTTTAAATAAAATATAAAATTTGATTTCATTTTACTTTAAAATGAATTTTTTTTTGAAATTTTATTAAAACTTATAAAATTTATTTCAAATATTTATATTTATAATATTAATTATTCATAAGAGTGAGAAAGAGAAAATTTAAAAAGAAAGAGATAATTATTAATAACTTAAAAAATTTAAGGTAAAATTATTTAAAGAAAATATTATATTTGAAATAAAATGAATTCCTACCAAATCTTATCCAATTTCATGAGTTTTTCAAAATGGAAATAATATAAATAAAATAATATTTTAAAATGAAATAAAATTTAAAAAATTTAAATTTAAATATAATTTTTTAATAAAATTCATTTCAAAACAAAATGAATTCTAATTTTAAAGTATATCAAGGAGTTCATATATCCAATATTATCATTTAAGTAAATAAGACTAGCATGCATGTATCATCCGTGCTATCCGATGAATGCGTGCTTAACTTTTCAGTTATCCAAATAAAATTCCACTTGAATATGTAGGATGCTATTTTTTACATCTTATATCTTAAATTCATTCAGATATCATCTTAGATAGGGATTATGTCCCGTTGATCGGGCTCTGTATTAAAAGGTAGAAAAGTTCTTCCCTACTCCAACTCAATGTTTCTAACTGCGAGTCTTAACGCCGCAATCTTACGATTGCAGCGCATTGTACTATAATTACATTTTAAAAAAAAAAATTATAGGCGTAATAATGAATGGCGGCCATAACACCTCAATGTTAAGGTTGCAAAATTGCACTAACCGCAATTACAAAATAAAAGTTAACAATTTTAATATTTTATTTGCAAATAAATTTTATATGATATGATCTAGTATTATATCAAATTAAAAGAATTAGTATCAAATAATATATTATATAATTTTAATTATATATTGCGCAGCCAAAAGAAAATTTCACAACCGCAATGTCTACAATCCACATTACTTCCATCATATCCGCAATCAGAATAAATACATCACAGTTAGAACTACAATTTAGCACTTTCCTTCAGATATAGCAAGCATCTTTACTTAATAAATTACTCCATTTATTCATTATTATCTTTTGTAATTAACTGATTTTATATATATTAATAAAATAGTTTAGTTTTTCTATTTTTAGTAAATTTTCTAAGACTATCCTTTATATTCAAAGTTTAAGATAATTGAAAATAAAGTTAGAAATGTGAAGGAATAAATATAAATGAGTTGAGAGTACAAAAAAATTGAAGTACTTATTAATAAAAAAGAAAGGTAAAATTGAAAAAGAAAGATTATTTAATGCTTCATTAGAATTTTAGAATAACAAATAAAAAAAATAAAAAAATTTATTCAAAATACAATAAATAATGAAGAATGGAGTGAGCAACAAAAGCCAATTGTCAATTTTACCATTTCTAATATTCTTAAAATTTTAAATCAAGATATTTATTATAAGTGAATTTCACAAATTTGATAAATGAATAGTAAAGCTAACCATAGAAGTAAAAAGCAAGTTATAATTGGAAAATTATATTAGATTTTTTATTATGGGTGGATTCTATAAAATTAATAAATTAACAATTATTCTTTAAAGTTGAAGTATTTAAGATGTTCCCTCAAAAAGTGTATTATTCCCAATTATTCGTTCGATTTCATGCTAGACCATATTAGTTATCAATTTTTTGAGATATAGAGGTCATGATTTTTATAAATAAAGAATTAAATATAAAATTATGATATGTATCAAAAGTAATATTTAAAAATGGATTTCAAATTTTTTATATTCATTGAATTGAATTTTACAAATTTAGATCACTATCTTATATTCAATTAACAGTTTTTTATTACATTTTGAAATTCAATTTTAAATATCATTTTTTATGAATACTACATTGATCAATTAAATATTGTGTCCACTCCTTTATACATATCACATATGAGATTTATATAGACTTATAAATTTCTATTAAAATTATAACTTTTTCTTTAAAAATTTAGAACTTTGTGACTTTTATAATTGCCTCAGATAAAAATTCGTAAAATTTTTAAATAGGTAATAACATTGGATAAAAAATTTCTAAACCTATTTCTCGATTTGTCATTTTTTTGGAATCTATGCACATTAAAAAAAATATAATTTTTAAGATATGAAAAATAATAAATATCCTTTTTTATAAATTATAATTAAAATATACAAAAATTTCTCGTGCTACAGCCATCATTTGATCGAATTTTACACGGGCTTCATCGCTTGACTTAATTGGGTTTATACTTACACGTAATTTTATTATAGATTAAATGCTTTGAACCATGTCCCATGTATCATTTTTTCACTTTTGTCGATACAAGAGGAGAATTCCATTTTTGTTACGAAACTAATTATATAGTTTTATTTGATATTTCTCCTTGTTTTGTGTAAATTTTATTAAAAATGTTACAATTTCTCATGAATTTTTATTTTCAAGACTTCATTAACTTTTTTTAAGAAGAGTTTAGACTTGTATCCACCATTTGTACAAGTGAAAGATTTTGCAACTGCATACATACTGGAAATTTCGGAATTGCATTATACGTAAATGCAACGAAAGTTTTAAATCAATTTAAATTTCTCATTTAGGAATCACTCATACAATTAATTTAATTTAATAATGTACAATTATGAAAATAATTTTATCTCTCTCTCCTAATTGCACATGTTTTGAAACTTCAATTTAGAGATTAAAGCGTGCCTCCTCTAAAGTTAATCCATAGAATTAGCTTTCACTCCATCACACCTTGTAATAATATTAGTAAGTGGCAATTATATAAAAAAATGAAGAAGATAGGACAATTTTTCATAATTAGCTTAACACATAAACATATACATATTGGTGGTTGATGGTACAACTTTTGTAGATACTATTGTTTTTATTATTATGAGTGTTTTCTACAACTTTTGTAGATCTATTTTTTGATAATCATATCATGATTTGCCTATTAAGTAGGTTTCGACAAGAATTCTAATATGATTTTTAAGAATTCTAATCTAAATAAATAATATCTTAAAAGTTGGCCAATAAATGAAAAAATAATTTATTTATTTCTAAAATATTTTCTGACAAAATGAATCAGCAAAAAAAAATTTTATTTATTATTTTCTTCTAGGAAGTATTATTCTAATAAATGAGTTTGGGATTTACATTTATTTCTTATAGTTAAATTATTTCTTCTCTTCTATAAACTATGTTATAGTTAAATTATTAATTATATTATAATTGAATTAATTCTTTCTAAATAAATAAAAATGGATACATCCTATCTTATATGTGTAACCCTTTAAATTCACCCTTAAACAAGTAATAGACAATGATTAAATTAAATATTTTTAGTTTAATATTTAGAATTAATCATATCTTATTAACTATAAATCTCAAAACTCAAGATTATTATCTAGCAATATGTTATGAATTAGTTTACGTGAATTATAAATATGACTTCTTTTCAGCTACAACTACCTTACAGTACAATCCTTTCATTACACAAATTCCCAATTGAATTTAGGGTGTGGTGATTAGTCAAAATTCTAACCATTTAACTACTATGTATCTAATTCAAAATTTATGACTTATTATGTGAAAGTCATAAAACTCTTTTTTTTCTATTTCACCTTATTTTGGCCAAGGATTTCCAAATCATGATTTTTCAAATAACATATGACATTCTTTTCTCTTTATGAGAAGTGATGAATTTCTTATTGACATTCACTAATCTTCGTATATAATAAAATCTTGCGCAATAGATATCTTTTAGATGACTTCTCGGAATAAAAAATATTTGTATAATATATACCATATATATGATTGCCATGATCACCCAGGTTAAAGGATCAATTTTGCACTATTACAATATAAGAATTCCAATTCAATTTATTTACATAAGAATTCTTAAATGAATCAACTAAGTAAACTTATTCATCTAATATATATGCACTAGTATCACTAGATCAATATTCATAAAATGAGATATCTTCCCACTTAAGCATGTATCATATGTACTAAGTTACTTAAGTCATTTGCATCTATTCCTAATAACTCTATGACAAGAAGCATTTTAAGATCTAGTCTTGTAAGAAATATATTTTATGATTGTTATTTCTATACACAATCATATTTCATGAGTTATCTTGATCTTTAAATTTTATCAAACATAAACAATAGTTAAATAATTGATAAAATAAATAAATCCTTTTCACTAATAATTAATCAAATGATAAAATTAACAAGAAGTGTCCTACAATATCATATGTGATTGACTTATAGGGCACAATTCTAGCTATACGAGCACTAATATGTAATGCATAAGCTTTTATATTTTCATGGAATAGTTACAAACAAAAGTTGCAAAAGTTTAAAATTATCTTTATTAAGATTAGATAAATTGTATTGAAATATCTTATTTTGTTGAAATAAAGCTTTAATAAGAAAATTAAAATATGACAATGGAGAACTACAATACATAATTAAAAATTAAATTTTATAGCTTATTATTATAATTGATATTGTATTTTAAATTATAATTATAATATAGATCAAATTTAGGAGTTGTTTGATTCATACAAGAAGTAAATTCCTACAAGAAATTAAAATTCTTAAGAAATAATTTCTTATATAAAATTTTAAAAAATATTTAAAGTTATTTAATTGATATAGAGAACGTGTCACTTCCTAGGAATTCACTTCCTATATCTCATTTGATTCAACTTTGAATATCCTAAAGAGTGTTAATAAAATAACTACTATATTCTCAATATTATTATAATATAAATTAGTAATTTTTAGTTGTTATTCATTAAATTTAATGAAGATAATTTTGTTATTATATCTATAAATAATATAGGAAGTAGAACTTATTTAGAGGGAAGTGGATAAGCAACTTTTCATATTCTATGAAAAATAGGATAGAAAATCTTATTTTCCTTAATTCATTAAATGATGACCAACCAAATAACCCATCTTCTTCCTATTTCTCGGAAAATGGAACTTCTCATTCTATTAAGATGAATCAAACAATCTCTTAAGCAATATTATTATAAAAAAATAATTGCATTATATAATTATTAATTTTCAAAGTGATTGATGCATATTATTATTACATATCATCATATAACTAGAAAAAAAATTTATTGCTTTATTAACATTAAAAATTCAATGCTACTTTTATATAGATATTATCAAATATATTATTTTTCTGATTCAACAATATGGTTTGATAGAAAATAATCTATTTTTGATCTAAAATTATATATTTTTTAGTAAATCACATTATTGAGTTAGAAAAAATAATACACTTGACAATGTTTGTATGAAAATACCATTAAATTTTTAATGGTAACATAGCACTACAAATTTTTTTCATATAAGTAACTCAATTATATTAAATACATTTCTCTCGGTTGATGTACAAAGTTGATATCTATCAATATTTCTCTTATTCATCTTTAAGCAAATTAGATAAGCTGAGCTCAATTATAATATATATATATATATATATATATATATATATATATATATATATATAAGTCTTTCTTGAATTTTATATTATTTAACTCAAATGGTTTATAAGTAAAAATAAACTAAATAATAAAAAGTAAAATTTATTTTTATACATATATAAATAATTTAATTACATTAGTAATTATTGAAATCACATGAAAAATTATAATTTTTTTATTGAAGTAATTAGTTTCTTATATATTACTTGTTATTAATTACAAAGTAAATGGGCAAAATCATTCCTAAATAATTAAATTGACATTAAATTAATTCCAAACTTATTTTGTCATCAATTTAGTTCAATTTTGTTAAATCTGACATCAAATTAATCCTATTATTAGATTGACATTGAATTAGTCTAAAAAGATAATGTTGATATTAGATTAATTCAAACTTTTATTTTAACATTAGATTAGTCTTGTTGTTAGTACTTCCATTAACAAATTTGATCTACAATTAAATCTTCCCTCCTCGATTATGAACTAATCAAAAATACAAAATATTAAATTTAATTGAAAATTAATTTTTAAGAGAAAGTATTATAATTTTCTATCAAAGAAAAAAATCAAACATATGATATTTAATAGTGATACTTTCTTAGAAAAATCAATCAATGAACCAAATGATGAGCAAATTTATTAGAAAGCAAAAAAAGTGCTTGATCAAAATGAACTAATTTTTAAGTCTTTATAGTATAATAATTTAAGTTAGAAAAATTGAGATTCAAAGCAAAATTCCTTAAATCATATTAGTAGCAATAGATAGCATCAACCCAAAACATAATGACAACAATTTCTAAAATGGATTGCAATCCAAATAATCAAATCAAGGTTTAGATTAAAATTATCTAGTAAACAATAAAAGTTTCAAAAAGGAAATTATTTTCTTAATAAAAAATGGTGGTGTTAATTTTAAACACTAAAAAAATTAAAAAATACAAGAAAAAGTAAAAAATAAAAATAATAATAGAAAATTAATAAAAAAATAAAATGAGAGATAATAATAAAAAGAAAATTCTTTTCACATATGTCTATTGCTTTTGACAATACACCTACAAAGGCATGAAACATCATTTCACTTCAAAGATTTTTATTTTCTATATTGTTTACAAATGATGATAAGTTTAAAACTTTTTGCTATTTAGATGATAATTTTTAGGCTAAACCTTAATTTGATTGTTTAAATTGCAATACATTTTGAATTTGATGCTATTGAGTTTTGGTTTGATGTTATTTGCTATTATTATTAAGATTTAAGACATCTTGCTTAGAATTTCAATTGTTTTAAGTTAGTTTATTATATTATAAGAACTTAAAATTTAATCACTTTAGTCAGATACTTATTTTACTTTCTAATAAATTTATTCATTATTTAATTCAATAACTAATTTTTTTAGCAAGTATTATTATCAAATGTTTAAGATTTGATCTTTTTTTAAAGTAAAACGTAATACTTTCTCTTAAAAATTAAATTTCCAACTTAATTCAATATTTTATATTTTTAATTGGTCCATATTAAATAAAGAAAAATTTAACCACAATGCAAATTTTCTAACAAAAATACTAATAACAAGATTACTCTGACGTTAAAATAAAAATTAGGACTAATATGTTGTCAATATAATCTTCTAAAAATAATTTAATGTCAATCCAATGAAACTAAACTAAATTGGTGTCATAATAAAATTTAAAACTAATTTAATGTCAATTTAATCTTTTAAGGATAAATTTAATCATTTATTCATATGTTCAAGATTGATGGTTGTAGAATAATTTATATTGATAAATAAAATGAAATAAAAAATTTAAGTTTAATAAAAAAATTATTCAAATAAAATTATATAAACTTATTTGGATTCATATTAATGAAAAATTCAAAATCAAATTTAAAGATTTCAAATTCAAATAGGAATTGAAGTGTAATAATCTACTATTTAAATAAATTTGTATAAACTTATATAAACATATATTCAACTCAAGTTGTCGTATGTATCCCAATCATTCAAATTTAATAATAAAATTTCATTTAAAATTAAACTAATTTATTTTTTATGAGTTAAAACTTGAATATATAAATATTTTACTCGAGCCAATCGATATGCACTTCTAAATACAAATCACCCAATGCCTACAATCAAATGTTAATTCAAATTCAAAACCTAAAAGAAAAACCTTCGAAAACAACATTGAAAGCGACTCCAACACAAAAAGTACGAGCAAAGAATGGATAGTAATGTCCTCTCCTCAAGTAATCCTTTATCTTCAAATATGACGCCATGTAACAATTGATTTTTCCTCATCTCATGAATCTGGTGGTCATGAACGATGCAGTCACATCATTGTATGTTTATAATAATGGATAAATTTTACAAGAAGTTTGATCATAAATCATTCACATCCCTCTTATTTATAAAAATTACTCAAATATTTTCTGTGCGTTAATATGTTTAATTTCATTCGTAATAATATTTTCCTTTTATCAATTTTATTAAAATATGATTTGTCTTCACTCTCTCCTAATTTTTCTTCTTCTCATATGCCTCAACAAGAGTTTTTAACGAAGAAGCTCCTGGAAATAGCACTAGCTACTATTAATATATTGATCTACCAAGGAAAATAAATCTTGATAATTCCACATATCTGTCTTATATTTGCTTAACTCATCGTAAGCAAATAATCGAATCATCTATTTAAGTGATTTAAAAGATAAAAAGCGAATCTCAACTGCAATGATAAGCGAGTGGATTACTTCATCGGTGCGCTCTTGAAATTAAATAATGGCATCAAAGAATTGTAAGTTAGGATTGTGCATAGATGCAACTTGGTAAGAACTTGAATTTGATTTGTACAAGGAATTTGCATCCAATTTGATGGGTGGTGAGACATGAGCGGTATGACTAATCATTTTGCTGGGTTGTCTCTTCATCAATGTTTAACTTGGTTTAAATAATTAAGTTACTTAATTGCCATTTAGCCCCACAGTTTTGCAAATGTAAAAAGGGGACCAAAGCACAAATAATTTATTTAAGGTATATTGATTTAAAAATAGAAAGAACATTTAAATATCATCGGAGTGGATATAATATATGTTTTGGCTTCGAATAAACAATAAGAGCAAATCGCAATCCATGAAGATGAATATAAAATATTGACACCCCAGTGATCTAAATAAAAAATTATAATTTTTTATGTTAAATACTTAACTACCCAATTCGAGATTAATGATTATTATTTGGGTTTAAGATGAAATTATTGGTAAGGCAGATTTTCCCGCTATTTACTTGCAAACAACTGCAGTTTGAAGCCAAAACCAAAATAAACATGAATTATAGTAAATTTATGCAAGTGAACTGTTAATAAATTTAATAGAAGCACTAGTTTGGAAGAAGAGGATAACGGTTGAGTGAAGAAGATGCGCATCACAGGATAGGTCTTAAAATGTTAACCTTCCAATTCAGTATTTGTGGTTAACATCTTCTTCTTGATAGCTCCATTAATTGATAAAATAAATAGGTTTGACTAATTTCTAAAAATAGAAGATGAATGATTCATGGCCAAATTTTAAGAGATGTGCATGAAATTTACCTTAAAATTTTAAACTTTAGTTTAATTATGGTATTACGTGCAATATTATTATGATTTGCCTTATAACTATAATTATCTTATAATTTTATATTGTAATAACCGTATTTTATGTTATTTATAATTTTATTAAGAATAAACATAATAAATAATTCCCAATTTATAAAAGTCTTCAAATTTTATAACTAATTCTATTAATCCATTATTTTTGCTTTTGTTATTACTTGTCTCCCCTTTTATTAACAATGTTAAAATAAGTGATGAAAAAATATAACAAAAAATTAAATATTTATTTAATATTATTAAGGTAAAATTTGGTCATCAACATTGATATTTTTATTTATTTTAATATTACAAATAAATGAAGAGATAAATAATCATAACAAAAAAATAAAAAATTAATAATATTAATTATAAAATTTGAAAAGCGTAATAATTATCACTTTTATAAATGAGAGGATAAGGTTTTATTTTTTTGACGAAAAACATTTTTTAGAGTTATAAAATATCAAAACTAATATTTTTATTTATTTTAATATTACAAGTAAATCAAGAGATAAATAATTATAAAAAAATAAAAAATCAATAATACTAATTATAAAATTTGAAAAGCATAATAATTATTACTTTTATAAATGAGAGGGTAAGGTTTATTTTTTTGATGAAAAGCATTTTTTAGCATTATAAAATATTAAAATGAAAAAATATATTTTAATTATTTAATATTAAATATAAAAAGTTTAAAGAAAATAATTTTTTATTGAAAAAAACTACTTTCATTCGCTTACAGGCCACTAGTTAGAGAATTTTTTTTAGATTATTAATACAAGTAATATATCACTCATTTATTAGTGTATATATATATATTTAAAAAATAATGTTTTTTTATAAAATAAACGGCAATCAAATGTTATCCGAGCCAAATATTCTGATCACTCATTTTATCGATCACAACAAAAGCGTTATAAATACAATCACAGGTTAAATTTACAACGCGCGAGACGAAGAGGCCGCCCTGCGAACTGCGAAATCGTCATGTGTGAAGAACGGTGTCCTCGTGTCGTCATGTATTCAGTTCATGCTGGTTTTTTGGACACATTATCAAGGTCGCCGATCGATACTCACCGAGAAATCCACTCTTCTTTCTGCCAACTTTGTTATTGCTTTTCAAATTACTCATCTGGATTTTGTTTTGTCCTCTGTCTTCGGTAATGCAATCTATCAAATCTAATTTCTATTACACACTGCGAGTTATTAATGAAAATTTGACATAAAATTTTAAAAAGTATAATTTTGAATTGAATTTAAATTTGATTTATTATCAATGTAAAATATTTTATATTATTAATAATTTAAAAAAAGACATATCTTTAAAAAAATAATAGTATTTAAAAATTTTTAACTACAGGAAATAAATTTTAATAATTTTTATTGGTATAATAATATATAAATAATTAATAGTATAAAATTAATTTATACCGGTAGTGAATTAAATTTAAATTTTTTTAAACTTATATAAAATTTTATCTATTTCATTAGAAGTAATATAAATATATCAATTTTATGGGCAGTGAATCCATAAAAAATTATAATCGTATCATTCAAAGTTTATAAAATCATTTTAAATATTTTTTATTTTTATATAAAATTTACAATTTTAAATAAAAAGGTTGCAAGAGACATATTTTTTAGATTTATCTGCAATTTTATTAATTATGATATATAATTGCACTTACAGCTACAACCATAATCCAAGACAATACTACAAAGAACTGCATACTAAATATTTTAAGTTAAAATCTAATCAAACCATCTTATGTTTTTCAATTCTACATGTAAAGCATTTCCAATATAATTGAGATCAACATTTTCAATTTTGCTATTCGATATCTAGTCGCTTCCGGATATGCTTTCATTAACAAACGTTTCCTGTGTCTTTAGACTCAAATGACATTAATAATACCTTCGGATTAAATAGAGTAGAAATGCTAGAGACAAATTATTGCAATACTTTCTCCTTCTTCTTCTTCTTTTTAAGTGTTAAATACATTTGAAACTTAGCCATCGGAGTGAACTATTTTACTTTTTGATTTTCTTGTACTTGCGACTACCATTATTAATATATTTATAAATATAGAGATGCAAAAAAAATCCATTAGAGATGCCACGTGGCAGAAGGAGTCAAGTGAGATAATTAAAATCGGATCAGTAAGAAGGATGTTTGCAATTTTTACCAAATACTAGACCGAACGTTGTTGTGATCTCCTAGCCTAGATAGCAAGAGGTGCCAAGCAAGAAGCGTGCAAAGGAAAGTGATTAAGTTAACTTTTAAAAATGAAAATTTTAGTGTACATGGAAGTGTTTGAATAGCACGCCATGGTGAATCACATAACGGCTAAAATACCAAAATAATGTTTTTTACAAAACTTATTACCGATTTACTATTTTTTCGAAACATATTACCGAAATACGCACGGTGGCGGGAGGCGCCATTTGGTGTGGCGCCTCATGGGCGGAGGCGCCATCTAGGATGGCGCCTTTGGCGCTCTGAGGGCGCCATTCAAGGTGGCGCCCTCGCTCAAATTTTTTCATTTTTTTCCTTTTGAAATTAATTAATGTTGATATCATTTGAAAATAAAAATTATAAAAATAAATAATATATGATTGTAACTGAAAATAAATTTTTGAAAATAAATTACTTATTTTATAATTATATTTGATGTCATATAAAAATATGTTAACTCCACTTTGATATCTAATACATAAATTTATTATAGGAATTAAATAAGAAAGTAGTTAATGATAATAATATAATGAATAAAAATAATAAATATTTAGTAAATAATTAAATATTATTTAAAAAATATAGGATCAATAAAGAATAATTACATAATTTACATTAATGTCTCTCAAAATTTTATGTAATGATAGTTAATTTTTATCAATTTTTGAAATTATAAACTTCTAACGCTTGGAATTATATTATTACAAGTCATTATTTAATATGTTATTACACATAAGTAAATTTATTGAGTATACTAAAATATTCTTTATATACAAAGTTGAAGATAGCTAAAAATGAAAAGAAATATAATGTAATAAATATATTTTTCTTATTTTATATTTATTCCAATAATATGCTTGTCCATTTTTATTTATTTGAATAAAATTTTGTTTATTTTGTGACAGAATGAATGCAAACTGGCGAGGTTGAATATAGCTAAAAATTTAAAAAAATCTAATTATTTCGTTTCGATAATCTTTTCATTTTGTAATTAAATCGAAATTATAACATGAATTAGATATTTTTTATTTCATCAGAATGATAAAATATTTTGGCAATGAGAGTGAAAAGTACCGATTAATTATTTTTTAAGAAATTATTATTCGTTTCATCGTTCGCTCGAAACATTTTATCGAAATAAGCACAGAAGATACGAACAGCGATGGAGAGACGCCAAATGACGTGTAGAGGTACGCTAGACGAAATGGCATCGTTCGCGCTGAAGGGAAGGAACGACAGGCGATATGGCACTTTTGGCCCATGGCACCCTCGCTCCTCGTTTCTAAATTAATTAGGCGGTGACTGTGTTGACTGTGCACCCTAGAGACATGAATTTTTGTGAAAGTATGATAATTAATATTATTTATTTACTTTCACACGATAAATAAAAAAAGAATAGATAGGTTAAAATAGGCTAATACATTTATTTCATAAATTATTTTGCGCTTCACCGTAGTTTCGAAACTATTTACTAAATTACGCAGGGCACCGTTGAAGGCGCCTTTCAATATGGCGCATTCGCTACAGCGAATTTCACTGCGCGGGCTGGGAGACGCTATTTCACCTGGTGCCTACCCAACAAACTTTTTTTTATAACTTATGGGGCTGGGAGGCGCCAAGTGACATGGCGCCTCCACAGCCCCATTTTATAAATTATTTAAGTTTTATAAATTTATATATTTATTTATATAATTTTAATTTTATCATAATTAGAACAAAATTATAATTTTTAAAATTTAATTAATTATATTTTATGATATTATTTATCTATATTAGTCGTAAAAATTAAGATATAATTATAATAAAATTAAAATTATATAAATAAATATATAATTTTATTAAACTTAATTAATTTATAAAATGGGACTGTGGAGGCGCCATTTCACTTGGCGCCTCCGAGCCCCATAAGTTGTAAACCTAAGTTTGCTGCGTAAGCGCCAGGTGAAATAGCGCCTCCCCAGCGAAATTTGCTACAGCAAAGGCGCCATGTTAGAAGGCGCCTTCAGCTGGCGCCCTGTGTATTTTGGTAAATAGTTTCAAAATTGCGGTAAAACAGAAAATAGTTTATGAAGTAAACGTATTTTGGTATTTTAACCAAGTAGATATTTATAACAGTTGTGAAAGTACGATAATTAATAATATTAGTTATTATATGTGGAAGATGTCCTTATCATCATTTTTTAAATAAAATTAAATATTGCAATGATCTTCGTGATTTATTGTTATTTGTAATTATTCCTGCGCAAGCAATTAAAAAAGTGGTAGTAATTAGAAGCATCCTAAATGTTGACGTTTGGCAATAAAGTAGTAAAGTCATCCTAAATGTTGATGTCTGGCAATAAAGTAGTAAAGTCATCCTAATTGTTGATGTCTAACAATAAAGTAGTAAGATAAATGTACACAAATATACAAATATATAAACGAGATAGAAAAACAGGCTAATGTCTACGCAAGTGATGTCCAGTCCCACATCCAGGATCGGTAATGTGGCGGCCGTATCTACTAACCCTCTGCGCAGGCTCAGGAGTTACATCCCCGGTGTCTATGTCTGCTCTACCTCCAGCTCCTGCTCTGCCTCTACCCCTGGCTCCCGCTCTGCCTCCACCTCTACCTCTATCTACAAGCTCTGAGTGGTCTGTCATCATGCCACCATGCGCTAATCCCTGATCCTGAGTATGCCAATCAAATACAGGACGATATGGCTGCGCTGGACCAGCATCATCAGAAGGAAAGGCATAGAATGCAGATGAAACTCCTGGTGCATGTGGAAATGCCTGGAATGAGGATGGAACACCAGGAGGGAGCTGGTACATCTGGGGTGACGACGGCCTAAATAGTACGGTCGGGAACGTGGTGGAGGATGAAGGATCATCAGGTGTAGTAGGGTGCAAATGAGATGGAGCAGTAAGATCAGGCATCATCGTCATGGTCTCTTGGGCAGTCGAAGGTGGAATCTGCTGCACTGTCGAAGCGGACGGAACATCAGCCTGCGACGTATGCTGTGGAGCAGTGCGACGTCGTCGGCGAGAGCGAGGCTGATCATGGTCACCCTCCGGAGGGTCTGGGATGTGATGGGCCTGGGGAGCTGGCTCCGCATGTGAGTCAATAATGACATGATCAACCTGCTGAATCGCATGAAGGATGGACTCCGTCGCTGACCTAAGCGCATCGAAGGTGAACATAGCCTGCCCCTCAGGGGTAGTGAAGTCCTGTAGTGAAGAAACCTCATCTACCTGTACAAATTTTTGACATTAAATTTAATTATAATACTAATGCATTTAAAGAAAATCAGATACAAAAAACTAGCACGCAAAATTACCACAAGGTCAAGCGCTCCCCCGACAGGTGTAATACACCGTCTGGTAACCCGTCTGTACCATGTCATGTAATCGGAATGTGGTCCCAGAACTAGGCGTGTTGTCGGCTCGGCGGTAACGCACAAGTCTCGCCGGATATCCCAGAGTGCAATATACGGCTGATGGCGGATGTGCCACTCCTCGTCATGCCGACCGGACAGGTGAAGGCAGTGGACCTCCGCCACCTGCTTCGGTGGCTCTGGAATGGCCTGGCGTAGTCCAAACTGCCGCAAAACCCTATCAGGCTGGTGCCACTTGACAATCTGGAAGTGAATGAGCGGCACCACTGCTGTCCAGGTGTCGCTCCCGTCAAAGCAGTACTGAGGCAGTGATGCGATGACCTCCTCAGTGTACGGGATCCAGACGATCTGAAGTTACAATTTTATCATGTGATTTAAATACGATTGTGGATTGGACAAAGCCTTGAAATTAATGATTGTAAAAACCCCCTACGTACCTGATCAAGTCGAAGACGGTCCAGCACGTATCTGTAATGGGGTAGGCTATGTGCCGGACTATCCTGGAACGTCTTCTGATAGTGCCACCTGCCAGGTTCAATAACAAAGTTAGGCAACTGCGTAGCAAACTTAATTATAAGTGAAAGTTGAAATATTTTCTAACCTGCGCGCTAAGGGGCCAATCCTTACATCCCCCTCTGGTATGTCTGAAATAGCTATCGCGGGAGCGATAGTGGGAAATCTATCCTAAGCCCAGAGCTGCAGTAGTAGGCAACAACCTCCTATGTCTCTGTAATCCGGTGCGGTGGCCTTGCAGAGCTCTCTGTACAGGTATGCCAGGCAAGCTAACCCCCAACTATACGTCCCAGCCTCGTGTAGGTGTGCGATCAGGGGTAAGTGCATGAGGTGGACGTATGTGCCGGAATGGTCCGGAAATAACGTCCCACCAATGAGTCGTAAAATGTAAGCTCGGGCGAATCTCTGCACTATCACCTCATCCGCATCATCTGGAAGATGAGTGAAATGCCTCTCCAACCAACTCATCCTCAGTCGCCCCCCTCGGATGACATTCTCATCCACCGGTAACTGGAGTCCCAAGTACTCCTCTATCAAGCCTCCCCACCCCCACACAGTGGGCCCCGTCACTACTCGACCGTCAATGGGTAGGCCGAGCTGAAAGGCAACATCCTGCAGGGTAATAGTCGTCTCTCCCTACGGCATGTGAAAGGTGTGCGTCTCCGGCCTCCACCTCTCCACAAGAGCACTGATCAACTGATGGTCGATCGACACAAACTCACACATCGCCAAGCCGTAAAAGCCTGCCTCTCGCAGAAAGGGGACAATCAACTCCGGCGGCGGCTGGTGATGGTAGTGATGAGCTCGGCGAATCCTAAGCACACGGTCAGGCTGCAAAAGAAAAAATAACACCAACTATAACGTCTGACAATTCAGAAACAGTTAATACTCAGGTTAATTAAGGTGTAGCTATTTCCATACATGGCCTGCCCAAACCGACTGGGATATGTGTGAGGCCTGAGCGGTCAGCAGAGAAGGATCGCGTGGTCCAGGATCAACGCGTCGGGATGTGGATGCCATCTGCCACGACAAGCATTGCATAGGAATGAAATTTAAACACACACAAACTTAAAGGTGTTGTCCAATTTAAGCACAGCCTTAAGGTATTAAAAAATAATATCATAAACTGTCTTAAATTTAAGGTGCAATATATATAAATAATATCATAAAATGTCAGGTAATAAAAAATTTCACATTACTAGTAATGGGGTAACCCTTATATACATAATGATGTGCAAATTTACAACCGTAAAAAATAAAATATAGTGTGTCCTTGTTGTAGGTCAGCGTGTGCTTCTTTTGCCCTTTCCACAAAGTACTTGACGCATCTATAGCATGTTTGTTGGACAAGGCCTGTGATTGGCAGCTTCCTTAGTCCTTTGAAGAGGCCATTGATGCACTCTACAATGTTAGTCGTCATATGACCATATCTTCTGCCTTCGTCATAAGCAAGCATCCACTTCTCGTTCGGAATACCGGTCAACTTCTTATGGATCTCCTCATTGACTTTGCTAAGATTGTCCAATCTCTCCATGGCCTTTCCCCAACTGGGCTCGTACGCTGAATAGAAGGAGACAAATAGGTTAACTAAAATGAACTACCGGGTGCACAAATTTATAAATGAAACACTCAATAAAGAAATGCCTGCATTAACACATACCAATCTTGAGGACAGCTTTCCTCACATTGTCATCTCTGCACTTCTTGCGAACGTTGCTGGCAATGTGTCTGATACAATACCGGTGATAAGCATAAGGAGGCTGCCATCCCAGGCCTTCGGTGGCTACAGCATCCTTTATAGCTCGGTGTCGATCTAATATCAAGCATATTCCTTGCTTGTTCGTGACATTGACCCGCAGTAATGCCAAAAACCAACTCCAATTCTCATAGTTCTCCCTGTCAACAATGGCAAAGGCAAGAGGAACGGGGCATTTGTTACCGTCCTGAGTCGCAGCAATCAGTAGCACGCCCCTAAACTTGCCATATAGATGCGTGCCATCAACTTGTATGAATTGCTTACAGTAAGGAAACGTGGCAATGCATGGCTTGAATGCCCAGAAAACTCGGTTGAAAACATGTTTCTGCGGATCGACACGATTATCAACTGTGACAAATTCATGGGACTCCAACTTGAACAGCGCCTGGTCACAGTAGCCTAAAATGTCCAACCATTTGGGGAGCACTTCATACGATTTGTCCCAATCACCGTGCACCTTCACGATTGCCTTTTGTTTCGCCTTTCATGCTTTTCTGTACGAAATCTTGTATCCGTACATGCCTTCCACCCTCTCTTGTATAAGCGAGATTGGGATGTCTTGCTTCATTTTAATCATCTCCAGGATCAGGGAACTGATATACTCGAAATCCAGAGACTTGTGGTCCTGTGTCAAACTAGCATTAATACATGTGTGGGGCCCTGAAAATCTAGTTATGGTCCAAGTGTTACAATTCTTCAGTTTCACCGCTCTGAGGTGGAAATTGCATTGGTCCCCAAATTTATCACACTTCAATGATAATCTTCTGGTATCCGACTCCTCCACGTAATAACTGTGGTGCCTTCTGATGTGGTAATGCTTGGTTGCAGCGATTAAAGCCTCCTTGCAATCGAACTCTTGCCTAACCTGCAAGTCCTCCATGTCGTAATCATAGGTTGGCTTCATTATTTTCGGAAATTCATTTGGCTTCCGTATCGCATCCCAATCAATGTCAGAGAAGACAGCAGCCTGGGGGACACCATATGATGTTGTGCAGCATTACCACCCCTCACACACCGCGTTGGTACACTGTCTGCATGTGTTGCCGCACGTTCTTCGTCATCTGTGTCATGATCGTCACTGCTACTGCAGGACACCTCATCGTCTTCAAAACCAGACTCTAGGTGGGCATCCATTAATACGGGATCGATAGATTCTTCTTGTACGATCGGCAAGGCACGTGATGAACCTACCAAGGTTTAGGGTGCATTTATCGGGGTAACACTTGCAACAGATGAGTCCAGCGCAGGAGTATGACTATCAGAAATGTGGAACTCAAATCCACCTGTGTAAGGACGGCCTTCCCCCACCATCGAACAACCAGTGTTAACATAAACCACTGGATCCACGGGTGGTGCAATTCTTGTAACTCTTTCATCAAAACCAAGGTTGGAAGCGCGCAATTCGGATGTGATCACGTCCACGTACAATTTCATGGCTGTCATCGTCGGATGTTGTTCGTAGCTTGCTATCGCGCATGCCAAGTCTTCATCGTCATCCAATTCGTATGCCATGTACTGAGCCTCTGTTTGATGCTGTGGAAACCTGTAAACAATCTTCCCCACAGCTTGACCTTCGTGAAGCTTCAGTCGAGCATGAATTCTAGCCCGCAAAACATCCATACTGCTGCATCCTCTTACTTTCAATGCCTTTGGAGGAGGTCCATCGTACATTATCCCCTCTAATCCCTCAACAATTGTACCGTTTGAATATATAAACACAATTAAACTTTTCTTCATCTTCTGATATTTAGCTGCACAATACTCGCTGCACCCCCACATGGAGAAGTAGTCTCATATACAAATTTTGTTATCATAAATGAGTATACTAGTATTTAATACTATAATTAAAAATGAACGCGATGTATAACTATTTTGCAAGGTATTCTATTAATTCTATGAAATAACAGGTTTATTTTCTTCGACCAATCTAAGGTTATTTCTTTTCCAAAACTAATATAAAATCTGACTATATAATTTTACCTACTTAAATATCACATCAAATATAAGAACTGCGAAATACATTATCTACAATATCTACTATTTAAATGCAAAAAAGTTCAAATTTGTAATAACAATATCCTACTTTTTCAAGGCTTTTGATTACATTCACATTTCCCAAGATCTTTTTTAGTACCTCTCTTATGATACATTAAGATCTCACATGATCCAGTTCTCTAAATATGGCTTTCACCTAGGTCGTAAGACTTATATTAGGACATCCTTCTTTATCTGGTTGGTTATTATTTTAATAGCACACCCTATCACATTACATATAAAGTTCTACGACATTTTCATAAATCATAACTTCACATCTTAAATCATAATTTTGCAACATAAATCATAACAATTAATATAAAATAAATAATTCTATATTATTAATATCATTATATTTTAAATAAATTTCTCTACCGATATAAAAAATATTTTCACTACGACTATATAAAAATTATAGTATAAGCATAAAATTCCTGAAACTACTAACCGGTGAGTATTCGGAGAAGCAAACAGAAAAAATGCTCTGCATGAAAGAAAAATTTGTTAGATAATTTAATAATTTCAATCTCTAAATAAAAATTATTAGATGTTATTGTATCAATTATAAAATTATGCAACAATCACGCTAAATTAAATTTATTTTGTAGGATAATATATTAAAGAAATAAAAATAACAATATATATAAAATTTTATTGATGTATATTCAATTTAAAATATATTGTTCGAATTTTTATATCAAGAAAATATTAATCAATTTTAAAAAATATTTATTTTTTATTCCTAACTCATCTCATTAAAACTAAAATATATAGTAGGTTATTTCAATCAACGTTTTCCATAACATGAATTTCTAAAAAAAAAATATATTTGATCATTAAAAATAACTTGATGCATAAAAAATATTATATTATATTAAATTAATATTATTCAATATATTCTATTTCAACTTTTAATACAATGATTGAAGAAATAAAAAAAAATCATCTGCAAGGTACATGAAATGAAAAACAAATTATGCGCGAACTATAAACCCTCCGAGAACTTTCAGTTGATGTATTTTAAATTTAAAATATACTATTTAAAAAATATCATTAACAAAAACTTAAAATATTGTCATAAATTATAAAATATAATTAATTATTGTAAAAAAAATATTGTCAATAACATGTTAGTTTTCTAACAAATATAATATGTTTAAGTTTCAATTTTTTCTAAATCCTAGATCATCACTTCACATTATAAGCCATAATAATCAAAATAAATTAAAAATTATAATATAAATGTCAAAATTCTACAAACACTAACCAATAAAAATCACAAACTATCACAGATCACATATATTTATAAAATTCTTTCCTAAAGCCTAGATCATCATTTCCCATCATAAATTATAATAATCAACATGAAATATAAATTATAATATACATACAGAAATTATAAAAATACTATCCAATGAAAAACATAAACTATCACATATCATATAAATTTGTATAAATTTTTTCAAAATCCTAGATCACCACTTCACATCATATATCATAATAATTAACATAAAATAAATATTATAATATAAATACAGAAATTATCAAAATTTAAGCAAATAAAATTTATAAATCATGACAAAAATTATCACAGATCACATATATTTATATAATTTTTTTCTAAATCGTAGATCATTATTTCCCATCGTAAATCATAATAATCAACGTGAAATATACATTATAATATACATACAAAAATTATATAAAAATACTAATCAGTAAAAAATATAAACTATCACATATCATATAAATTTGTATAAATCTTTTCTAAATCCAAGATCACCATTTCATATTATAAATCATAATATTAACATAAAATAAATATTATAATATAAATACAAAAAATGTTAAAACTTAAATAAATAAAATTTATAAATTATAACAGAAATTTCTCTCTAACTCTTTAATCATCACTTCAGATCATAAATCATAATAATTCATTTAAAAAAATATAACATAATAATAAAAATTACAAATATACTAACCAAACAAGAGTTGACTGGGATAAGATTTGCTCCAAAGTAAAAAATACTTCCGAACGCAATGTACAAAAATAAGAACGGATGATGAACGAACTGTGGCTACAACTTTTACGAACAAAAAAGAGAAGTAAACTGCGAAATGGCTTCTGAGTGAGAGAGGGTTTGAGAGAGGCAGAACTGCGAAATGGATTTTGAGTGAGAGAGGAGACGGCTGCGTGAGGGTTTGGGGAAGGGAGGAGGGTATAAATAGGGGGGGAGGCGCCTGATGAAATGGCGCCCAGGGGGGGTTCGAATTTAAAGGGCGAATTTAAAGGGCGCCTGATGAAATAGGGGGTTCGAATTTCAAATTTAAAGGGCGCCCAGGGGCGCCATTCCATCTGGCGCCCTCCATACGGAGGGCGCCATTCAAATTGGCGCCTCCCGCATGGAGGACGCCACCTCAAACGGCGCCTCCAAAGGGGAGGGCGCCACTTTGAATGGCGCCTCCAACCTCCACGGGCGCCAATTTAAATGGCGCCCTGCGTATTTTGGTAATATGTTTCCAACCTGCCATAAAATGGTAAATTATTTTGAAAATTTGCGTAATCGGGTATTTTAGCCTCACATAACTATAAGAAGTACGTTTGCGCGATTGCCGCTATGGGCAATTTGGTAGAAAGACCCATTAACATGAGTGCACGGACCGTACATTGTGTAATCATAGAGGTAATGTGAACTCCTAAAAGGTGTTAATAAAAACATACATTTACATTACTACATTATTTTGGAGAAGATTCGTTTATTTATTTATTTTTGGTGAGATAAGATTTGTATATTTAGAGACACAATAAAATTCTTTTAATAGTTAGATGAGTGATATTAGTCATTAACAATTACAAATGATCATTAGTCAAAGAAAATTGTATAAAAGCGTGAAGTGGATTTTTAGTAAAAATTTTAGACTATAATGAGGATGAATTTATCATAAAAATAGCTAGTAAGGTGCATGAGTATAGAACTAGTAAGTGAAAAATCAAAGAATAAAATGGTTTTAAGAGACTAATGATTGATACAATCAAAGAATTATAGATAAAAACTAATTAAGAATGTTTGGATAACATATGTGAGAATTATGCAAGATAACTTTTGTGTTATGCACATACATATATGCTAATATTTATGTACACACATACACACACACACACTATGGATGATATTATTTAATATTATACTGATATATTATTATTATTATTATTATTATTATTATTATTATTATTATTATTATTATTATTATTATTATAAGTGATATTACTATTATTAATATTATCAATGCTAATACCATTATTGATATTATTGTGAGAGCTAATGTTAATATTGACAGTATCATAGTTATAAATATCGATCTTATTAAACTTGAAGGTAACTATATGATTATATAAGATGTTACCTATGTATGTGACATTAAGATAGTTAGGATGTGTAAATCTCATAATTTCTTTATAATAGTGCAATTAATGAGTGGACAAACATGAAAAAAGGTGAAATTCTTGAGTAATTCAAGAGGATTGTGTGGGAATTGTGAGATTTTGTGAGTCAAGGGTTATGTAACAATTATATTAAAGAAAAGGGTGAAGAAAGGAAATCCATGAGATTAGATGCTACTATTTAGGAAACATCAATCAATTAGAACTAATAGGAAGTTTGGATATATAAAAAGGTTTAAGACAGAAACAAGGCCCCTAAAACTTAAAAAATGCTTTAGCATAGCCAAATGAACAATTAGGTGTTTAAGCATCCTACTTAAAATAAAAACTTACATGTCGAAGGGACTTATGAAGTTATCCCTAAGTAAATAGTATTTGTAAGATTAGTACCTAGAAACATTAGTGCTACAAGCATAATAAGACTATAAGAATTAGAGGATGAATTTTTTTAAAAGGGAAGTACTATCAAAACCTCTTTAAAATTTTTGTTAATTTAGATTTCCATCATGCATGTTATGAGAAAAATAATTAATAGATTTCTATATGTGAAAATTTTTGAAATAAAAGTTTTATGAGGAATAAATAAATCCTAGAAGGAGAATATGTATAAGAAAGGAAAAGACAATTAATTAAATATTGAACACTAAATAAAACTTTTAGATAAATAGAAAATAAATTATTTGAGTAGGCATAAAATGGGAAATACAAAAGGTTTAGCTAAGAAAAAGTATACGAAGTAAAATAAATGAAAGTGATAAGTGTTTGGACATAAGCATATGAGTATAAAGAAGATTTAGGATAAAAGTATAAAAATGCCCTTGCCCCTATTTAACATAAATTTCAACCTCCATCCTATTATTCTCCATTTCCCTAAAACTTTAACCTCACCTCCCTCACACTCTTCTTTTATCTCATATTTAATCAAGAAAGTTTGAAGATAGATCACCATCAAGTTCACACATAATCAAGGTAAGGCTACTCATATCTTCATTAATCCTTAGAGCATCCTTTTCATATTTTCTTTAAAATTAGCTAAAATGCAAAGATTGAGTTAAAAGGAGAAAATAAGAATCCTAACTCTTAAATTATTCATTCTGGATGATTAGGAGCCATCAATCATCAATTTTAGACTCCTTAGATTGATTAAATGACCATTTCATAGGCTTGAGAGGATTTAGGTAGTTAAGGGCCTATGTCATAGTTTTATTTTATACTTTATTTAATGTATGAGATATGTTAGATAGTATGCATAAATAAAAAGCTAATAATGGTGAAATCTAAAATAATTTTATTAATTAATTTCTTAAAGGGAATATAAAGTCAATAATAATTTCTAATGTCTTCCAATAATTAGCATTTGTTAAAGGCTCAATCAACATAAGGTAGGTTTGTTAAAGTAAAGTAACTTATTTAATTTGGTGATATGAAACAAGAAATTTGTGATATTCGATTACTAATTTTAGGTGTGACTTAATTAGGTCATCTTAATAGTATTAAGGGTCTAAAGGCATAAAGTTGGGCTTTAGTTCATAAAATGGATAAGAATAAGTATTGTTCATCTAACTATCTAAGAGTTATATATGATGCAATTGGCAAGTGTTATCTATCTAAATAGTCAAATCTTAGGTGATCAGCCAAAGTTAACTTAAGACTAGATGAAATATGGATTTTAGTCCACTAGAAAATCTCAATAATGTGATTTTCTAAAGTTATAGTGAGGGATATTAGTTTAAACAAAATAGTGGGAGAAACATTTAATGAAAAACCTTATTAAATGATTAAAATTAATACTTATTTTGCATATTTATGTTATAGACATAAATGGCAAACACTTTAAATAACCTATCACCATAATTGGCCCTTAAGAAGGACAAAATAATTAGGACAAATTTCCTAGATTAGTACAAAAAGTCATATATCCTAAAAAGACCTATTCCTCAGCCACTTGAAGTTCATGCACCTTGTGCTAGAAAGATGTTTATAAAAAGCATCATGGTAACATTTTAGACGTTAGTTGCCTTGTGTTCACTATTATTGACTCTAGGCTTCAAAAGCAACATGAAAGCATGGAAGTTCATGACACCATTAAGCATATAAAGAAACTTTATAAAAAGCAAACTCAACATGAAAGGTATAACATCTCCAAAGCATTGTTTTCATGTGAATTGGTAAAAGGAAATCCGGTTAGGCCTTATGTACTCAAAATAATTAAGTATATTAAAAACTTTAAGCAATTGGATTTTTCACTATGCCAAAAGTTAGCTATTGATGCAATTCTACAATCATTGCTAAAAAATTATAGTCAATTTGTCATGAATTATAAGATGAACAAAATTAACAAATCATTGCAAGAATCATTACGCATGTTGAAAACTACTAAACAAATTTGCAAAAGGCAAAGTCCAATACCATAATGATGGTACAAAAAAAGTAAGAGTAAAAGCAAGGGTCAAGAACAAGAAGGATTCTAAATCCAAAGGTAAAACCAAGCCAAATCCTCTATATTGCCACCTGAAGGTGGTATGGCTATGGAAGGGATTTGCTTCCATTGCAATGAGACTAGTAATTGCAAGTTCTACCTAAAGATATGAAAAGGAAGAAAGAAAGTGAGACTTTTAATTTAGGTATTTTTGTTATAAAAGTTAATAAATACCAGTTTATAATATAAATACTAAACAATTCAAATCCAATTATCTAAACCTAACCAATCTCTAGCACTGTCGCTTAAGCCATATAAACAAGTAGCTTATATCTAAGTTCTATAAAAATGGATTCTTGGATTTATTTAATTTTGAATCATATAAGATGTGCGAATCTTGTTTATTAGGGAAAATGACTAAAGCTTCATTCACTGGACACAATGAAACAGCTAATGATCTATTACGCATCATACATATTAATGTATAGGGTTTTAGTACTTTATCACATTTATTGATGACTTTAGCAGATATGGATATGTGTATCTTGTGAAAAATCGATAAAAATACTTTGAAAAGTTTAAGGAATTCAAAAATGAAGTATGAAACCAACTTGTCAAAAATATCAAAATAATTCAATCGTATCAAGGTGAAAAGTAATTAAGCCAAAAATTTGATGACTATATAAAAGAATATGGTATAGTATTATAACTTACTCCATCTAGAATACCACAGTGGAATGTTATGATAGAAAAAAGGAATCGCACACTATTAGATATAGTGTAGTCTATGATGAATTATGTAAATCTTCCAATTTCCTTTTAAGGACATTCTCCAAAGATAGCTATTTTTACATCTAATCATGTTCCCTCTAAATAGTTGAAAAATATGGACTGGGAAATATCCTATGAAGGTTTAAGGTTGCAAAGCTTACATAAAATGTCAGGTCTCTAACTAGGATAGGCCCAAATGTGATAAATATTATTTTGTAGGGTATCCCAAGGAAATCAAAGGGTACCATTTCTACAATCCTACTTAAGACAAAGTGTTTATTGCATAAACTAGTATTCTTCTAAAAGGAGAATTTGTTTCTAAGAAAACCAATGGGAGAAATATAAAATTCAAAGAAATTAAGAATTAAAAAATAATATAAAATTTATAAAAGAATCTAAATGAAGGTTATAAGTTACTATGGAACAGGAATCCCTTCAAGTAACACAAGGCGTATGTAAATTTAGTAGGACACATTATAAACCTAATTGATATGGATTTCTTAAGGCCCAAAATGGTGATGTATTGCTCATAGATCAAGATAAGCCTACAACCTATTAAGAAGTTATTAATAGGCCAAACTCTGAGAAATAACTTAAAGCCTAAGATGGAAACCATGTATGCTAACTAAGTATGGATTTTAGTTGATCCACTTAAAGGTTTAAAACCTATTGGATGCAAGTGGGTTTTCAAGAAAAAAAACTAACATAAATGGTAATGTACAAACCTTGAAAAGGCAATTAGTCACTAAAGGTTTTAGGTGAAATTATGGTATAGACTATCATAAGACCTATTCTCTAATTTCAATGTTGAAATCCATCCAAATTTTGCTTGCTATTGTAGCTTTTTATGATGAGAAAATCTAGCAGATGAATATCAAAACTACTTTTGTTAATAAGAAACTTTTTGAGGATGTGTACATGAAACAACTTGAAGATTTTTTCATTCTTGAAAATGCTAGAAAAATATGTAAGCCACAAAGATTCATCTATGGATTAAAGCTAGCTTTTCAAAGCTAGAAATCTTTGTTTTGATGATGCAATCAAAGAGTTTGATTTTATTAAAAAAAGGAAGATGAATCTTGTGTTTACAAAAGGGTTATTAGAAGCACAATTATTTTCCTTATACTGTACATGGATGAAATAATATTTATCAAAAATGACATTCCTACCCTATAGGCTATAAAAACTTGGTTAGAGAATTATTTTTCAATGAAAGACTTAGGCAAAGCTGTATACATGCTAGGTTTCTAGATTTATGGAAATAAATTAAGAAAATTACTTAAGTCAGAGTACATATATTAATAAAGTGCTAAAATGGTTCAGTATATAAGAGTCCAAAAGGGGATTCTTACCTATGTACATAGTATAAGTTTGTCTAAAGCTCAATGTCCTACATCATAAGATGAGAAAGACTACATGAATAAGATTTCATACACATCAACAATTAGATTTATCATGTATGTCATACTATATACTTATTTGAATGTCTCTTATGGCCTAAGCATGACAAATAGGTACCAGTCAAAATCAAGCAAGAGTCACTGGATTGATATCAAGAATACCCTTAAGTACTTGAGAAAAATTAAAGATTCATTTTTATATATGGAGGAGAAGAGGAATGAATTGTAAAGTGTTACACTAATACTAGTTTCTAGTCTAATAAGGATAATTCTAGATCATAGTTAGGTTATGTGTTTTACTAAAGTGGTGATATTGTAATCTAAAAAAGTTCGAAGCTTGAAATAATGGTTGATTCTACCATAAAAGCTAAATATATTACTACCTTTCATGTATAAAAAAAGGCTATTTGGATTTTAAAAAGTTCATAATTGAACTTGATATAGCTCTTAACATTTCAAACTAGTAAACTTATATTGCGATAAGGTCATTGAATAGGATAAGAAATATAGATCTCACCAATGATCCAAAGTATATACTTTAGTGCTCCTATCTCATCTGTTAAATAGTTAACGGGTAAGATGTAAAGATATGCAAAGTACCAAAATACAACAATATTACTAACCCACTAATAAAGCTTCTACTGTAGTAGAAGCATGATGGCCACACAAGGTTATTTGTTATTAGATACATGAATCATTCACTCTCGTTCAAGTGAAAAATTATTGGTGTATGCTTTAGTGGTTAATCATAGAATAATTGTATTTGCATACATTATATTATGTTTTCTTTGTAAAAGCATTTTGATTATTGAGTGTAATGTTATATCTATGTAATATAAGTCAATATAACAATTGTCCCTAGAATAATTTATATTATTCTTAAAATATTCCTAATTAAGTATTATTGTAAATTAGGCTAATAATAATGCATCGAGACTAGTATATATGTTAATTGATAACCATAATTATGGATATAAGATATTAAGTCAAATGCATAAAGATATTTTAAAGAATAAATATATTAGATTGACCCCCTATGAGAATGCTATATGGATCACTATATGAATGTCATAAGCATTCCCTACATGAGGAATCACATACTTTAACACCATCAAATATCACCTATAATAGAGTTAGCTTAAAAAGTAATGATTAGGTATACTATAAATTATGCAAAGAGATATAAATAATCTAGATGGGATTTTATCCCCCCTATGCAGAAGGAGTAATGTTCATAAGCCTTTTGTTTAAGTGAGACTATACAATGCATGGTCATACTCAAATAGATTAATATGTAATATTGATTCATTTATTTTAGTTAATCTACTAAGGAATTAAGAAATATATTAATTGAATTATAAAGAGAATGACACACTCCATGCCTCAAGTTCAATTTATATATTCAAGATAAAGAGGACTAAACTACATGAAACATTAGTTGTGATTAGGTTAGCTTAAAAAGTAGTGATTGGATATACTATAAATTATGCAAAGAGATATAAGTAATCTAGATGGGATTTTATCCCTCCTATGTAAAAGGAGTGATGTTCATAGGTCCCTTGTTTAAGTGAGACTAAATAATGCATGATCATGCTCAAATAGATTAATTTGTAATATTAATTCATTTATTTTAGTTAATCTACTAAGGAATCAAGAAATACATTAATTGAATTATGAAAAGAGTGACACACTCCATGCCTTGAGTTCAATTTATATATTCAAGACAAAGAGGACTAAACTACATGGAACATTAGTCATGGAAAAGTTAGGTCAAATCATTGACATTCACCCTACGTAAGTGGTAATGATGTATCATTAAATACTACTCATTGTTTACAAAACTAAAATAGGATTTTAAGATCACCACCAATATAATAAGAACTTATAGGGTCACTCATAAAAAGCATGTCAAATATTAAGGTCATAGTATAATTAGAAACTCTTAGTCAAACTAAGGCTCCTAATTATGATAGGCCTAATAGGATTAAGCTTCACTAAGTAATAGCATAATATGAGTGGGCTATACTTAGAGGACACTAGAAATAGCCTTATTATTAACTAAAGTTTTTTTTTTAGGTCTAGTCAATAACCAAAGCCTAATTATCTCCTTTCTTAAGGTAGTTCTAGTTAAATATCAAAATAGGATTAGAAACCCCAATGGTTATCATCCATGAGATAAAAAAAGTGTCATAAGGTTCTTAAGTGATTGATCTATAACTAAAAAAGTATCACAATAAGAACAATGATGAAAAATATTAATCTCATTTGATCAAATTGGAGTATTTGATCGCTTATATGGATATCATAGAGGCATTGCCTCGCTTATATGGATATCATAGAGATGTTACCTTTTCAAACGGCATTCTTGATTCATGAATCTTATTCATTTATTCATAATGAGATCTAATCATGATTAATTATTGTTTAAGATTAACCATTTATGAATTTGTGATTAAATCATTTAGATGTTAAATGATCAGAACTAAGATAAAACACTGACACTAGTTTATGCTTCTTAAGCTTAAATCCTTGGTAGGTTTTAGAGTAATTTTAAAATTTTTCACTGTGCTTTTTAATATGAAACCCAATAAAGATATTAGAGTACTTACTTATGAGGGATAAGTATAGTTTAGGAAGATAAGGAAAGGTTTATGAAAGAACTATTTATGACGGATAAGAATGGTTTAAAAGGATAAAGATGAACCAGTAAGGGATAATGTGGACTCGAAAGTCATAAAAAGACTTACTTTTTTCTTATATTGTTTATTATGAGCATTACATGTAAAAATTATGATGTGATTATGTAATTATGATATATGCATAATATCATGATAAGATCATGATATTAACATAGAGAGATTTAAGGTATGTTTGAGTGAAAGTCTATACTACCATGATATCATTGACAAGTGTCATGATTACAATTGAAATTAAAACAAAATTATCAATTTCATCATCTAAATTGTAAGGTGCTAAGAAAATGGTTTTTAAATTACATTAAATGGCTAATTTTATCCTTAAATAATAATCCATACAGATGATTTCATCCTTTTATACAAATATTCAGGATGAAATCATCTATATGGACATTATTTCGAAAGAAAATAGACCATTTAATATAATTTAAGGACCATTTTATCAATGCCTTACAATTTTAGGGGCAAAATTAATAATTTTATCTTAAAATTAATTAATACTATTGGAAAGTGATATGTTTGATTTAAATGTTTAGGTTTTGCAAAAAGGCAAATCCAATTGGTAAGTGTACAATTATTATTCATGTTTAACTATATTTAATTGTTTACTTACTAAGCTTCGAACTTATCCCTTTATGCATTTTTCTTTTACTAGTACTCAAGTTGATATCCCACCAACACTTTAAAAGTAAACTCCCTAAACAAAGAAGGTATAGCTTGGATAGTATTGGATAGTTATTGTAGATGTTTTGGGTTATCACCTATATAAGATAAGAAAGGTGGAAAAATGGTTTTTGGTCTAATTACGACTGGTTAAATCAACTTATTCCTGAGTTAACCAGTTTGAAACAGCTCTTATACCTTATATAACTAAATCATATTTTATTGAATGAAATACTCTTATCTTTCTTCCTATTACACGGAGACCTTTCCTAAATTTTTATGCAAACTTTATTTGTATTATAGTATATTTGAATTAGGCTATTGGAAATTGGGTATTAGGTTCCACATTAGTCATGCTAAGGTTGGGTTGTGACAAGGAAGCCATACAATATCTATTATTTAACAAAATCGATATGGTATATATGACATTCCTCATTAGGTTTTAAAAATCTAATGTTGAATATCGAATTTCAACAATAGTTATTTCATAACAACTAATGTATTTAACTTAATAACTAACATCCTATTGATTAAGTTATATGTCCTATGAAGAAATGATAATGTCTTATTCAATAGATGAACTGATGTTGTTTAACTTTTTAATGTTGATTATATAATTGGCATCATAACATATTTTTAATGACAACTCAATTAGACTTTAATTGAAAACTAATTTATAATTCACTTAACAATCAACATATATCAATAATTCTGTAATAGTGAACATTTGCTCCTCTTACCTAACCATACCCTTCAAGCATTTCAAATTCATCATCCATTAACACTTATAATGAAATTATAGTTTCGATGCTTACAAACCCTGCTTTTTGCTATAATAGTTAGAATTTTTTAATACTACAATTAGTAATTTTTAAATAGTTGAAGCAAATTGGTACACTCAGTGGGGCACAATTAAGTTTTTTAACCTCATAACCTTTTGATTTATGCATTTAAGGAATGGAAATTTTAAATTATTAAGAGCTATGAATACAAACCATTATTTTTTATGTCTTCCTTATGATAATCCTGTATTTCAAGAGGGATATCAAGGTTTTGTCTCTTCCACCCTATCCAAGGCTCGATCCTTGGTGTATGCATTAAGTAATTTAACCACTCTTACTATTACTAAATAAAAGGAAGATATCTAGAAGATGTTAATGATAACCAATAATTAGAAATTATGATCAAGAATGCTAAAAATTTAGATCCCAATTCAAATATTGACCAAAGCAATGTTATTTAGAATAAGCTAAATTAAAGTCAGGGTATACACTAAAAGATTGGCTACCAAAAACGATCACAAAGAGGATAGTTGAAGTAACAAAAATACTCTTAATAACAACAAAATGAATAATGATAAAAAAAACTAACATTGGAGAGCCTATAAGATTACCCCATAAAATGCCTTATAGCATGCCAACTGCTAACAAATATAATCAAGTGATTACTTTTAATGATCATGGTTAACAAACTAACAAAATGAACATGCAACTAAGCAATCATGTTAAAGGTAATAACCGTAACCTAACCTTTCAAAGCTTACAGGTATTACAACAACAAATGGAAAAAGCAATCATAATATGATTCACATGTTATCACAATAAATTGCAACCATTTTGAAACTTAAGCTTCAAGAAATGATTACTAGCCAAACATAGTGAACCAGACATTAAAGAGGATTACACAATAGTTTGGCCTCTAATATGATAACAACTAAGAATCTGAAAGAAAGTAAACTAATGTTGAACCCTTTAATTCTAAGTACATTAAAGCTAAATAGCTCAAATTTGAATAGGTAAGGATAGCTACAAGAGGAAAATAACTGAGAAAAGTATCATAATGTGATCCACACAATTGAGGTGATAAAGTGTATGATTGGTAGTAAAATTAGGAGATACCAAATCAATAGCAAGAATAATAATAAAATTATCAAGGCTTGGGTCAAAAGTTATTTGGTCAAGAGGTTACTAAATTAGTTAGAAGGCCAAAATATATACCTAAATTATTGAGGAGCTCTCCTAGAATGGATTCATTAACTTGAACTCCTTAAAAGGTTCAAGATGCTCAAATTTACTACATTCTCTAGTGAAGATAATTAATTAACCATAAAGTATATCAACAGATTTATTGCCAAAGGTAAATAACTAGTCTTAAATGAATTCTTGAAGTTGAGACATTTCCCTTTGTCTCTAACATGAACAATTTTCTCTTAATACTCAAGATTAACCCCAAACTTGATACATTCATGGGCTCAAATAGAATATTTGTTCCATTATTAGTTTTACCAATGATAATTAGTTTTGCTTAGTGTATTCATATACTTAAGTGGGATTAACTAATTTATTCAATGTAAAGAAAAAGTCAATGAAACCAATTGAAGAATACTTGTTTAGATTTCAATAGGTCAAAAGTAAATGCTTTATACAAGTAGTTGAAATCACAATTATGAATACAATAATGGTAGGATTTGATTATGCTATCTACAAATTGCTTCTTAATCAAAACATTACTAACACGGCTAAGTTAGCTAAAAAAATTAAGAAGACTGAGCAGTTACAACAAGGGAAGAATAGAAAGTTATACTGAATACATTTCAACAAGGAAAAATGACTTATATGGGGAAAGAAATTGATGAAAAGAGTGATAACAAAATTCATTTAGCCGAACTTAAACCCAACCTTCATTACACATGTTCATTTAAGAAAGATAAAATGGACTATATCAATAAAAATAAATATACTCTTTTAATATTAATAAGATTGATCAAATGTTTGACATGTTTTTAAAGGATAAGCAAATCAAGTTGCCTGAAGGTCACAAATTTCTATGTAAAGATGAAATAAAAGATAAAAAGTGCTATAAATACCAAGACATATTCAATCATGATATTATTAGCTATGTTTGTTTCAAAGAAATGATCAAGAAGGCCATTAAAAAAGATGTCTAAAGTTTGGAGACAAAGGTAAAAAGAAATATATGCTAGTTGACGAAGGTCCTTTTCCAATTAGGTTAAGCTATATTAAGTTAATTAATGGATTTAACTTATTTGATATAGATGTGAATGTCACGGCTTACTACAAGTATGACAACCCTTGGATGCACCTTTATTCCTAGAGGTCAACCCACAAGAAAGAGAATGTAATATAAATTTTATAAAAGTAATATAATGTGAATATGACATTCTCAAGATGTGCCCCTAATATGAGAAATAATAAAATGAGCTAAGGGTAATAATGTACATGAAATGATCGAAAGATCAAATCAAACCAGAGATCTAAAAATTAGCAAATGAAAGAAAAGAAATGAAGAAATAGGTTAAAGAATTTAAGAAGGATAAAAGAAAAGAGAAATTGATCTTTAATAGTTTAAATTGCCATTGGCCTAAGAAGGGGACAAGAATCCATATTAGCATGAGAAAGCTAAGAAAAGATTATTTAAAGGAAGAATAGATAACAAATGAATTATATGGAAAAGTTAAGAAAATCTAAAAGCCGAACTTACATGAGAGAAAAAAGTTGAAGATGCAATAATTGTTATGAAAAACTTGTAACAAATAAGACTCAAATAAGAAGGATGCAAAGGTAAACCATGTATAGAAGGAAGCAAAAGGAAAGCTACTAACATACAGTACTGTTTGGCCTAGGTGAATTAAGCGATACAAACAAAAATGATAAGAAAAAATCTATTGTCCAATAGCTAAAAACATAAGGAGAAAGATAGATTTCAATGTTGATATGGTGATTATTCTACCATTATTATTTGTCATATCCAAGGAAAAAGAAACTATTAAAGATTTCGAAGAAGAATCACTGTGGTGCAAAGTTTAATGAAGATATAGTTGGAGAATTTGAATACCTGACTAAGCAAATGAAGAATTACTTAAGGTCTTTGCACATTAAGGCCTATATAAATGGTTAATTTTTGAACAAAGTCTTGATAGATAAGATGCCATAGTAAACTTAATGCCTAAATCTACCTTTGTTCAATTAGGAAAATAGCTAAAAGATTTAAAGCCATCTAATGTTACTTTGTTTAATTAGGAAAATAATTGAAAGATTTGATGCCATCTAAATTTATTATAAAAAACTTTAGTGGAATAATATCAAATTTAGAAGGGATAATTTTAGTCAAGCTTAAATTAAGGTCAATAGCTAAACCTACATTGTTTATAATGATACCTTTGAAAGTTAGCTATAACTAATTGCTTGGTAAGGATTGGATCTATATTGTATAGTAGTACCTTTGACACTATAGCCAAATATGCTCATTTGGAAAGAGGACAACATGATCGAATGCATAGAAGCTAATAACACTTCATGCTACATGTAGCAATACTATACCAAGTTTAAAATATACAATCATAGCATCCAACTCTTGCATATAAGCAAATGCATTGACTCATCAACTTTTGAGATGTGTCTTTTAGATACATCTAGCTTTAAGATAATCCCAAAGGTTGAAATATCGAGATCAATACTATAAATAACTTACTTAGTTACCCGTCTATGTTATTGAGCAAACTTATACAAAAGTTCCAAATTATATTTACAATGATAGCCCTCTTGGATTCCATGAATCTTTTATTAAAAAGGACACTAAAAAAGTTAAAAGTCTAAGATTTGTTATAGGAAGTCAATTTAGGAACAAATAAAGAACCAAGGTTAACATTCATCAATGCAACATTACTAGATGATATTATAGAGCAAATAGTCAATATTTTGAGGAGATATAAAGATTGTTTTACTTAGAAATATAACCAAATGATAGGACTAAGTCAGGACTTAGTAGAACGCAAGCTACCAATAAAAAGAAAGATTTTGACCACATAAATAATTCTTGGCATTTCACATTGGAAATTATATTGAAAATAAAAGAAAAGATAGAAAATTTTTCAAAAGCTAAGTTTATAAGAACTATCAAGTATGCCAAATAGATCTCTTATGTAGTACCTATGATAAAGAAGAATGACAAATTGAAGGTATTTATAGATTTTAGAGATTTAAATAATGTTACAACTAAAAATAAATACCCTATACTAATTACAGATATGCTTATAGATTTAGCCTTAAGCTATGTAGTGGTGAGCTTAATGGATGGTAATGTTGGGTAGAATCAAGTCTACATAACTAAGGAAGACATGTTGAAAATGATGAGTAATTTATAGATATGAATAGGTAGTTATATCATTCAGCCTAAAGAATGCGAAGCCACTTACCAACATTCTATGAACTCCATTTTTCATGACATATTTGGTAAGTTGAATAAGGTTTATATTGATGATTTAATAGTGAAAGAAATTTTTTATGCATGTCATCTATAAAACTTGAAAGAAGAATTTGATTGAATATGCCATGATAATTTGAAAATGAATCAGTTAAAATATGCATTCAGTAACTTGGTCAAAAAAATTTTAGGCTTCTTAATACATCAAAAAGGGATTAAGTTTGACAAGAACATAACTAAAGCTATAATAGAGACCTAAGTATCAGCCAATAAGAAAGAAATGTAGAGCTTTCTTAGGAAGGTAAATTTCTTCAAATGGTTTATCTCAAATTTATTTAGTCAAGCTAAGGTGTTCTTACCTCTTTTAAAATTAAAGGACATCAAGCATTTTGAATGGAAAGGTGAACATCAAGATACATTTAAAGATATTAAAATTTACTTAACCAATTCACCTGTAATGTTTTCCCCCAATCAAGGTTAACGTATTATGTTATATGTTTCAGTCTTAGATGATGCAATAGGGTGTTTCTTAGCCTAAAAGAATGATGAAGGCTAAGAAAGAACTGTTTATTATTTGTTAAGAAATATAAATATAACAAAACAAAAATATTTGACAATGGAACAACTATAACTTTCTTTATATTTTTCTAGCACAAAGCTTAGATATTATTTACTACCTATTACCATGCAAGTAATGACACAAATCAATATTCTTAAATATTTGTTAGCTTAGCATTTAATTCATGGCTAAGTAAGGAAGTACGCTTTAAGCTTGACCAAATTTACTTTGCAATATTGCCTATTAAAGGTTATGAAAAGGCAAGTGATGGGTGATTTTGTAGCCAAGCATACAACATGGCTAGTAGTATTTGACACTATTAACTATTAGAAACTTTATTTTAATGGCGTTTGCCATAAAGATAGTACTAGCATAGGCTTCTTAATGATAACACCACAAAGAAAGTCAATCGATGCATTCACATTAGACTCAAAGTGCTTGAATAATAAAGTCAAATATAAAGCATTAATCATCAACTTAAGACTTTTATTAGGATAAAGAGCATGTGAAGTTTATATTTATGATGATTCTTAATTAGTTATAAAAAAAATTACTAAGGAATATAAATGTGTAAGCCTTAGCATGGCTAGATATTTGACCATTGTAGTGATATTCTTGTATGAGTTCAATGATATGCTTATCAAGCATGTTCCTATGATAAATAATGAAAAAGCTAATGTTTTGGCTCAAATTACTTCTAAATGTAAGGTGAAAAAATTAACGCTAGTCACAAGGCAAACCTCAAATCAATTAACACATAAGAAATACTATAATCAAATATTAAAGATGTATCAGTCAATTAAAGAACACCAATTATCAATTACTTAATCAATCCATCTAATGATGTTAACCAAACAATTAGAGCCAAGACATTAAAGTGTTTCCTCCTTGATAAAGAATTATATGAAAGAGGTTTTGAAGGCTAGTTGCTAAAATGTTTAGAAAAGAAGTTGTAGCAACCATGATTGAAGTATATGAAAGCATATATGGTGCATAACAAGTAGAAGTCAAAATGAAATGGATCCTAATTCACAATGATTTATATTAGCCTAAATTGATAGGTGACTGCATGGATTATGCTAAAAGCTATAAAGCATGTAAAAAACAGAGGCTTATCTAGAATGTCCCAACTATCAAATTAAATATATCATCAAACCTTGGCCATTTAAAGGATAGACTATAGGCATAATTGGTAAGATCTACCCACCTTCTACTAAAGGACATCATTATATCCTATGGTAATTGGCTACTTTACAAAATAAGTTGAAGTAATAGTATACAAAGAAGTAAAATAGATAAATATCATTGATTTTATCGAAAATAAACTAATATGTAGATTCAACCTACTAGAAACCATTACAATTGATCGAAGGATAGTGTTTGCCAACTAGATGGTCAAAAAATATGTTGAATCAAGAAAAATCAAAATGTAAACATTTATCACATACTATGCATAGGCTAATGGCTAAGTCGATGAATGCCAACAAGTTAACTGTTGAAGTGATAAAGAAATACATTGGCCATTATTTTAGGAATTAGCATTGAATGTTGGATGGTACTCTTTAAGCTATCCAAAATTCACCTAAAAGATCGACTAAAACAACTCCATACAAATTGATTTTCAATCATGACATAATTCTACCAATCAAGGCTATAATGCAAGCTTTAAGAGCATACAAGTAGCATAAATTGCCACAAACTAATTATTATAACTTGATGATTGAAAATTTGGAATACTTGGATGAATGTCAATGGAATGCCTTGGATTCGTTAACATGAAACAAAATATTAACTAAGAAATACTATAAACATGTTAGAAATAAAAAGTTTGCTCAATGCCAACTAATATAGAAAGTAATCTTGTTAATGCAAATTAAAACAAGTTATGAAAATTGCTTACCTCATTAGGAAGGATCATTCTTAGTTAAAGATTGTTTTAATGGTAATAGCTATAAAGTTAGCAATGTCAAAAATGATAAAACTAAAAGAATCAATGGCAAGTTTTGAAAAAGTATGAATCAAGTTTTCTCAAAGCCCATGTGGCCAAAACCATGTAATGTAATCATTTAATGATTGATTGAAAACATAGCTAGAAATTATAATATATGAAATATAGGAAAATCTTCATTTTAATATCAAAAAGCTAAAGAAAATAGCTATGAACACAAATTTATATAGTCTAAAAGTTAACCAATTAAGTTAAAAATTCAAAATGCTACTACTTATTACATCTTAACTAAATCAAAAGGAACCTTGAAACTCAACCACTAAGCTTAGGCTATCTCTTTGTATTCTTGAATATTCTAACGTTCCCCCTTCATGTTAGGCAATTTAAAGTGAGTAGCTTCAAATTCTTTCATCTTCCACCTTGCCTACTACAAAAGAGCCTACTTTTCATCATTTATGATCTTAAACTTAGTTTCTAGTTGGAATAAAAGCTTCAATGCTTCTTCAAACTGTCATTAAAGCTCATTAATTTAATCCATATTTTGCTTCATGTCTGCAAACTAAAACTTGCATTTGATAATGAATTTAGCCTTTTTCTATTTACTATCTTTGAAGAATGTGAACAACTAACTACGGCATTGCTTTAAAGATAGAAATGCATTCTTAGTAATAATTGTTTTACTTACACTTTCACTTTCATTGAGCTTAGACAAAGTTCTAACTAAATTCTCCATAAAAGATCTTAGCTCAGTGGAGATACCCTCATTAACTAATAGGTTTTCTTGTAAAAATTCTAGTACAGCATCTAATTTCTATTGAAACTTAGGATCTTTGAATAAAGTTTCAAGTTCTTAACCAAGCAAAGCACCTAGTTCATTTCATGCCTTCTAGATTGCTACTTGGCGATCTATTTCTAATTTGACTTAAGGTTCCTTAGCAATAAGAATTAATCTTGAATTAAAAGTATCCATCAAAATAATTGAATTCTAGATAGCAAAAGGATCTCCATCGTTATCCCTTTTAGATCTATGCTCTATATAACATTCTTTGTTAACTTCATCTCTTTCACCTTAAACATCAAAATTAACTTGATTTATTAGTAAGGTAGGTTCAACAGGATTCATATTGCCTAATCTCAGTTCACTACTTCCTTGTATTGACTCCTCCACTTTATGTCTATCTCAACATTTCTATGTTAACTAAGAATGGTTTCTACCATGTTTACAAGCTACTCCAAGCCATAAGATGTTTTGTTAAAGTTAGTTCAGCTAAATGCATTATTACTTAGAATAGTGATAGAAACAGTCTTGTCAATGCCTTATATTTAGCTAGATGGAATTAAGGTCAGAAAAGCCATAAGAGGTGACATAATGGTATAATTAACTTACATAAAAGAATAGAGGTAAGTATGCATGCACAAAGTCAAAATTTATAAGATATCTAAAAATCACTTGAGATTGGTTGATTTCATCTATAATGGCAACCTTAAAAGTTAGTTGCATAATTGGACTAACACTCCTAAAAGAAGTTGCCACTAGACTATAAAGTCAAGTAGAACTGACAATCTTTCTCTTCTTTCTAATGATCGATTTGATAAACTAGTCACTAGGTGTAGTAAGTTGGCAACAACTTACTACTAAGCTTCATCATAGTTGTCTCCTTTTACTAATATCTAGAGCAGCATCATTAGTCTCCTCATCTTCCTCAGGGAAAGCTTGCTTAACTTGATCATAGAATTGTTTAAGTTTAACTTCTCTACTTGCTTGAGCTACTGAATTAAGTAGCATCCACTAGAATTTGATCAAAATGGTCGTACCTTCAATAAAAAAAAATCAAATATTAGCCAAGAGATTAAAAGCATAATCAAGAAGATGAAATTTGTACCTCTTAGGCTAGGTAGTTCCTCATACACAACCTAAGCTATTGGATAAAGTTTAACTATTAGATGAATACTTCTATGATTATAAAGGTAATGATAGGCTATAGTTACACTAAGGGTTAGTTCACTTTGTTTAAGTGTTAAAAGTATATACTTCATAATGCTAGAAGGAGCATTCAGCAATAGGATTGGTTTTGGCTTAAAAGGAAGAGTTTGGGAAAAGGTAATATTTGGATTATTCTGATATTCCTTCCATCATTTTCTTTTATGATAAACATTAAAGCTCTCTCTCTTTCTTTCTTTCTCTTTCTTCTTCCCAAGGATTTCTTCAACATCAAGGATGGTAACTTAAATATATCAATAGTTATAAGTGCGTGCTCTTGTAGTATTTTTCAAGTGTAAGGATTTTATCATAGTGAATGCTTATTATTTTCTAAAAAGCATCAACTATCTACATATTAACAATTTATGTTATCTTCTCCTTAATAGATAAGTTAAAAAAAGCCTAAGTGTTATTTGACCACCACTCCCAAAAGATTTCAAAATAAGCATAACTCAAAAGAGAAATCAAAAAAAGTGAAAGTATTGAACATGTTCTTTTTAAGGTCATCAATGGTAGGAATATCAAGAGCTATCAAAGTGCGTTAGTCTAATGTAACCAAAGGTTAACTTTAGATAAGATTGAATTATATAACCATAGCGTTTGGTAGATGCCATTCAACTAATGAGGATTTTTCTTATGGTCATTGATAAAAAGGTTAGCATAAACTTACACATTTAAAAAGTTAGTTGGCTTAGGACCCAAAGTTAGCCAAGAAGGGCCAGATAGCTGAAAAGGAAAAAGTGATAGCTACTCAATAAGGTGTTCGATAATGCAAGTGTAAACAATTTTAGAATATAGATGGAAAAAATCAAGAAGAGAAAATTTTTTATAGGTAGAAAATGGGATGGCTTAAATATATCTATGATCTAAAATAACATTTCTAGTTGGTATTCATAATTCTCTAAGATCAAAAAATGTTCCTAAAAAGAAGCCACCAACCACATTTAAAAAACCTAAAAAGGATCTTTCAAGTGTGAAAAGGTCTATTGACCTTTCATATAAGCCACAACAATGTTGGCATTTTTTAAAGAAAGCCTAAAATGAGTTTCTCTAAAGCTAATTGCTGACCTTTGCTTAAAATAATAGCTAAAAGAAGATAAAAGGAAGAAAAATTTTATGTCAAAATGCAAAAAATATGTTTAAAAAGCTAATATAAAAGAAAAGCTATATGTTTGATGTCAGAAATTGGAGTGTTCAACACGCCTATATTTATTCTTAAAAAAGCTAAATAAGCAAAAGTTTTAGAATCTAAATTAAAAAGAGTTTTATATTTTTTTATTTTTTGGCATCAAAAATTAAGTGACACAATCATGAGTAAATAGTAAACCTATCAAAGCCAAAAGGACAAAAAGAGAAAAACCCATCATACCACAAGGCAAATGGAGATTGTTAGTCCAATAACACTAAAAAGATAAAGCTGAGCCCAAAAGTGGCCAATTGGCTTTGAAAGACTAACGTGAAAACTAAATAATGTCAAAATTCTCAAACATTTCCAAAGGTCTTCCTTTGTAATTTGAACATAATTTAACTAATATGAGTATTTTTCAACTGGGTAGGAAAATTTCTAAAAATCCTAGACACTTTAATAACCTAAGAATAAGCAACTATGACCTTCTAGGTAAAAATAGGTTTTTAGCCTAAAAAAAAAGATATTTTTATCTTCCTCCAAAACATTGATAAACAAAGGGTTAAGGTAATATAGGAGACACTTACCCTCAAGAATTTCAAAGGCAAAAGAAAGAGATAGTATCTTGAGTTTCAACATAGAGGACTACTAAAGTTAGGTAAATAATCCTCAATTGGCTTGACTTTTGGGTGGTCAAACCTTGAGTGGTGTGAAAGCCAATTGCCATGGATGAACAGTGAGTAAGAAATGAGGTATAGTGGAGAGAATTGTAAAAAGATATAAGAGATAGCAAAAACAAGAAGAATGATAGAAAGAGAAAAGGCTTTATTTAAATAAAATAGCTAAGTATGTTTTTATAAGCCTTAATGGTGACTAAATATCCCTTCAAGTTTCATTGAAAAGACACAAGATGTGCAAATGCACACTTCTCATACTGACACGCCTCAAGTCTAATAAAGGCCACTTAATGGTAAAGAGCCCTAACTCAACATGTGTCTCTAAGCATATCCTAAAAGATATATCCATTTTGGAAGCATAGGAAAAATCTAACCCACAAGATGATGCCATTGAAAAATCCTTTCAAATTGAAAGTTCCCCAAATTTGGAAATGAATGATCGAAGTTAGCTTGTTGAAGCCTTCCCTATTTTCCTTCTTACTTTAAACAAGAAACCAAAACCAAAAGAGCCTACATTGCACTTAGCTTTTTGTAAAATCTCAATAGCTAGATAAAAACCTTTCATCTAGCTGCACAAGGGGGAAAATCAAAGTTTGCAAGGATAACCCATGCTATTTTTTTAAAAGGATCAAGGAGGCAATTAAAAACTAAGTTGAATAGGTTTAAGGTGAAACATACATAAACCAAAGCTCAATAAGGGAGTTGTACGCAATAACTCTTATTTATATCGGCTCATTTTCATATCATGGTTTACTGATGGAAATGATCCACTAACTTGCTCCAACACATAATAACCACCTATTCATCTATTACATAATCATAGATATACATTAACTATATAGAAGGATTAAACATTAATTTGAAACCATCATTTTATCCACCATCATAGTAAATATTTTATAACATTAGTTATAAAATTGTCATAGAAAAGAAGCATTATGTTGGTTTCCTAACAAATAAACTATTATCATTTCTTATAAGCCACACCATTTGATAATCAATCGAATTTAACGATATTAGGTTATTTTATTAACTAATATGGAAGGTTTAATTTACCACTCTAATAATTTACAAAATTAATATTGCATTACATTTCCCCAAAAAATTTGTTCCTTATACCTTCTCCATTCTATATAACATCTCACAGCACTTCCTATTGCACTATTTCCAACCTAAAATACATCTACAAACCCCCCCCCAAAATAACAATACTACAAGTTTATAATACCTGTAAACCCCATATTGAACATAAAGTAGTGTATTATACTATTGAATGGCATACATCCAAAGTATTTTCAAATTGTAAGGGAAGAAATGAAATAAATAAAAATTTAAGTGTTGTAACAATTACAAAGAAAAGGTTTATCATAGTAAAAGAAAAATTATCTTCTAATTTATCATGGATATCATTTTGTCTAAATATATTTAATTCATTATTCATGTGTATCTCTCAAATAGGACCTACATTATCCAAATATTTTAATATACTAAGAATCAAACAATTATGTATATAAGCATAACTTTAAAAAAAGAGACTAAGTTGCAAGAACAAAACATAAAAGTTAAGAAAGTTCTATGTTTTTCTAGTGAATGCATAACCCTTCATATCTACTAATAAGATAACAAATCTTCAATATTGCAAAGTAATCGTGAGCATAAATAAAAAAATTGAAGATAATTATCTTAAAGTTAGAATGTAAGCATACCTTAATAGAAAGATAATCATTTTAGGCTTACAAGAGTTTAGTGATGAAATTTACAAATGGCACCATGGCTTTGCCCTTTTTATTTTCATCTCATGCCTAATGATTTGAAATGTTTTAATATTAAATGCTAGTTTCTAAGAAAAAATCACCATGTAAAGTAAAATGACACCATTCTCCTCTGAATGTTTAAATATCAATTTTTAATAACAACTAACACCTTAAACCAAAATATTTTGTTTACAAATATATTTCAAGTAAAAATTTTATAATTTTACAAGTCAATAGGATTAAAATTATTTTTTGCATTAAATAATCATATTTTTCCTACAAAATTATATAGGTATAAATAATAACAACAACAAATATAAAAAAAACTTTAAATGAATATTCTAATAAATAACAATAGATACAACAGCAATGGATTCAAAAACTTCATAAGACAAAACTTTTTTCTTATACAATTACATAAATAGAAACTTCAACAAATTGAACAATCTAACAAATTATAAGAAATTATAATTTATAATGAACAAAAAAACTTAAAATGAAAAAAGAAAATATGATAGCTCTTCTTGTAATTCTTTTATATTACTTAAGGACTTCTAAGTTATGTGTTAGGTAGCAAATTGATTATAAATTATAATAAAAAAGAGCAATATATCTATTTTTTCAATGAACTCAATCCTTCCAATGTAAAAATAAACATGTTACTTCTTCTTAATATAATTTTTTATTAGTTTTACCATCTTTGTGTTTTTTTCAAAGCGAGATACTGATTAAGGGCCTTTAAGTTAGATAATATAACATCAAGAATCTTATATTATACTCAAGCCTACCAATACAAGATTGGAAATGTTACTTCTTCTCATAAAAATTTTTCATCACTTTACAACCTAAAAAAGTTTGACACTATAATTTTGTATCTATTAACCTTGAGGTTTGATTGATCATTTAATTTAAGCATTTAAGTGTTCCTGTATTCCAATGTGAGAATACAGCTACTTGCTCTATGCGTATCAAAGTCTAAAACAACATATAAAGTAATCAATATGATGATTCTCACACTGAAATACAGGAATAGTTAGATACTCATAATAAATAAAGCAATCAAGCACCATAAGGAAAGCTATCTTAATAATTGTTTTCAATAGGTAAGGAAAGCCTTATTTATAAGCCAAGAGCAAATTGATGATGAACCATCGCAATGTACAAATTGTTGATGAACTATTATGATATTCAAATAAATTGTCATGGCGATGAAATAGATTCCCAAACTTTAGATATCCATTTTTAATAAAAATTTGACATCGAATACCATACTTTATACATCAATTGTTGAGAAATTGATGTCATATACTACTCTCTCGTATCACATTAACTTTGGTAAATGCTTACTGCCACCATTTATTAGAGTTAAGTGGTGGGTGCTATATCTCTATACATCAGTTTGGTCAAATAAACAATGTTTTATCATCTAATTATAACCACATCTATTTTATAGTAAATAATCAACATGGTTTTTTTATGTTTTTTCATAACTTTTGCATCCTTACATTTTTCTAAAAATAGATAAAAAAATTATTTTTCTAATAAAATTATCAACATTAACAAGTAAATATCATGCAATAAAATTACAAATAATCATTTGATCGCACAACTTTGAGAAAAAGTGATGGTGAACGTCTATGTGGTATCTATGAAGCAGTCTTTTCCACTTATTTTCATGTCCATGACAAATTTCAACAAAGAATGCTCTCATAAGAATGATGCAAGACTTGCAAATAAATTTTTTTTAATCATTGAACACCCATATACCTTATTTTTCTTGATATTTGTACTTTCATATGAATAATATAAGACTTGTAAATAATTGTCTCCAAGAGTAGCAACTTACATTTCAACAATTGATAACCAAGCAACATTAATCTTGTAATGTCCTCTTATACCAAATATATAAAATGGAGTGAAAGAGAAACTATGCAGTGAAACTCTAAATGAAAATGGAAGAGAAAACAATATCTAGATGTAATTTAAAGGCAATACAAACATTCTATGCTAGTTTCTAATTAAAAAAAATTGACATTTTACATAAATGGCATCATTCAAGTAGAGAATTTTAAACATCATTTGTTATATTGGAAATATTTATTATAGATTGATAAATATTTATTAAATGTTAGGTGCCTATTTTAGAGATTTAAACATTAATTATGATAAAAAAATGTTGTAATATAGGAATCTAATTTTCATGAACAACTCAGTTTTAATAAATAACTAACATCTTTTCTCTAATATATTTTTAATGAACTTATATATCACATTGATTTTTAGAAAATTACTTCAACTATTGAAAAATAAAATGGCCATTCTACAAACTACTTAAAAGATGAATTAAGTATGAAAAAGCTTGAGAGTTGCATAAATAAGATGAGAGGTTTACTTTATTTTGAAAGATATTAATTTTTATAAGTTTGAAGAAAATAAAAGGTTAATTTCAAAATTAACGAAGAATGTTTAATTAATTTTATTAAATATTATAAGTTCAAGATAAGTTATATATTCTTTTGCATATTTTTCTTACAATGATACAAATATAAACACATTGAATGTGAATATATAAAAATATGAGAAAGAATACATCAATATAAGAAAATTTACTCTACAATTTTATTTATTTTATATATCATTACATCAACAAATATAAATTTGCAACAATATTACCTAAAAAAAAAATAACATTGGTTCCACTATTATTGTCAAACTTTAGCTAGTTTTAGCAGCCATCTATCAAATTCTAATATTGGCAAATCATATATCTAAGCAATACATTTGCCTCTATTATCAGTGTTAGTCTATGCTTAAGTAGGAGGAACATAGCTCCCCCACCATCTCATTAGACACATTTAAATAATATTGTTTAGATTCTATAATGTCTCTAAATGTGTTAAATGAAATGATAGGAAAGTTGTGTTCCTCCAACTTAAACACACACTAGAGTCAGATACACACACACACACACTAGAGTCAGATAATGAAGGTTAAGACATTATCAAGATATTTTCAAATAAAGAGTGAACTTAAAATAATATAGTCAATAAATTAAACTATAGATAATGATTATTAAATCAAAATCAACGTCTTTATCTTGCTCCATTATTATTAAAAGCCAATTCATTTCCTATTAAAACTTTTTAAATGCCTTTACAATGTTAATTAATAACAAAATCAATGTGGAATATTTTCTTCTTCTTTTGTAACCTTTTAAGTGCCTTTTGGATAATGGTTCCTAATGAAATCCTTGTTTTAAGTTTTCATTTAAATTTTAAATACACCACCAATTATTTATAGATGTCAATTTGTTTTAAACCATTGTCTTATTTATCTAAATAATTTTAAAAATGTCACCGCATTTATATAAACATTAATTTATCCTATAGCTAATGTATATCAACTAACATAGAATTGTAATTCTACAATAGCTCTCCTAAAATGTAAGGAACATGTTAGCATGAATATTAAGCTCCTAATTTTGTGGCTTATAAATATGTAGATGGTAATAAAAGGGAGGACCTTTTTTCACAAAAGAAATCATATTTGACAAATTCACTCACTCTATATCCCTTTTTTTAGCACTTTGCTAGCTTCAATCATTTGCAACAATTCTTGTTGCATATATAAGTAATTCTACAAGAAGATTCCACCAATCACCATCCATAAATAAGGTAGCAAGATCTTATAGTTTCTAACATAGTTGGCACACTCCTATCCTCAAGAAAAACTTAGTACAATGACAATATAGGTATCTTCCTAAAATTGCTGCCTGTGTATGCAATTTTATGTAACCTTTATGTTGACAAATTGTGTACGTCCTTATATCACTCCTAATTAGGATTGCATTATCAATGTTATTTGGGCTCCACCAACAAACTATGTACTTGAATTTTGCTTTTTGCTATAATAATTAGAATTGCTTTAATATTACAATTAATAGTTTTTAACTAGTTAAAACATTTATATTAATAATTTATTTAGTTTTTAAATTAAAATATTTTTATTTTTTAAGACACATGCATGGTATGAATGTTTCTTACATACTACTATAGGCTTTTGCCTTTTTCAAGCAGATCCTAACAAGAAGCTATAAGGGTAGTTACCTTTTAATTGAGCCAAGTGGCCTATCCTAAAATAAAAAGAGGAAACCTACTTAAACACATATATAAAATTAATTATTTTAATGAAACATGTAAATGATAATATAAATTTATTAATTAATGTGAACAATTTCAAAGGAAATAAGCAATCAAAATATGATATTATATATTACCAAACATAAGTTATATTATTTGAGTGCAATGTATATTTAAATATAGTTAGCACCTTTTTTCCATTGTCTAAATGTTACAAAGAAAGTAAAAAGAAAAAAAATTACAAAATTTCTTGCAAAAGAAAATAGGAAATTCAGGATATTACATTATATTTCAAAATTTGTCCCATCTTGCATAAGAGCATTCAAACTTCTAGGATTTTCTTTACATGTTAAATAGGTTTTTTTTAATGATTTCTTAACACATTAAACATAATTAAAGTATGGGTAAATTCACACTAATTCATTTAAAGTATACTTCCTAATATATAAATTTTATAAAATAATTTCTAACAAAATATCATTAAAACTAATATATATGTGTGGGAATTAATTGATATTGTGTTAATGTGAAGTGTATTTTATATCATAACATAATTTTTTTTACAATATACATAAAAACATACAAATATTTCTCTTTTTCTCTCTCTTTCTCTCTCGTTCTCTCTCTCTCTCTCTTTATATATATATATATATATATATATATCAAGGTTAGACATACATACTAGGATTAGTAATGAGTCGAAATAGATTACAAAATATTCAAAATTTGATTCAAATTTTAACTCAATGAACTAAGCTTGCGAAATAAATGAGCAACACAAGCTAAATAATTTAGTGTATATATTAAATGAGTTAAACTTAAACTTATAAATGTTTGGCTTAATTATATCATGAGTTAGGTTGAATAATATATATAATTTAAAATTAATTAATATGTTCATATGCATATTAATTAGAAATTCTTTTGTAATATGTATTATAAAATAAATACTTGTTACGAAGAAAAGCTAGTAACAATAATAATTGTAATTTAATATTTATATTTGAATTTGAATTATAATTAAAATAAAATAATAAATGAAGTTAATGATCAATATTATTGTCATTTTGTCATTGTCATTTTGAAATTAATCATGTCATTGTCATTTTGAAATTAGTTATGTAATTAAGGTAAATGTAATTTAAGAATATCATTTAAAAAGGGTAAGAAGGTGTATAACTTTCTAAACAAAAGCCTACATCAAATATGATAAAGGGTGGATGCAAATATTCTCACTATAAAATAGAAGTGATAATGTGAAAATTTGAAGTTGTAAAAATCATAAGACAATGATTGGTTCATACTTATTAATCAGTTTAATGTGAGTTCAATACTTTTTTTATGTGGTTTTAAAAACTTTTGGTTTTAGTGATAAGTGTGACCAAATATATGTCCAATTTATAGGTTTTCTAATTGAACCATCTGATCCAATTTAATTTTTGAACACTAGTTTAATTTTATCAAGTCGAATTGAATTAACCGTGAACTTAATTCAAGTCAAGCTTGAGTCAAAAAATTTGGTTTAAATTGAATTCAAGGCAAGTCATGAGATGAATAATATTAGATTAAGTTGAGCCTAAGTTAGGTTTGGTTTAACTTGACTCGACTCGTTATTAGCCTTATTATGCACCAATGAACTAAAATTTTAATATTGAAGGGTTTAAATGATTTATGCTTGAAAACTATCAATATTTAGGCACTATATATATTTAACAAAAACATATATCTATTAATAAAATTAAATTGTTGATTATAAAATTACTCTTATATTAATATAAAAATTTATTTTTTTACCATACAAACTTAATCAAATTATTGTAATTAAAAACCTATTCATATAACATATAAATATATAAAAATAGTAAAAGTTCACATAATATTCTTACTATCAATAGAATTTTAATTTTTTAATAAATATCGTGTTCTTATTCATTTACAATGTAGAAAATTTTTCACTAATAATAAATTAAATTTAAAGTCTTTTTTTTAAGATTAAAATTTAATTCACCATCAATATAAATTAGTTTTACACTATCAACTACTTATGAATTGTTATGCTAATAAAAATTGTTAAAATATTTGTACTATTAATAAAAATTATTTATTTTTAACAATGTGTCATATCCTTATTCATTTATAATGTAAAATATTTTACACTAACAATAGATTAAATTTAAATTCTTATTTGATTACATGTTTGATTAAACTTTTTCTTGTAACAACACTCCAAACCATTTCTTTAAGCAAAAGTAAATAATGAGACAAGAAAAAATTAATGTTAAATTCAAAGATAAGAATTAAGAAGATAAGTTAAAGGGAAATTATCAGGATTTTATGCAAATTGTTCATGTAATAAATAAATAAATAAAATGCCATAATCCTATCCTTTAAAATTGCAACATCAATAGTTTTTTAAAAAATTCGTTTTATAATAAATTGCTTATTATGAAGAAGTTGTAAAATTGCATAAATTTTTTTGTCATATCCAAAAAAAAATTTTAAAAATATCCAAAAATTTTCATTTATAAAACAAAATTAGACTAAAAAAAAAAAGGAATCTCTTTTCCCTAAGTTTAGTCGCTTTCAGTGAATGACTAGCAAAGATTATCAATACTAGATATTTTGATTATCCATTTTAGATTTTTTTTTTCATTCTTATCTCTCCATCATTTTTTTAAAAAATAAATTTTACATTTAATTTTACTTAGTTTCTTTTTAATTTAAATTTCTTTCCTTCATTTTCTGCTAAATCGATGTTCACTAACCCATAACATGTTAAAGTTATGTACGACCACTGGTGAATAAAAAAAAAATTCTCATTTATAAAAACCTCCACATATTTCTTTAAGATTTTTGTATTACTTATTATATTGTGTGTATGTGTGTACTGCTAAATAGTTGTTCCGTTCAATTTATAACAAAATTTATATCTTAGGAATATTTATATATGAGTTTAAATTTTATCCATTATTGACAAAATATTTTATAATTTTAATAAATAAAAAATATAAATCATTAAAAATATAATAGTAATTAAGAATTTTTAGCAATAGTAAATGATTTTTAATAATCTTATATTAACATGTCAATATATAGATAAGTGATAGTATATAATTGATTTATAAAAATATTTAAATTTTATAAAAACATATTTATTATGTTGTTTATTTAATATGTATTAAGCATATCTCATCTCAATTTTAATTGTCTAGAACCCAAAATTTATATACTTAATTTATAAAAATCAAATATATGTTTCAAAACTTAATCTACTTTAAAATAAATACACTTTTGATGCTATTTTCCTTTTCTTTTTTTCTTTTTTTTTAATTTTTTCCTCCTACATCCCAATTGCTTTTGGAGCCTTCTAGGCAACAATTCCATTATCATATTCTCTTCTTTTCTCCTTTCCCCACAATCTCACTTTCTCGATAACCCAATTTTGAAACAAATCCAAGCAAGTAATTTGAAGAAAAGATGAAGACAATTTATTACTGAATTTTTTATTTTTTATTTCTCTAGAAAACTATGAATTGAAACTATTTATCTATTTGATTAATTATATTGCTATATGTGATTTTTAAACATGCCATTTAGATTTAAGTTGTGCCACTCTATGCATCATGATACATATGTTGCAATATTTAAATGAATATAATTTTTAGAAAATATTGCAAGTGATTAAAAATCAAAATTTTAAAATATTAAGTGAGAAAGGGCACATTTAGGATAATACACTCATGGGCTTCATTATTGGTCCATTACAATATAAATAAATATATATGTATAAATTCCAAAAATAATAAATGTATATTAGTATATTATGGACTGGATCTCCTTAAAAATACTTACGCCAAAATACATATGCCCTAATGTAACTATTTTAGTGAAAGTATTATATTCAAAAAATGGTCATTACACTCAACCAAGAGTTAATTATTAACCTTTCCAAGAAGTTCTAATAATTAATTCTAAGCTCAAAAAAATAATGATAGTTAATTTCAAGACATATCAGTCTTGTCTTGAGAAAATTAATTTGAAATAGTCAAGCCTATCTAATAAATACATGACTTCCCCAAGGATAGCTTGTTTGACTGGATACTAGATTATCATTGCAATAAAAGTGATGCAATATTTCATTTGATTTTATTTGCATCATTACTTATATTTGTAATTTTATTACAAAGTTATTTATTGTTCAATTTGTTATGCTTGTTAATTTTAGAATTGAAAGTGAATAACCCACAAATCTTTAATAATCTCTATAATAATAAGCTCACTATTGATAAGTTAGTTAATTATATGAATTAAAATAAAATCTCCTTTATGTTTATACTCTAAAAGGATACAAGTATGTACAAAAGCTATCCATCTAAGTCAGAAAATCTTATGAACCATATGGCAAATGGATTCATCCCAATGCCATGGCTATGCTCATTGTATTGGGTTCTATCTCTATAAATATAAATTACAATGTTTGAGTGACAAAACAATTAATGAGGTTTTTTATTGCCTTGATAAATTTTTTCTTTTTTAAGAGCAATGAGGTAAAAAAATAATGCATTTATGTGCATTTTTAATTCACAGATGTCTCCTCATGTAATGTTTTATGATCATGTTTTGAACATGGTTGATACTATGTGTTAGGTAGAAGTTAGTGGAGCAACTATGACAGAGAAAGTACAAATTCCTTTTATACTTATATCCTAATAGACACAATAAGGTGAAAAAAAACTATTATGTAAATAATGAAAAGTTTTCTCCTCCAAAACTTCTATTACAACTTTAAGAGGTTGAGAATTTTATACTGGCTACCATGACTATTATTCCTTCAACCAATATCAAGGTTAAAGGCAAGAAGCAAAAATACAATGGTGACAAGATTAAGCAAAAGATAATACATTACTAGTTTTATGAAAAACAAGGCCACAAAATGGAAAGATGTCCTTTGCTTAAATAAGCAAGAACAATTAGAGGGAAAGGTGAGGGATGAATCTTCTTCATTATGAGCCAATAATAAAACAATAGCATTAGGATTTTTTTTCAAGTGTTAAAATAATCTTAACATATAGTTTTTATGTCAGTTGTATTAAAACAAAGTTGTTTTTTCAAAACTTACTTTGTTTGTGAAATAAAATTAGTACATGTTTTGGTTTATTAACAATTTGGGAAAATTATATATTGTTGTTTGTTTATATTTTGTTGATACTTGTATTGCACCAAAGAATAGCTATTTCAAGTTCAATGCCTTAAAAGAATGATTATATCAACCAAAATAAGATATAAAGTAAGATTGAAAATGGATCTTTGGACCTATTAAATTTTGGTCATCACTTTATGGATACCGTATTTAGAATGGAAGATGTTAAGTGTGCAAGTCTAAATGGGGTATACACTTGTATGTGGTCATAAGCAATGTACAAAAATTATAAAAGTTTAGAATATGATATCAACTCAATTGATAATTACTCTTAAAATGGGTATAGATATCTAATTACTATCAAATCTAAATTTTGATAAGGGATTTAAGATTGAGAAATAATTAGATTTAGATTGATAAGAATTTTTTTATTCATTCAAAAATTAGATAAATTTTATAAGAAGAATTTAAGAAACAATGGGAGTTAATTTCTTATGCTTGTAGCTTGGTAGCCCTAGTAAGTAAGTGTAACAAAAATGAAATACTATATTAGATATGGTGAGAACAATAATAAATAATCCAACATTGTATGTCTCTTTTCCAAAGGAATGATTTATGCATAGTAGTAAATGTTCTAAATGATATAAACATCGGTAAATTATGAAAGATGCCTATAAAGTTATAAATAAAATATAAACTTTGTTTGTATTCTATTGATAAATTAGGTTATCAATTTCATAAATTAAAGTTTAATCATAAAGACTATGCATTTGTCAAAATCATCCAGATAGAAACAAGAAAGGCTTATAAATTAATCCTCAAAGAAAATCATTTTCTTAGGGAGAGGATTAAATGAAGAAGAACAAACTAAAGAGTATAACAATGCTTACAACTCTCTTTAGTCATATTGTAACTTCTAGAATTTTTATACTTATTCTTGAATTAGTAGAAATTAGGATGAAGAATAATAAAGGATGTTGACTTGTACAAAGACAACATAAAGAACCTTGTCATAGTGGGTATGTAATTAATTTTACATGAATCATGTTTTTGGGGCATACTCTGTCTCACAAAAATATGGTTGATAATCCTAGAAACTATAAAGAGTTTTAAGACATGTTAAAAATGCTATGAACCAATGATTAGAATTTAAAGATTCCAATTGTGTTTAATTCCTGTACTGACACTAAAACTATAAAACCTTTAAGTGACTAAAATCATAAGGGATTGAAAAATGAGTAATAGTTAGATAATGAACAACACCCATGACTAGCAAATATTTATTATCTAGTTATAATGTTTAAGATCTGTTAAGGCACCAAGTTCATTTGTATATAGTCATAATTATAAGGACTAAAATACAAATGATGAGGTTGTGAATTTTAGTGAATACCCAAAAAAAGGGGTATTTAAATGTAATTACTCAAGAGGTTCACATAGAAGTCAAACTACACATGAAATGCAAGTTGCAGAAATTAGTCTATGGATTGAAGCCAACATAAATGTCATGAAATATTAGACTTGATCAAACTTACAATATTGATCAAAATGTTAATAATCCATGTGTAAGTCAAAAGGCACAAGACAATAGTATTACTTCTAGATCTTGAATGTAAATGATATCTACTATTCAAAAATAATGTAGGAATATTATTAAAACTTAAGAAATAGATTGTAATACAATTTGATATAAAAGGATTTGGGTAAGATTAAGTTTTTATTAATCATGCTATTGCATGATTAAATAGCATGATAAAGTAAATAAGAAACTTAATGTATCTTAAATAACATAGAGAAGGTACTAATGTTGTATCGAGCAAGAAAGGCCCTAAGAAAAGATTTCATCTTTTCAAATATAATTTTTGATCAAAATTTTAACTTTTGTTGAAATTAAAATTTAAGAAATATAACTTTTGTTATGAAGTTTTCATAATGAAAAGTTTGAACACAAATATCAATATCCTTAGGAAGAAAGAGGAAAGGAATGTTATATTATAATTTTCTTCTTGTTTAAGAGTAAGAATGGTGACTTTTAACATAATGTGATAACATAACATTAATATAATATAATTATACAGGTTCAAATTAACACGCTAACACATTTAAAAATTCATATTAAATTTTTAAAAATATTAATATTTGAGAAATAATTAATAATTAAATTATAAGTAAGTATATATAATAAAAATATAAAATTTTTATTTTAATAAAATATCAATAAAATTTTAAAATAATATTTTATTTTATTAATAATTAAAATTTTTATAAAAAATAACAAGTAATTAAATTTAATAAATAATTTTATAATATAAATTTTATTAATTAAAATTATTAAATGGGTTAAACAAATGAGTCATTTTAACTCGTTTATTAAACTAATCAATCCAAATGATACAAATTACCACTCCTAATTAAGAGTTTTAAGTAAGGAGAAAAGATTAGAAGTTTATGCCTCCATTTCGTACAAATAGTTAATAAGTTAGCCGATAACTGATAAGTTAATTAGTAACTGATAAATTAGTTAATAATTAATAAGCTAACTGATGGTTCATAACTAATAAGTTGACTAAAGTATTTCATAAAATTAGTTATTTAAACTAGCTAAAATTGCAAAATAACATATTAATAGAAATAGATATATAATTTAAATAATTTATATTTGTCTAAAAATTCAATTATATTAACATAATTAAAAAGTTTAAAGTAAAAATATAATATTTAATATTTAATTAATTATATTTTATAAAATTATATATTTATTTATATAATTTTTATTTTATTATCTATATACATATATATTTTTATATATTTATAATTTAAAATTAAAATATAATTATATTAAAATTAAATTAATTATATTTTATAAAAATTATTTAGATTTATATTATAAAGAGTATGGGTTATAAATTAATAAAAAGAATAAAGATAAATTTGAAAAAATAATAACTTATAAGTTACTGTAAGTAACTTATTAAATCAAAGTTTATAAATTACCTAGAGTAACTTATAAGTTAGTACGAGAAACATATTTACAAGTTAATTTATAACTTATTGACTAAGTAAATAAGTTATAAGCGAACTTATTTATTGCGGAAAACAAAACTTATAACTAATTCTTTAAATCCTTCTAATATTTTTTTACTACTCATTATTTTGTGTGCTTCTCCTACTTGAAAGAGAGAATCATAATTTATATAATCATTAATTCTCTTCTCTTTCTTCCCCTTCCATTCTCTCCTGTTATTTTCTCAATTCTCTTAACTCCTATGCATACTATTAAGGTCAGAAAATTGTGTTCTCTGTTTAGTAATACTAAGGTTGATTCGTGTTTGCGAAGGACGATCGAGTAAAAATCAGTTTTATAATTATAAAAAGGGTTATATATGAAGATCTGTCCTAAATGATATATAATAAATTTTAAAGAAATTAGAAAGTTTTCCAATTCCATCTCAGTGAATTCTACTACATGTAAATGTTAGTTGTAGTCAAATCCTCTGAAGTTAATTATTAAATTATTTTTGCCTTAAGCGATCATTAAAGGAAATTTGAGAAATTTAAAGGTTATGCTTTAAGAATGGCTGATTTTCAGTCTCCGCATGATGACTGATATCTTATATAATATAACACTACAACTCGCTTCTCTCTAAAGCTAGAATGCAAAATTTCGTACCTAATTAATATCACATCTTAACCTCCTCCCTTTCCTTTTTTTTTTTTTTTTCCTTCTAATCAGTGTCCAAAGAAATTGATTAAGAAATATTTAATAGTCATGGAAATATAAATATTTCAATAATTTAATAATTTATGTACTTTTATTTAATACACTCTCAGTTCAATATAAAATTTTGAAGATGAATTAAATAAAAGTACAACAAATTTTGAAAAAAAAAAATTTTAATTTTATATTTTCAATATCAATAATTTAAATAACAAATGCATTTTTCTTTTATTTTCTTTTTTTTTTTTTTTTTGCTATCTGCCTAAACTCCTCTTCAATGTACTAAAAAAAGGCCATTGTTTAAGCTTGAATCCCATTCTCTTTCACCTAAAGTAGCAAACTACACTAGGTTGAAGCTTTGGCCAATGCACAAAAGTATATCCAATTTCATATTTAATTGCCACATCAGACTTTGTTTCACAGAGACTCTGGTATACTTTGAATAAAGGAGGAACTTGCGTTCTTAATCCATTGACAGCAGGACAATGATTCCTAAAATGCATGGCAATAAATGGCACAGATTAATCCTTCTTTGGCCGGTACTTATATCAAATTATTAGTTATTGACATCAAAATTCTTACCTTTTGCAAACACCTTAACAATACAATGATATTTGATATTATATTGAAGACTTTATTTCTTTTATGTTTTAGGTTTGAATGCAAAATTTTATTTGTACGTGTTAAGTTGGGGTAAGCAAATGATGTCTACCTCCATTTTTAGTCCAAACCTAACCTAGAATAAATAAGGTTTGGATTAAAAAATTATATCCAAAGGTTAGGTATGAGAAAATTTTTAAGCTCTACTTTATAAATGAGTGAGGCTTGGGCTTGCATATTTAAAAGAAATCAAGTTGAGCTAATTCAATCCTATTTTCTATTTTTATATTAAATATTTTATTATATTATATATTTAAGAAATATTATGTGACACAAATGTCAATCATATAAAATTAATATTTGTATATAATAATTTTTCAATGACATTTTTTCTTTATTATATATTAAATATAATATATGCATAAATGTGAATATATTTTATATATTTATAAAATTTAATTATGATATATATTAAAAATTTGAAACAAGTCAAGTTTAGGAATTCCTATTTCAAAAAAGACCAATTTTGGGCATAAAAAATATTAAGGAAAAATAGGTCAGGCTTAGGTTAACGAAAAATACATTAATATTTATATAAGCCCAGTGTAAACCCATCCAGGCTCGATCTTTGCTCACCCTTAATGTTAAGTGAATTACCACCCTTACTATCATTTAAAAAAAAAAAAACACTTACCTTCTATTTGCTTTCAAATTTTTTGAAAGAGTTCAAAATTTATGAGGATAAAAAATAAAATATTGATAATTTTTAATTAAGTGCAAAATTATTTTTATTAAATTTTATAAGGGTATCATTTTTTATAAAGGAAAGGATATGGGTACTATTTTGGAACTTAGACCGATCCAACTGGTTCAATCAGTTGAACCAACACTCAACAAGGAGTATGAACCAAATATATCCAGAAATTCGAAATGGTAAAAGTTTGATTAAATTGGTGACTCATCCTACTTGTTAACCTGATCCATTATTTTTAGTTATTTAAGGACCAAATCCTAATTCAAATTTCTCTCCAAGCCCAAGTTTCTTGCTCCCAAACAAGCCTCCCTAAAAAAAATAAGAGATGATTATAGTATACCATTAGATTATTGTTTATTGTTATGTAACATGTCATATTTGACTTTTAGAAAAAGTAAACTTAATATGTAATAAATTTTGATGATATATTCGTATACCATTATATCAGTGATATATCACAATCTCTCATAAGCAACTAAAGAGTAAAACAAAATAGTTCAATATTCATTATTAGTGCAAGTTTTATTGAACAATCATATAATACAAATTTGCTCATATTTTGTCAATCTAAATTGTACTTTTTAATTATTTGAGTTAAAAACTAATATTATCAATAAATAAGAAATATATTTTTATATTATTGTAAAACATTCCCAATAACTTTAAAAGATTTTACATGACAAAGTTTGTTCCCCTTTTTTAATATTAGTATATCTGATGCATGAAAATTAAAAATTACAATTATTAAATCATTGAATAATTAAGAAAAAATTAAAATATATGACTCATAGATATGCACTTATATTAGTTTATTACAGGAGGCTGCTAACCTCCATACCTATATTTAAAAGTTAGCAACTTTCATTCCTTTATTTGAATAAAAAAATTATATTACTAATTTAATTATAATAAAATAATAAAAAATATTATAGTTAATTTACTATCACTACCACTATCAATTACTTTTATTAATGAGTGCATGTAGGTCAATTTCGTTCATTTTCTTTCATCTTCACAATAAATATATCCATTAATGAAAGTAGGTGGTGATAATAAATTGATTATAATATTTTTTATTATTTTATTATTATTAAATTAATAACATAATTTTTTCGTCCAAATAAATGTATATATATATATATATATATATATATATATATATATATATATATATATATATATATATATATATATATATATATATATATATATATAGCTAAAAAAGCAATGTCACTTGATCATTATTAAATTGACTACAAATTTTTTTGTCATGATAGGTATTTAAAAATTAGTACATGAAATTTTAATAAATTCAAAGAAAAATTCTATATTTCAATATTAAAATATATTTTTTATTTTTTATTAATATTACTAACTAATTACTAAAAAACCATATCACATTTATTATTTTCTCTCCAATATTTTTTTATAGCATATGTGTTCACTTAAAGCTTGTATATTGGTTCTTCTTTATTTTTCATTTCTCTTTTTTTTTCAGAAGAGTTTTTCAACTTTCACTGAGTACTGATAATTCCATTTGTTTATTCAATTAGAATATTAAAATATTCAATTTCTTTATTAATAGTCTTAATTCAAATAAAAATTTTGAGTAACTATAATTTTAAAATTTTCACTAAGTACTGATAATTCCATACATTGACAATGACTCATTATTGAGTCATAGACAGTGAACGGTATCTAGTAATACATCACTGCCACTCAAGTAGTAAGAATGTATGTGATTCGACATCCACCTAATACATGATCAATGTTTTGCATCATAACCCTTTTGTAATAATATCCAAATTGAACTGGAGGCATGGAATGTGTCATCCTCGTCAATGTTCAATTTATATTTCTTGATACTGAGTATACTTAAAATAAATTATTAATATCACATATTAATCCAATTGAGCATGAGTATGCATTTCTAAGTCCCACTTAATCAAAGAGCCCAAGGATATTTCTCTTTCATACAAGAGTAATAAAATTCCATCTACATCACTCAATTCCCTCTGCATGATTTATGACACACCTAATCAATGCCCTATTCGTCATCCTGATCAAAGGTGACATGGGATAATATTAAAGTGAGTAATTCCTCATGTAGGAAACCGTGGTGACTTCAGGTCAAAAGTTTATGTGTATTTGTGATTATATGAGAATAACTTATAACATGTCTATCCGTACAATATTCTCATAGTGGGTCAATCCAGTACATTGTTCATTAATAATGTACCCATGTATTGACTTGATATCACATATCCATGATTCATAATCATCAGTCATTATACTTGCTAGTCTCGATGTATTATTACTATTCTTTTCATAATAATATTTGACTAAGAGCATTTTAGGAATAACGAAGCTATTTCAAAGATAATTATTATATTAAGTTATAAATCGCGCAGAATAATAATAAAATTATAAAAATAAAATATAATAATTAAATTATCTAAAATAAAATATAATACATTATGTATTACTTCAATCATCTATATGATTAATTCCTAGGACACATACCAACAGTTTTTTGCTCCCAAACAAGCCCCCTTAAAAAAAATAGGAGATGATTATAGTACACCACTAGATCATTGTTTGTTGACATGTAACATGTCATATTTGACTTTTAAAAAAAGTAAACTTAATATATAATAAAATTTGATGATATATTCGTACACCATTATATCAGTGTCATATCACAATCTCTCATAAGCAACTAAAGAGTAAAACAAAATAGTTCAATATTCATTATTAGTGCAAGATTTATTGAACAATCGTATAATACAAATTTGCTCATATTTTGTCAATCTAAATTGCACTTTTTAATTATTTGAGTTAGAAACTAATATTTTCAATAAATAAAAAATAGATTTCTATATTATTGTAAAACATTCCCAATAACTTTAAAAGATTTTACATGACAAAGTTTGTTCCCTTTTTTTAATATTAGTATATCTAATGCATAAAAATTAAAAATTACAATTATTAAATCATTGAATAATTAGGAAAAAATTAAAATATATGACTCATAGATATGCACTTATATTAGTTTATTATAGGAGATTGCTAACCTCCACATCTGTATGTAAAAATTAGCAACTTTCATTCCTTTATTTGAATGAAAAAACTATATTACTAATTTTATTATAATAAAATAATAAAAAGTATTATAATTAATTTACTATCATTACCACTATTAACCACTTTTATTAATGAGTGCATATAGGCCAATTTCATTCATTTTCTTTCATCTTCACAATAAATATTATCATTAATGAAAGTAGGTGGTGATAATAAATTGATTATAATATTTTATTATTATTAAATTAATAACATAATTTTTTTGCCCAAATAAAAGAGTGGTGATTGCTAACTACATCCATATGGAGAGATTAGCAATCACCATATATATATATATATATATATATATAGCTAAAAAAATAATATCACTCAATCATTATTAAACTGACTACAAATTTTTTTGCCATGATAGGTATTTAAGAATCAGTACTTGAAATTTTAATAAATTCAAAGAAAAATTCTATATTTTAATATTAAAATATATTTTTTCTTTTTTATTAATTTTACTAACTAATTACTAAAAAATCATATCACATTTATTATTTTCTCTCCAATAATTTTTTATAGCATATGTGTTCACTTAAATCTCGTATATTGGTTCTTCTTTATTTTTATTTCTCATATTTTTTTCAGAAGAGGCTTTCAACTTTCACTAAATACTGATAATTCCATTTGTTTATTCAATTAGAATATTAAAATATTCAATTTCTTTATTAATAGTCTTAATTCGAATAAAAATTTTGAGTACCCATACTTAAATACACACCCACACGACGTGCTAACCAGTTGAACCTTCTAGTTTAATTGAATAAATTGATCCGATTCTAACTGAATTATTTTATCGGATAAATAATCATTGAGCCTGCCCAAGCCAAATTTTAAAACACTAGCACGACGGTTGGGCAACATTCGAATTGCAGCCGTAGGAGTATAACCGTCAAAGTTAGAGTACTCATTTTCTCATCATTTGGAACAGGAAAATATTTGTGGACCCTCTAATCATATTCCCCAACCCACCCACCCCCCCTTTTTTCTTTTTCTTTCACCAATGTCTTCCATGTAGTTTTATTTCCCCACATCCTGAACTATAACAAGGAGTTACTGTGCTAGATGTCAAAAATAGAATTTAAGTTATATAATATTTGAGATACCTTCTATGGTTGCTATGGTTACGTTCATGTCATTTTAAGTGAATGAACACAACTGAGTGTTAATATCACAATCTGGATATCATTAAAGACAAATGGACATATGCGCGAGAAATTCTGAAGTATGTATCATACATCACATGAAATCGATCATTATATGACATGCATAATAGCTAACCAATTAACATTAAAATGCAATTAGAGGTTCCATGAAATAATTGGCTTCATCCGCTGATTCAATTTTAATATATATATATATATATATATATATATATATATATATATATATATATATATATATATATATATATATATATATATATATATATATATATATATATATATATATATATATAGATGAGTCAGTACTAAAATTGTGAGACCCTGTAAATGTGTTTTTGTCCTCAATTACGAGTAAATTACATCCGTGAGATCCTGTAAATGTTATGTGTTTGTCCTAAATTACGGGTAAATTACATCCCCCCTCATAAGGTTTAATAACATGCACCCCTTCTATTTTCAAAAATATACATTAACTTTCATTTTTCATATTCACTCATCCCCTATCTCTCTATTTTAAATATATACTCAACTCCTCTTACTCACCCCCAAGTTTTTTGAAAGAGTTGAAAATTTATGAGGATAAAAAATAAATTATTAATAATTTTTAATTAAGTGTAAAATTATTTTTATTAAATTTTATAAGGGTATCATTTTTTATAAAGGAAAGGATATGGGTACTATTTTGGAACTTAGACCAATCCAATTGGTTCAATCAGTTGAACCAACACTCAATAAGGAGTATGAACCAAATATATCTAGAAATTCGAAATGGTAAAAGTTTGATTAAATTGGTGACTCATCCTACTTGTTAATCTGATCCATTATTTTTAGTTATTTAAAGACCAAATCCTAATTCAAATTTCTCTGCAAGCCCAAGTTTTTTGCTCCCAAACAGGCCTCTCTAAAATAAATAGGAGATGATTATAGTACACCATTAGATTATTGTTTGTTGTTATATAACATATCATATTTAACTTTTAGAAAAAGTAAACTTAATATGTAATAAATTTTTATGATATATCTGTATACCATTATATCAGTGATATATCACAATCTCTCATAAGCAACTAAAGAGTAAAACAAAATAGTTCAATATTCATTATTAGTGCAAGTTTTATTGAACAATCATATAATACAAATTTGCTCATATTTTGTCAATCTAAATTGCACTTTTTAATTATTTGAGTTAGAAACTAATATTTTCAATAAATAAGAAATATATTTTTATATTATTGTAAAACATTCCCAATAACTTTAAAAGATTTTACATGACAAAGTTTGTTCCCTTTTTTTAATATTAGTATATCTGATGCATGAAAATTAAAAATTAGAATTATTAAATCATTGAATAATTAGGAAAAAATTAAAATATATGACTCATAGATATGCACTTATATTAGTTTATTACAAGAGGCCACTAACCTCCATATCTATATTTAAAAGTTGGCAACTTTCATTCCTTTATTTGAATGAAAAAATCATATTACTAATTTAATTATAATAAAATAATAAAAAGTATTATAGTTAATTTACTATCACTATCACTATCAATTACTTTTATTAATGAGTGCATGTAGGTCAATTTCATTCATTTTCTTTCATCTTCACAATAAATATATCCACTAATAAAAGTAGGTGGTGATAATAAATTGATTATAATATTTTTTATTATTTTATTATTATTAAATTAATAAGTCCAAATAAAAGAATGGTGATTGCTAACCACATTCATATGGGGAGGTTAGCAATCACCATATATATATATATATATAGCTAAAAAAGCAATGTCACTTAATCATTATTAAATTGACTACAAATTTTTTTGCCATGATAGGTATTTAAAAATCAGTACATGAACTTTTAATAAATTCAAAGAAAAATTCTATATTTCAATACTAAAATATATTTTTTCTTTTTTATTAATATTACTAACTAATTACTAAAAAACCATATCACATTTATTATTTTCTCTCCAATAATTTTTTATAGCATATGTGTTCACTTAAAGCTTGTATATTGGTTCTTCTTTATTTTTCATTTCTCTTTTTTTTTTTTCAGAAGAGTTTTTCAACTTTCACTAAGTACTGATAATTCCATTTGTTTATTCAATTAGAATATTAAAATATTCAATTTCTTTATTAATAGTCTTAATTCAAATAAAAATTTTGAGTAACCATAATTAAATACACACCCACACGGCGTGCTAACCAGTTGAACCATCCAGTTTAATTGAATAAATTGATCCGATTTTAACTGAATTATTTTATCGGATAAATAATCATTGAGCCCGCCCCACCAAATTTTAAAACACTAGCCCCACGGTCGGGCAACATTCGAATTGCAGCCGTAGGAGTATAACAAGGATATTTGTGACAGGAAAATATTTGTGGACCCTCAAATCATAGTCCCCACCCCCTTCTCTTTTTCTTTTACCACCGTCTTCCATGTAGTTTATTTCCCCACATCTTGAACTATAACAAGGAGTTACTGTGCTAGATGTCAAAAATAGAATTTAGGTTATATAATATTTGAGATACCTTCTATGGTTGCTATGGTTACGTTCATGTCATTTTAAGTGAATGAACACAACTGAGTGTTAATATCACAATCTGGATATCATTAAAGACAAGTGGACATATGCGCGAGAAATTCTGTAGTATGTACCGTACATCATATGAAATCGATCATTATATGACATGCATAGTAGCTAACCAATTAACATTAAAATGCAATTAGAGGTTCCATGAAATAATTGGCTTCATCCGCTGCTTCAATTGTACATGTGATTTTTTTTAATATATATATATATATATATATAATTTTATAGATGAGTCAGTACTAAAATTGTGAGACCCTGTAAACGTGTTTTTGTCCTCAATTACGAGAAAATTACATCCGTGAGATCCTGTAAATGTTATGTGTCTGTCCTAAATTACGGGTAAATTACATCCCCCCTCATAAGGTTTAATAACATGCACCCCTTCTATTTTCAAAAATATACATTAACTTTCATTTTTCATATTCACTCATCCCCTATCTCTCTATTTTAAATATATACTCAACTCCTCTTACCCCCAAAAAAAAAGGAGTAAACACTTCATTCCTGTGATATTCACTCTTTTCCATTATTCTCTAAAATATTGATTTGTCCAATTCCATCCTTGAACAAATTTATCTTTATATAGAACCTATCAAGAGGGCAAAAAATCAGACAAACAAATATTTCAAAAGAATAAAATTGATACAAAATATTTCACAAAAATGAAAATAGAGTGAATTTCACAAAGACAAAAAAGAAACTTAGTCCTAGATATAATCATATTCGTATTTTTTAAAATAAAATGGATGCAAATATAATTAGACTAAACTCTTAAGGGAAGATAGTGTCAATCCTCCAAAAATTAAAGGGATTCAAATACATGCTATTCCATCCATAACAAGAAAATTGAATGCCAATTATTTACCCAGAAAAAAAAAAGGAAAAAACTAGCGCTAATTGACATTACCTCAACTTGGCTTTCCAGACTTATGGACCAAATTAACACGCAAAGAACATCGAATTAACAAAAGAGAAGGCACAAAACAGGCCGAGAATTTCATTGACTGAATTTGAAAGCAATTTTATCAGGAATTCCACCATATTAATCAAGCAAAAGAAAATATAATGATGGGGAAAAAATAATAACTGTGCTACTCAAAACTGTACCAAATCCTACTTCCATCTGAGGGACTGCCTGATGCCAGTATAAATTAGTCCTAAGGATCTCCCGATCAAACAAACTAAAAAATATGAGATTCCATCGCTCACTTTGTTAATAATGGCTCTAATGAGCGGCATGGTGATGTCCGACAATTCCAGGAAAAGGCTGAAGTAGTACCGCCTGCAAGGCATAAAATCACGGCAGAAGGATTAACGGCAGGAATCCATAACAAAAATGCAAATTTATTTTTTTTTTAAAAAAAAATGCAAAATATCCACTTCAACTTTAGGGATAGTTGAAATTTTCCCCTTTCAACTTTAAAAATTTGAAAGTCACCTCTTTCGACTTTACAAAACTTGAAATTAATATTTATTATTTACTTAATTAATAATTTTATCAAATTTTGTAACTCTTTAAACAAGAATTACAAAATTATAGTATATTAGTTTATTTTGTCATTTTTTCATACATAATTTTGCAAGTCAATTACAAGCATTTTATTAAAATTCAATATATATAATTTAATTGGTATTAACTATATAACATAAAGATTATGTGAAAAAATAACAAAATAAATCAACATACTATAATTTTGTGGTTTTTGTTTTAAAAATTATTTTAAAAAAATCACATAACTCGATAAAATAATTAAGTGGATGATAAGTGTTATTTTTCAAGTTTTGTAAAATTTAAAAAAGTGATTTCTAAATTTCCAAAGTTGACGATGGGAAGATCTAACCTCCTCAAAGTTGAAATGGGATACTTCACATTTTTCCATTGAAAAAACTTGAAATAAATTCGATGACAATATATTTTGTGGTATCCTGATGTCCTAGTTAAAAAATATTATTATCAATATGAAAGACCTGGAAGTATGCTTATTTCCTTAGATCATTAATTATTCCATCCAGGAATGTTTATACCAAATTCCCTTTACGCACATGAGGTGATTATGCCTTTACTAACAAGATCAAACCCGCCGCCTTGCTTCCAAAGGGGTCGAGTAAAATAAAATAAATGCACCGAATCTGACCTGGGACTGAAAGCAACAAGTCTTCTATTATTGCTACAGCTCAATTAAAAGAAGAGAGGTCAGTGGCTGCTTCCTTGACAATCCAACAGAACATGGAAAACTTTCTAGTCCTACAGTATCACAAAAATGCTCTGTGCCACTGCTTATTGTAATTTGACAGGTCAGAAATTACATCCTAATTGCATCCAACTTGACCATTGCGTAAAAGCTGGTTTGTCAATAATATTGGGATTTCATTTCAATAGTATAGTAAAACCTAGAAGGTTTTTCCAACCAAAGCTAGAGTAGTTTGCCAAATCATGTATACAATCCAATGGTTCCAAAATAATATCAACTATCCTTTATAAATTTTAGAAGTTCTCAACTTGCAGCCATCCATGTAAAAACCATTTGGCTCAAATCTAAACTCCTTAAATGCATAATTCTACACCAATTCCATGATTATAGTTCTTTGAAATTGTAAGCAGAATGAAAAGCACTATGTAGCCTTACCTCTATATCCTAATACAAAAAAAATAGGCAGCATATGAAAAAGGGAAACTACTTTTCAAGGATCCATAGAGTTCAAAAGGTGGTCCAATTAAGAAAAGTGCACTTTCTCGTTTATGCTACAAGGTTCATGTCAGACACTAATGTGAATTAATTTACCTGTTTCAATAATATGACATGCTTTAATGCAAACATGCAAACCAGATAAAGTGGAGGGAAAATTACCATCCAGTTAGAGCTCTTAACTCCTTAGTCCGCTTTACTGGCATGGAGAAATGGCTTATCACAATGCAATGTAATTCAGATGATATACCATTAGATTTTCTCTGGGTAAACTGCTTCCACCAACTTCTATTTTCAGTCTGATTATTGCCTGGTAGTTTAATGGGTTTGCTCTCAAAGGTGCACAAATCAAAACGGTCCTCATACATTGACACAACTGTGTCCATATTGTGATACAACCACTGGTTCAAAGCCACCTGTTAACATGCACATTTTCAAATGTCTTGGTGAAATTTCATATAAATTCCTAAAAAAGAAAAAAAGGCAAAATATAGATATTTGTAAGGGTGCAAATAAGCCAAACAGCTTGTTAAGAGTCTATGGCTAAGCCTACTTTTGACTTAGTCTGGCTTAACTTATTTATGTAAACAAGCCAAGCTAAAGCTAATAAATTAGCTAGGCCTATCTATTTAAGCTTGACTTATAGGCCGATTAGGCCAACCTATATAATATAATATAATATAATATTTTATTAAATCATTCATATATATAGGCCTAACTAGGCTATTGGCCCACTTTAGCCCTGACAGCCTTGGCCTATTAGCATATTCAAAGGCTTATTTATGTAAGTAGGTTTTAAAATAGGCTAATAATCTAGATTAAGCTTCTCTAATAAGTCAAATCAAGGCCAAATTTTAGCCTTATATATACACACTAACAAGTGAAGCTCCAGCCAATACCTTAAAAGCCCAAAACTATTTAAGGTTAAATCAGTATGAACCCTTACTTGACAATTAACAAACCTTTGCTTATCTACAACGAGTATACAAGTGAATTTGAATAAGCCTTAATCCCAACAATTTGGTTGAGCTACCAGAATTTACTGTAAGTCAATCAGGAACAACTAAAACATTATGACCAATAATAATATTCAAGTTACAACCAGGGCAGTCCACATATTGGTACAAGGAACAGAATGTCAGAAAAGTCTGCGAGAATGGCAAAGTGAATAAATGACATAGGAACAAAATAAAAATATCTAATTTAGTGATTTTGCTTCTTAGGCTCAATGAATCAGGACAATAATAATGTATTCAATCAACGGCAAATAAAATTCAATGAGTGCATTCACACCACATTCAATATAAACTATACCTAGCATTATGGAAACATAAAAAATATTGTTCATGTCTATTGAGCAAGACAGGATGGGCAAATATATATTATGCATACCTTCTACAGTCCTACCCTCTCCTACCACCATAAAATAACAGGGTAAGAATAGAAAACAGATGATGCGGGTTAGAGAAAAAAAAAATGCCAAGCACAGAATGCAATGTCTTATGTCCAAAACACTAAGAGTGCATTTGGTTGGATAGAATGAAATGTGAATGGAAGAGGAAATGTCTCAAAAGTATGTTTAGTAGGCACTATAGAATAAGAATCCTCATTCTTCAGGGAAGGGTCATTCCATCAAATAATGGAATATTCATTCCATTACAAAAGTAATGGAATGGATTATTCCATCATTCTTAGATTAGACTTATAAGTATATTGTCCTTATTAAATTTGCAAAATTCCAAAACTATTCTTTTTAATTATAAACCCTATTCGATCATTCTCCTTCATTATAAGTGTGAAAATATTTCAAAATTCTTGCCAAAAATATTGGATTTGACCTTCTTTTAATAACATACAATACTAATGAATATAACACACACTTCAAGTAATCCATATTTTCTTTTAACAACATATAATTTTTTTTTAAGCAACGTATAATACAAATGAGTACAACATATCTATTAAGATTATTTTTGAATTAAAAGCATATACTTCAAATCAAATCAATACAGAAAGAGTTCTATTATGCATTCATCTATAATATCTTTTTCAATTGAATATAATATAATCTTAAATTAAATTTATTTTAATTATTTAATATATTTAAGTTAATCAATTTAATGCAAATTATCTATATGTTCAAATATACAAAAATTTATAAATAAAAATAACAGTAATCATTACATCTGATAAACATTGCATGAAATTTGAAAGCTACAGTACCTCATTGCGTAATTTTTGGAGTTCTCTGGTGGACAAAGTACAGAATGAAAAGTCCAAACTGCTTGTTTCACTTGACACATCACTGTCAACAGAAATAAACTCCAGATACATGCTTGCGATTCCATCTGCAAGAGCTATCACTAAATCTTCCAATACAGAAACCCCATGCAATCCAAATAAACAGGGGTCGTAGCAACAATCCTCCCTGTTAAAACATAGATGAAAAGTGACTGCCCCAAATTACATTCTAAATATGGGATAATGAATTTCAACAGTGTTGGTCAGAGCTTAAAAAGGATACCCTGGCCTTGTTAAAAGGCTTGAATAATTAAGTTGGGTTAATTACACCATTATGGTCACTCAAATTAAACCAAGACAGGTTTTCCTTGAGTAGCAAGACCAAATTCAACATTCCTTTTTAATTTCCTTAAGACAACTTGATCACTGGTAGTTTGATGTAGGACAAAAGCCCGAGGGTTTAATAAGATTCTAGTATGACACAATGAAAGATTCTTATTTTGATTTATTTTTGTAATATTTAAATTTATTTTCATAGAGAATTTTTATAGAGTTTGTTTCCTAATTTATCAAGTATCTTTTCCTATTCGTCATAGGAAATGGTTTATAGCCTCATTATAAATAAATATGTAATTAGCCTATAGACAAATTAAATTATCACAGCAATAAAAGTTTCCTTCAAGTGTTCTTTTCTTTAAGAGCTTCAAATAGAGTTCTTGCCATTTCTGCTAAGTCAGTTTCATTCCAATACATCTTTTCAAAATAACAAAATATCAAATGGCACCAATATCTTGTTGACCCTACAAGCTTTGCAGCCACTAACAGTAACTGTGTATCTAAACTAACATTCAAATTACTTACTTTAAGTGCTGAGTTGATAAATCAGAACAGATGTCAAGATTAGAATTTGAAGATCATAAAAGCATAAAAATGTTCTACCTAAAAATAAGATCACAACTTGATGCCTACAATAACTACCCAAAATGCAAACTTCAACCTTTCGAGTATTCATGCTTCATAGCACAAGATAAGACAACAATTGAACAACGTAAGGTACCAAAAACACACGCAACTAAATGCAAAGGAAGAATCAAGTAGTTCTAACAAAATTAAGACAATGATGGCTAATTACCTGAGAGAACCAAAAGTAAGATAGCACAGTAATTCTGAGTAAAGATCTTCCTTGCCAGACCTTCTGATGTTTTGTACAATGATGTTATCCCCCTTTAATTTTTCAAGTCCCTTAGAAGCAAGTGCCTGACAATAAGGAAGACAGAATAGTAAGATGTACCAGCAGAACGGACACAAGTCAACAGATACATCGCTCTCGACAAATACCTTCTCAGCATTGCTTTTTTGGAAAGAAACTTCCTTTTCCAGCCAAGCAACACAGATAGACGTACAAGATCTTTGAATAACTTCAGAAAACACACTAAACCAATCATCCATCACAAGAGGTCCGGAAATGCTTGAGATGTTATTAACCTGGAAAAAATTTAAGACTCTTGATAACATAGAAAAAAGTCCAACCAAATTTGATGGAGTGTCAAAAAAGTCATACATGAACCATAAGAATTCCATTATTTGCTTTCAAGTATACAGAGCAGATGCATTTTTATCCATGTAAGAGATTGAATAGTCTAACTACTAGGCTAAATCCAAAGCCTCATATATAAAGCTCAAAAATAAACAATAAGAATCAAAATTTGATTGCCGAACAAGCTTGCATCCACTTAAACACTATGGAATGGATCTTTAGGTTCAAAAATAAACACTAAGAATAAAATTTAGCAGAAAATGCCTAAAGAATCAAATTTTGATATAATCCAAGAAATCTTAATCTCCCAGTCTATTCTATAAAGCTCAAAATCACAGATCCATCTGCATTTATAGATGGAATGTGGTGGATGAATATCATAGCGATACAACAAATAATTAAAAAAATATATATTTTACAGAAGAAACATTTCACCCACTTATTCACACTCTAAACACTTCCCCTCAAGAATATATTATGTTCATCCAGAAAATATATTTCAACTCCCAAGTCTCAAGCACTTATTATAACAGAATCATTGCCTATGCTCAACCATCATGTAGCATTTCAAATTCTACCAAATAATACTAACACAACAATAATTGTATAAAGACAATGCCTGCCTCGTCCTCAACTTGTTGAAAAGCAGCCCAAATTAATTTCAACTTTGAACCCTCAGCAACAGCATTCAAACTCAAAGGCCGGTTCAAGGATTGAAGGATGCAGTATCCTGAGTAAGCATCGTATTCCAAGGCATTCAGAGAACCCAAAATTTTTCCTCTCACTTCATCAAAGATGTACTTTGAATTAAGATGGTAATCATTCTTCAAAGCACTGCAAAAGAGAGAGCTTCCCAAGTAACTAACAAAAAGCAGACAATAACACAGTTTATAAGTACCAAACAAATTTTCCGTTCATGCAAGATAACAAAATCAATTCGACCTTGACACCTTTGACATGCTTACCCTTACCTACCAGAATTGCCTGGACTTTCAGAAGCAACATTTTCTCCAGAAATGATCTTTTGAGGAATTGTATAAGATTTAGCATAAGGAATCACTCCAGCCATATATGTCAGAAAAATACTGGCCATCAAAAGCATCTGGTCAACAACTGGCACCAAACCAGAGGCTGCTGTACCATCAATGTCAATCAAAGCTGCCAAGCCAGTGCATGGCAGGGGGGTTGCCTGATGATCAGGACTAAATTTCACATTAGTGGCACCAAAAGTACTTGAGTCAAGTGTTTTCCATGCTGGCAAGTGAACAAATTTACAGTCATCTCTGGAATACTTTCTGCAACAACTAATTATTGACAAGTCAGTCTACCAAATTCTTTGTATCTGGAATAAAAAGGAAAAAATTATCAACCAATTGGTACTAATGTGATATGGTGACATGTGTGTGAGTGTGTAATTTTTTCCACCAAAACAATATTAGAATGCCAAGGATTGAACAAGGAGAACTATCAATTTAAATATACTCATACATTGTAAAAACACAAGAACCTGTGTGAAGGAAAAAAGGTCTGGCTTCTAAGAAAATTCAATTTGAAGAAATAGCTAGTTTTGTATCAAATTCAACATTTGCAATGATATACAGCCTGCCAACTTTACTCGGCACATATATGTGCAAAACAAAATATCTTCTATTTCAGAACATTTTGTACTTTAACAAAAGAAAAATAGCACTAATTCTTTGGTGATTATTCTGAATTCTTATTCAAATGTCTCCTTGGATTTTGCAGGCAGCAGCAGGAAGTAGAGAACTCAAAGCTGTGATACAAATAAGCGGGACAATTGCAATGGGGAAGAAAGCAATTATTCGTAAGAAAATAGACCTGTGAAAAAACTTGAAATTTGTAGCCTGGGATGAGAAGCCTCTTTTGTCAATATGCCTTCTCTGCATATGCAGCTTAACACACAATGGTGAAGTCACACATTCTGCCATTGATAAAACTTGTACCCCAAAGTCAAAACATCATCACATCATATAGCTCCTATATAAGTATTTAATCACCTACAAAAAACCCCCAATTAGCAACCTCAATATGTAGGAAAAATATGAGCATACAATCCATTGCAAAATTCATTGAAGTTCACAAAATTTATAAAATCCAGTATGCAGCAAATAGAAAATGAAGTTTTAGGGCATTTGGAAAGAAAGCCATTATGTTGGATAATCACAAGCTAATCATTCATGCTCAAGAAACAATATGGGCCTAAAAGAATCCAACCACACTAAAAGGAAAGTAAATGTCATTCTTAACACTCCACATCTAGTGTATTTATCTACTTTCAGTTCAGTTAATCCAAAACTTCAATGCGCAACAAAACAACAACTAAAAATGCAGCATCCCACAAATTTGGAGAAGCAATCAGATAAAATACTTAGCTTCAAAAATGATAAATATGTAAAAACCGATCACCGAAGTTGCTCAAGGCATAATACCCGAACAGAAAAACATTGGATATCAAACAAATTTGAGCAGAAACCTCGTAGACATAGACAGTAAAAATACCAAAGCAAAATGAACGATATTTATCAAAACCCAGATGCAAATGAAAGCAATGTGAGTCAGCAGGGAAGAGAGTCAACGCAATGTTAAAGTTACACGAAGAGCAGCTGAAAACCAAGCAAAAAAGGAGATTGTAAAATTGACGAGGATTGGATTTGTGCGTACCCGATTTCTTTGTACCTCGTTTCTTTCAGAGCAATGAGAACTAATGAATTTTTAGTGATAACTAACCGCTGAATTAGGGATTTCAGATGGGGACATGAGACGAGACCGGTGAATCAATTGGACGAGTAACTAGGTAAAACCCAAGCAGCCCAGTAGATTTTCGGATTTATTAAATTGTAAAAAGCGATATTATTTAGGAAAAAAAATGGGGCAAATAAGGGTTAGTTTGTTTGTGTTTCCTGTTTTTTGTTTTTAAAATAATTTTATAAAATAAGTTTTAAATACAGTTTTAAAAACAATGAAAAAAAAATGTTTGAAAAGTTATTATAAAAACAGCCCTAAATTACAACAATGCTATTAATGAAGTGTATTTTAAAAAAATAAATAAGAATAACTTAAAATTATTCTTATTTTCTTATTTTTAAAGATATATTTTAAAAATAATTTTTAAAAATAAAAAGAGAAAACATTTAAACAAATAAATTTTTTTATTCTTTTATTTTTAAAAATTAAAAACTATTTTTAAAAATACAAACCACGCTCTAAATCACTCTATATTTTGTAAAAATGAAAAAAAATCTTCAGTAAGTAAACTTTTATTTTTATAACGGAGAAAGAAGGACGTAATAATATTTTATTGTGATACTAACTTTTATAACTATAAATATAAATAAATAAAATTATTTTTAAAAAAATTTACAAGAAAAAACTGTCTTTTTATCTGATTTATCCACTCACATGGTATTCTTTTGACATTTTAGTCTGGCTTGATTTTATATGATAAATATACTAATTTATAATTAATTAAATTTATTAATAAATTTTAAAAATTTTAAATATATTTTATGTATTAATTCAGAAAAGGATGCACATAGATTTAGAGGTGGGATGTGCACACCCTCGAGTTCGAAAATTTTACAAATATCACGTGTATATAATATATGATCCTCTAATAAAAATTTTAAACTTAAATATAATTTTAATCTTTATAAAATTAAAATTAAATAATTTTGATTCTCTAAATTTAAAATTTTCAATTTTAATTTCTTTAATTTAAAAATTATTTAATTTTATTGCAAATGTTAACATCTCGTTAATTTTTAATTGTGATCGCTTATGTGATATTGTTTTTACAAGATTTGTACATGGGTCAAAACCTGTTCCATCCATAAAAATATAGGATTTTAATTTTTTTTATTATCTAAATATTTATTAAAAAATTTTATTATTGAATAATATTCAAATTTAACTTTAGTCATAATAATAAAATACGTTCGATCTATTATTGATTATATATATTTATTTTTTATGATATAATTATATATTATAAAAATAATTATATTTAATTATTTTTAATATAAATAATATTTAATGTGATATAATTATATATTTTTATATATAAATATTTTATTATTTTTTTAGTATATATTTTTATATAAAAATTATTTTTATTTAAGATAATAATAAAATTAAAATTATTCGGACTTTCAAATCATATCTCGAATTATGTATAAATTTGATCGGAAAGAATCAAATTAAAATTTTCAAATTTTAAATAAGTTGAATCAAATTTAAATTATTATATTTTATATAATTATATAAAAAAAATTCGATTCGAAAACTTATCTTGCGTGCATCCCTACGTTTTGCCATAATGGTAGCCAAATCGAAAGGCGGTCCGGCTTCCACTTTTGCCATTTTTTCCCTTTTTGCCCTTTTTCTCTTCGTCCTGCATTTTCCCTTTCTGCAAAGCTTCATTTGTGGTTTTCTCCATTAACATTTCTTCCCCATCGACGTATGTCTTCTCCTTCTCCTTTCCTCCTTTGCGATATAGTGAGCCACCTTCAAACCCATCACCTAAGATCTTCTCCTTTTCGATAAGTAAGCCATCTTCATTTACCTCGTCCTTTCCATTTTATTTATCTCAAACCTAACAAAATATACCATTAAGTTTCATTTCTTCCTTTCCTCTTTCTCTCTCCCAGCGGCAATTTCCCTCTTCTTTTCTTCTATTCACAAATAGAAAAACTAATTAATTGATTAATTATAAAAACAAAAACAGAGGTAAGGAAGAAGAATGATCAATCTTGGAAGATTCAAAGCTGGGCCATCCTTGAAAGGTTTCATTTTTCTCTCTCCATTTCGATCCTATTCTTTCGAAGATTTGTTTTCAATCTCAATTGAACGGTTCTGCTTTTGGATTCTGCCTGCAAATACCGATCATAATCGATCCAAACATAGGAATGAACTATGGATGTGGATCTGTGTCCTAGTAATTGTAGTTGTTTGTGCTCTGGCCTTTGGAATCGAAAGGATGCCGTCCTAGTCAGATCTGGATTGTCAGATCAAGCACCATATGGATTGCAAGCCCTTGTGGGAGGTGGAGATGAAGACATTGTACTATTAGCCAAGTGCCATTCTTAGGGAGGAAAGGATCATGCAGCTGAGGCAAAGTCCAGTGACGGTGTGTGCTGATATTCACAGCTATTTCTACATCCCTTTATGAATTTATTCATTATTGATCGTTAATCTTCTAAGTTTTTGTTTATAAATTATTTTTATTTTATCCATTTAAATTAGAGAAATTCTTATATAACTAAATTATACAATAAATTTTATTGAAATGTCAATTTCTGAATTTTATGAATTATTACTATTATATTTCAAAAATATCATTTTTTTAACTATGAAAATGCAATCATAAATTAGAAACTTCGAAAATGTATAATTTCATGATTAGTTAACCAAATTTTATGTATGATTATTCATTTTCATTCGTCTTTCTATGATCTTTCAATAGAAAATAAAAAAAAATAATTTCAATGGGATCCACTGACTAGAAATGTGTAGATTAAATTTAAAACTTTGAACGATCATAATTTTATACTCGATCATCTAACTGAAGTAAATTATATGTTAATTTCATATAATTTTTTGAGATTTATATGCCTATAAAATGCTTTCGGTGTTTTACTCACTTTGATCGGCAAAAAAAAAATATTTTTTAATCAATTGTCTTAATTTTTTTTGTCATTTTGCCAATTTTAAGTTCATTTTTCTCAATTCAAATTTATTGAAATCTCACATTAAACTTTTGTTCCTCAATTTTTATGTATCTAATAGTGTCATAATAATTTTCTTAACAATAAAATTATCAAAAAATAATATATTATTATTTGCAACAGATCAAATAGTTATATGTTAGTGTTTATATATCAAATAATAATATCGATCAAAAATTAAAAATAAAATAATAAAATCAAATCTTATTAACGATCAAATTGTTAAAGAAGAGCATGTTATTATTTAATGTTACTACTTGATTTGATGTTACTATTTGGAGATATTAAACAGTAACATTGATTAAAAATCTCAAATAATATGAAACATTAAGTCTCGTAAATAACTAAACTACTAAAGAAGAGAATATTATTATTTGATTTCTAGACAGTAATATACTACTCTTTGGTCTTCAAACAGTAACATCAATTAAAAATTGAAAATAAAAAGATAAATCAAATCTCTAAACTGTCAAAGAAGAGTATGTTACTGTTTCATTTTTAAATAATAACATTAACTAAAAATTTAAAATAATCAGATAAATGTATTCTCATTAACAACAAAAATATTAAATAATAGTATATTATTATTTGCAAACTAAATAGTAACATATTAGTATTTGATATTTAAATAGTAACATTAACTAAAAATTTAAAATAAAGAGATAAATTAAATCTCATTAATAATCAAACTGTTAAAGAAGAGTGTTTTACTATTTGGAGATACTCAATAGTTGACAAAAAAATACCAAATAATATGAAATATCAAGTTTTATTAACAATCAAATGGTAAAAAAAGAGCATATTATTGTTTCATCTTTAGAAAATAACATGTTACTATTTAGTTTTCAAACAGTAATATCGACTAAAAATATAAAATAAAAGGATAAATCAAATCTTATTAACAAATAAATTGTCAAAGAAAAGTATATTACTATTTCGTCTTCAGAGAGTAATATGTTACTGTTTAATCTCCAAACAGTAATATAGATTAAAATTATATAATAAAAGGATAAATCAATTCTCATTAATAAATAAATTATAAAAAAAAGTATGTTACTATTTTATTTTCAAATAGTAATATGTTACTGTTAAGTTTTTAGACAATAAGATTTATTAAAAACTCCAAATAATATAAAAAATCAAGTTTCATAAATAATTAAATTATTAAAAAAGAGCATATTATTATTTGGTCTCCAAACAGTAATATCAATAAAAAAATTCAAGATAAATAAAACAAATAAATTTTGTTTTTCAATCGCTATTTTTTGTATCTATTTACACTTTCTTTTTTTCCAAAAAGATAACTTTGTTATTGTTTAAATTTTTAATATGACAATAATTCATGCAAAATAATTATTTTAAAAAAAAAGAGACAAAAGAAATAGACTATTTTGTAATTTTATGAAAGGTTCTATACTTCTAAATTCTTATTTATTTTTATTTTTATTTTTATTTTTATCTTAACTAAAAATTTATTTTAATCCCTAAATATTAAATTTTTATTAATTTTATTTATAATTAAAATTTTATATTAATCTAATTTTATATTTTCCAAATTTTATTTTTATAAGTTTTTAGTCTTTTATTCTTTTATTTTTATAAAATTAAAAATTCTTTAATTTTAATATGTGACAAAAGATATTTCTGTTTCGATACTTTTTTTGTTTTCAAAACATGCTTCAAATATATCATTTTATCTTATAGGTATTATGATAAATTGCTATTTACAGCTGCACTTAAAAAAATAAATTTTTCTTGAGGTACCTCGCTTTATCGCTTTAATAAATTATAACAAATGATACTGGCCTGATTTTTTTTTCTAAATTATATCATGTATTCTTAATTATAATTAATAAATAAATAATGATTGTAATTTTATACAATTTATACATATTAAAATTTTAATTTTTAAAATATAAAAATTAATAATTATAATTAAGGTATATAATATAATTATAATATACAAGAATTACTCTTTAAATTATTAGGTTGGCTTTGTTTACTGAGGTGATGCCATATTTGCCTCAAATTTGTTTGTTATTCTAACGGAAAAATATTAACACCTACGCAACGCAATATCTGTTAGAATAATTACTCTTTAAATTAGGTTTAACTTGTTTACTGAGGTGGATGCCACATTTGCCTCTAATTTGTCTGCTATTCTAACAAAAAATAATAACACCTACGCAATCTCTGTTAAAAACTAACGGAATGCTGATGGTAGAACCAAAATCAAATAAATTTTGAATTATAAGAATAAAAAAAATCCAGATTTTTAAATGAAGAGATCAAAATTGTTTAATTTTAATTTTAACATATATTTAAGCTAAAATTTTATAGTGCCATTATAATAAAAGAAAATTATATCTGCGGCAAAAGAATTTTTTAAGTTTTAAGGAGTGTTAATAGACTATTAAACTACAAGTAGAAATTCAATTGAGCGCATCTAAATTATGAAAACTCTACTTCTTCTTCAAAAGAGAAAAAGGATACGGTCAACATTATTTATTAATAGGTTTTTTATTATATTTTTTATTATTTATTATTTTAATTTTTAACATTTTTAAAAATTTAAATTTAATTTATTGTCAATATAAAATATTTTATACTATTTATTAGTTAAAAGATGTTATGTCATTAAAAAAATAATTAACAAATTTTACTAATAGTTGAAAAAAATTAACAATTTTAAAAAGATATACCAAGAGTGAATGATAATATAAAACTTATTTGCATTGACAATAAATCAAATTTAAATCTTCTTCCTAATTAAGTGGGTGAATAATATTATAAATTAATTCTGCTATTATTATGAAAATGTTTACTAGTTTTGCCATTAAATATTACACCTTTAGAAATTTTATTGATAAGCTGAGTGCGTGCCTTTTTTTTTCCTTTTTTTAACCGATACGTATTGAATTCTATACTAAATTTTTTTTATAAATATTTTATGTACATAGTAAATTGTACTTTTTTAATTGTTGAAAATTTGTCAAAAGAAAAGAAACAACAAAATTTTCAATTAGGTCATATTTTCCTCCGAAAAAAAATCTTATAATTTAAGTTTTATTTGTTTATTTGTTTCAATGAAAAATATTTTTCATAAACTATAATTATAAAATATTAATATAAAAGAAAAGAGCTCAAAAAAATAACTTACTCTATTTTAAAAATGAATTTATTTTTCTTCACTGTAACATCATAACTGTAAATATTATTTTTTAAAATTATCAATTTAAATGATATATTACTTATTTACTAACATATATATAAATGATACTTTTTAATGACAAATGCTTTTTAATAAAATAAATGAACCATTGATAGGAAAGACCAACCAACTGATCATAAACAAGGATTATAAATCAGATTATAATCCTAATGATTGTTGTGAAATTAAGAGAGATTACATGATAAAAATTATATTTCATGCAAATAATTAATAAATTAATTAGTAACTAATAAAGTAATTAATTGTATAAGAAGTATTTCATAAAATTAATTATTAAACTAATTAAAAATATAAAATGACATAAAAATATGTTAATATAAATGGATATATAAATTAAATTAATTTATATTTATTTAAAAGTCAAATTATAGTAACGCAATTAAGATATCCAACAAAAAAATATAATTACCCATCAAGAGCACTTAACTCAAGTGTTATATGATGTTTACTAAAGTCTTTGCCTTCTTCCATATTTTGAGTTCAATTTTAGAATGTTACATGTATAAGTTTATTAGTTTAACTATTTTTATAATTACAAATTACAAAAAATGCATATAACTACCTTAAATTTAATTAATTATATTTTATGACCTTATATAGTTTTTATTTAATCATTATTTTTAATAGAAATGTAATTATTTAAAATTCAAATAATTATATTCTATGACATTACATATTTATTCACATATATATTTTTATATATTTATAGTAAAATTGGGATATAATTAACTAAAATTGAATTAATTATATTTTATGACATCATATATTTTTATTTAATTATTTATGATAAAAATTTTATATTATATATTAATTTATTTATTTATTTATTATTTAAAATAAGAAATAATTATTTACTAAAGGCATAAGTTGTAAATTAATAAAAAAGGATAAATTTAAAAAATTTTGAAAAGTTACTAGTTTATAAGATATAAGTTAGATGAGATAACTTATTCAATTAGAACTTTTTTTTTTTGATAAGTTAGTATATGAAATATATCTAAAAACAAGCCTATAATTTTTTAATCAAGTCAATAAATTATAAATTAATTTATTTATTATATAAAACAAAACCTAAATATCTTTATCAAACAAAGGCATAAAAGCATAACTTTCCTAAAAACAATTTGAAAAAATAAAATAAATATCTTGGTTTTAAATCCTCTATTATTAAATGCTATTGAAAAGTTTCTTTAAGTGAAGTGTCTAATATAAAATAAATTTCTAGATCTACATTACACTAGTTTATTAAAAAAAAGTTTTAATTTAATAAGTTATCATTAATAAACTATCACAAGTAACTTATCCATATAATATATTATCCATGTTATTCCATGCCTTATTTTATTACAAGTGTTATTCCCATATTTCTTGGAACATGTCAATTTCTCATTTCATCTCAAAGCTATTTTTTTCTTGTTACATTTCACTCTCTAAAAATTATTAATTGCAATTTATAATCATTAATCACAACTCATGCTCTAATATAAAGAAGATGACATCCCACAATTTCTATATTTTGAAGGAAATTTCACTCATTTCATTTTTATTTTAGAGAAATCTCTTCTAGTGTCAATGATTTTTTGTTTTCCATTTAAACAAATAGAAGATGATGCACTATAATTTTCATATTTTGGATGAAATTTTGTTGATTTCATTTCCATTTTGAAGATTCTCTTCAGGCATTGATAATTCCCATTTTCTTTTTAGATAAATAGAAAATGATGTCTTGTAGTTTATATTTTAAAGGAAATTTTATTGATTTCATTTTCAATTTGGAGAAAATTTTTCCCATATTGATGATCTCCTAATTTTCTTTTACATAAAATTTGCAATTAAATATTTTATCTTATCTTATCTATTCTTAATCTCTATTCCTTTGTCTCCATTTATTCTTCATTCAATTCATTCAATAAGTTTCAATTTTTGTTTGTTGCTTATTATTGGTATTCTTAAACTCCACTAGGATTTTTTATTTGAAAAGTTTCAATGACATAATTCCCTAGGAACTAATTGAACCCGATTTTGCTAGGCCATATATTATTTATATTATATGCTATTGTTTGTCAAATTTTTCCTTCTAGATATTACTGAACCCTATTTATATTTTTTTAACATGTGAATTTTAGATAATTATCTTGTAATAGTTTATTTGCTTTATGAACTTAAATAATCATGTCTATTAAGATTTTGTAGTATGTAATTTGTCATTATTTTCTACTCTTTTTTTGTACTTTAAGCATTTATTAACATCTTTTATTTTCAAATTTTTCTATGCCATGAACATTTTCATTACATAATGAAAAAAATTCTACATCCATTACAACTTTTTTGCATAGGTAACAAATTCATTACTTTCATAACTTTCTGCACTATAATTTTAAATGAGCTTTCTTATTTTAAATGAATGTAAATAATAATCTCTTATTGGATTATTTAGATAAATGTCAAAAGTTTGTCTTCTTCCCATATCTATTACAGCACTTTTTCTGTCATTCCTTTAATACATTTACTTTATTACTAGAATAAATCTATAATAACTAACTTCATTACTTTATCACTGAAATCATTTCTATATTGTTATATAGGAAGGTTATGCATCATGTTTGAAGAGTTATTAATTTCTTCAATCATAAATATCTTTCCCATTTAATTTTAAATGATTGCAAGACTAGTAGCTTTATTATCAACGAATGTTGTTTTTTATTTTAGTTCATGTGTTAATTTTTTTTATTAGCATTTACCTTTTTTTCATTTTTTAATTGTTAATTTATTAGTTAACTATTCTTTAATGTTGTAGTTTTCCTTTTTTATAATGTACTTAACTAATAATATATTATATATGTAAAACTGTGTTTATTAATTTTTTATAATTTGAATATTTGTGTTCTTATCAAGTATCAAGTGTTTGGTCAAAATAAGCACTAAATATTGTCCTAGTTTGGAGAAAAATCATTTTAAAGAAGGTGTGGGAATCCATGTTCAATTTTAAATATGGGAGTAAGATTATTATTTTTTACTTATAACTAATTGAACATAGATTTTTCTTATTTTTTAAGAAAATTAAGGATTAGAATTGATAAATAAAAGAAAAACTCCTTAATTTGTGTAGATTAGTTAATAAATTATTATAATCATCTACTTTTTAACTATTAATTTCATTTAACCTCAGATAAGGTGGAGTCTTACCATTGAAAAGAATTTAAGAAAGCTAATTGTAGATAATTATTTATCTTTTAACTATTAATATTATTTAATTTTAGAAAAAAAAAGTATATTACAATCCAAAAAGAATATGAGAAACATAATTGTTGATAATTCAAATTAAAATTATCCAAATAGATTATACTAATAATATAAATACATAAATATTATTTAAAAATACATTATAATTAATTAAACTTATTTTATTTTATTGGAATTTGCCTAAATGATTTTAGTTTTGAAAATATGTTATAAATCAATCATGAAAATTAAAAAATACTTTTAAGATAAGTAAACATGTTTTTCAAAACTTTTGAGGTTCTGCAATGATATAAATTGTAACAAAATTTATTTTCAATTTTTTATATATAATAATTAATATCCAATAGAAGAAAAAAAATTGTACCTATGTATTGTACAATTATAACGTAGTAATTAATAAGCTAATAGTTTTTCAATTTTTTCCAAATTTTTCTTTTTTGTTTTCATTAAGATTGAAAATATATTTTGGTTCCTATAAGATTGAATTTTTATCAATTTTATTTATGACTAAAGATTTGTATCAATTTTGTTCTTATAAAATTAGAACACTTAATAAAAAATGACTAGCATCGACGATCCCCATCGAAGCGTCACCTCAAAAGAAAAAGCCAATCAATTAAGGAGAAGCACCAAGAAAGTTAAAAGAAGCCTTTCGAATTTTGATGGAAGTGCGTCAGGCCTGCGCAAATACGATGACCTCATTTTGGAACCCGGATTAGATAGCCAAGAACATCCCCAATGATTATACAAACAGATGCTAACAGGCACCGACAATTGGATTGAGGATGACATTCCCAATGACAAATCAAGAGATGAAAATGTAATGTTGGATAATTAGGATTTCTTTGATGAGGAAAATTCTGAAGGGATTTAGGTAATCGATGAAATATTGAATGATAATACTATTATGCTTGTATTAAAACTGTCAAAGGAGGAGGAGATGAGGATTAGAAAGCCCTGGAAAAACTCTCTGATAATTAAACTTCTGGGGAGGTAAGTGGGATTCAAATTGTTAGAAAGGAAGTTAATCCAGTTGTGGCGAGGTTTAGGCATGTTCAATCTAGTGGATTTAGGATTTGAGTATTATCTTGTAAAATTCACTAATGTGGAGGATATAAACTATACACTGACAAGAGGGCCATGGATGATTCTAGATCACTATCTCACTATTTAGGAATGAACTTCTAATTTTAACCTAGCTATTGCAAAGATCCAATTAATAGTTGTTTGGGTTAGATTCCTGAAGCTTGCAATGGAATATTATGATTGGAAATGTCTAAAAGCTCTAGGAAACAGGATTATAAAGACTATAAAGGTAGATTTGACAATTGAGGAACGAACAAGAGGCAAATATGCTCGAGTTTGTGTCACTATTGATCTAAATAAACCTCTAATCCCTCAATTCAAGATAGGTAATGTAGAAATCAAAGTAGAATATTAAGGCATGCATCTAATTTGCTTTAACTATGGTACCTATGGGCATTATGTAGAGGGCTACCTATGGAAAGGAGTGCCTGCTAAATCTACTTTGAAACCACAAGAGAGAGGCCACCACAATTCCAATATAGTGTAACAGATAGATAATATCAATGAGAAACACATCGAGTCCAATATACCTACTATGGAATATGGTGAATGGATGGTAGTACACAAAGCTAGAAGAACCAGGAAAACTAAAACCAAGGAATTTGTAACTACAGACAAAGGAATTCCAAATAGGGAGAGGAAAACTAACTTACTGACAAGATTCAAATTTGAGATGCTAGCTAATCCAATCTTTGCCACAGATGAAACTGCAGAAAAGGAACCCTAACCCCATATCTCTAATGTCTAATCTGAGACAACAACTAACAAACATTCCAGAAATAAGAATGATAGTGCAGGTAGATCAAACTCATACCAGGAAAAGGGAGTTATCAGTGAGAAAGAGGGAAGCATGAACTAGGGTATTATAATGCACACGACCATTCAAAGAGGGAAGCAAACTACTAAGGAAACTAAAAAAGTTAAATCTGGTCAAACATTAATGAAGATTGTTACTAGAAACAACACCAATCCATTAATGGATATAACAAATAAGTTATTCTCTCTAGTGCAGATTAATCAACCTAAGCAGAACCCTCATCCACCAGACTCTCGGAACATTCCACAATAGACCAAGCCTCATGATTTAAATAATAACATAGCCATGGTACCTGAAACTCCAAATGTGGATAGCTTTAGAAATAATGTAAATTTCAAAAAGACTGAGATGCAACTACAAGATAATACCAAGAAAAAAGCTAACCACATGATTGTGGTTTAACCAGCCACTATTATGACTCAAAAAATAATAGCCTGGAATTGCAGGGAGTTAGCAATAAGTTATTTATGTCCCATTGTAAGGAGATGGTTGCTACTCACAGGCTAACCATTATAGCTCTAATGGAAACTAAGGTGGAAGTGTCTAGAGCTCCACTAATTTTTCAAAAGCTTCATTTTAATCAATTTCACACTATCAATGGTAGGGGGAGATCAGGAGGTATCTAAGTAGGATGGAGTGACTATGATATTAAAGTTATTTTGCTTATAGAGAATTTTCAATTTGTGCACCTAAGAGTAGAAAGTTCTAGCTCTGTCTTTTAGTTATTAACAATAGTTTATACGAATCCAAGGAATGAACTGAAATTAAAGTGTAAACAAAAACTACGCGAGCTAGCTAGTACCATTTCAGATCCATGACTTGTAATGTGAGATTTCAACGACATTGCTAACATTAGGGAAAAAAAGGAGAAGCTCCTATCAATCCATCCCACTATCAACTTTTTGCAAAATGGATAGATGATTGTGGCTTAATTGATTTTGGGTGGGAAGGATCCAGATTTACATGGTGTGGCACTTTAAGAAACGGTTACAATAGAGTCTTTGAAAGACTAAACAGAAGCTTGAGTAATATGAAGTGGAGAATGAATCATAATGAGGCTATTGTTAAACTTCTACCTCGAGTCTACTTTGACCACCATCCTCTACTAGTGGATTTTGGAGAAGGAAGAACTGAAAACACAGAGAGACCATTCAGATTCGAAGTTGTGTGGTTATGCCACCCTTCTTTCAAGGATCTCATTCAAAATAACTGGAATAACAGAGCTTCAATGGACATTAATCTTTCCAATTTAATTGCTCCTTGAAAAAACCTTGCAACAAGAATCCAAGAAATCTTAATGCAAGAAGAAATCTTGTGGCATTAGAAAGCTCGTACTAAATGGATTCAAGATGGCGATAAAAATACTAAATTTTATCACTCGAAGATCATTATACAAAGACAACAAAATAGAGTTACAATGCTCAGAAACCATAATAGGAATTGGCAAGATAATAAAAAGGAGCTGGTCAACATGGTTGTAGGCTTCTTAAAAAATCTATTCCAAAAAGAGGATGTGGCACATATACCGATTCAAACAAGTTTGAAATTTAAGCAGATTCAGGAAATGAGGAAAAAAATCTTCAAAGACCAATTTCTTTTAGTGAAGTCAAAAGAGCTATCTTCAACATAGGAGCCACTAAAGGTCCTGGATATAATAGTTTTTTAGCAATATTTTTTAAAGCTAACTATGACATACTGGGGAAGGATCTCTTTAAGTTGGTGCAAGATATTTTTGAAGGAACATTCAATATAGCAAACATTAATCAAACTCTAATCACCCTCATTCCCAAACAAGACTATCCAAAGTTTATTAGCCAATTTCGCCCCATATCCCTATGTAATGTTACCTATAAATGTGTAACTAAAGTTATTGTGAATAGACTAAGACCTCTGTTACCTTCCTTAATCTCTCTGTATCAATCAAGCTTCATTCTTGGTAGAAATATCCAAGATAACATTATAATTGCAAGTGAAATGATTCATTCTATGAAAATGAAAAAAGGAAGAGTTAGCTATATGGTGATTAAAATAAACTTGGAAAAAGCCTATAATAGATTAAAATGGGAGTTCATCTCGGATGTTCTGTCAGAAATAGATCTTCCCAGTGATATTTAAAGAGTAATTATGCAATATATCTCTTCATCTTCCATGAACATTCTCTGGAATGGAGCTAAATCTGAATACTTCCATCCAACAAGGGGTATCAAACAAGGCGACCTAATCTCCCCTTACTTATTTGTGTTGTATATGGATAAACTATCACATGTTATAATAGAAGAGATTAATTATGGTAACTGGAGACCTATCAAAGCAAGGAGGAATGGCCCTAAAATATCTTACCTCATATTTGCTGATGATCTCATCCTCTTTGCTGAAGCTTCCTTGGATCAGATCCAATGCATTAACAAATGTCTTGAGAAATTTTGTAGTGCCTCTAGCCAAAGAGTGAATGCTATGAAGTCAAAAATTCTATTCTCCAAAAATATTGGAGATTCCTTAAAAGAGTGTATCTCTAACAACTGTGGTTTCTCCCCCACAATAGAGTTAGGCAAATATCTGGGAATTACCCTAGTGTCTTGAGGAAACAGCAGAAGTCAATTTGGAAACTTATTAGCAAAAATTTGCCAAAAGCTGGCTAGTTGGCAAACAAAATGTTTATCATTGCAGGAAGATTAACGCTGGCAAATTCAATTATTTTAGTAATACTTGTATATAACATGCAGGTAGAGAAAATCCCAAAAGAAGTATATAAGTCGATTGAAAGAATTCAGTGCAACTCTATTTGAGGCCATGATGAAAATACATATAAAGTCCATATGGTAAAATGGAGCAATGTTTGTCAACCTAAAAGTACAGGTAGTTTGGGATTAAGGAACTTGGAAACTTTTAATAGTGCATGCCTTATGAAAATATGCTATAAAGTGTGTATCAACACTAAAGATCTATAGGTACAGGTTTTAAAAGGAAAATATGGTGACGACAATCTTGGCCACTGACCGTTCAAAGCTTTAATCGAGATTTCATTTTCTAGAGAAATATCTCTAAATTATGAGGCACTACCAAACAATTGATGCGATGGAAGATTCGGGATGGTAATTCAATTAACTTTTAGCTAGATGATTGGCTTAATCTAGGAGATCCACTTTATTATTTCTCCACCTCTCTGATTGATATGGATAACCTTGAGGCTAAAGTAAGTGAGATGATTTCTTCTGATAATGACTGGGACTGGAACAAACTCCAGCACCTTCTTCCAATTAATATCCTCTACAAAATTATGCCAATTTATCCGCCACAAGCTTTAGTAGAGAGTGACCAATTAGTTTAGTTTAAGAACTATGGCTCTTTCTCAGTTGCTAGTGCATATCAGGCTTTGTCAAAAAATTCTTGGGAGGCTAAAGATGTAGTTTGGAAAAACCTTTGGAGACTTAAAGTTCCCCAAAGAATAAAAATATTCTTATGGTAGGTTCTCCATAATAGATTGCTGACAAACATAAGAATAGCTAAATGGGGTCATGGGTCTAAATATTATAGGCATTGTCCCCAATATGAGGAATCTATCCTCCACGTTCTTCGAAACTGTCAACTAGTTATAGAAATTTGGAAAAATCTGGTTCCAAGCCATCTTATTAACATCTTCATGTCCTTGGATTAGAACATATGGGTGTGGATCAATCTAAATCAGAATCAAGAGTTTAGAGTTGGCTTAAATTGGGCAAAAGCCTGGGCTATATCCACCTGGCACATATGGAAATGGAGAAATAGTGAGATGCACGAGACAAATTTCTTAAAACTCGAAATGTTACAAGGTATATTTTAAGAGCAATTGATGAAGTGGGCATCGTTTTATCAAAGAAATACTCGGTACGAATGCATTCCTCAGAAATTCAGGTGTGTTGGGGGCCTCCTCGAGATAATTGGGTGAAATTAAATACAGATGGAGCCTGTAATTATAAATACAAGAGATCTTCATGTGGAGGTGTTGTTAGAGACTCAACTGGCAGGTGGTTATTTGGGTATGCTAAACCTCTAGGAGAATGCAACTCCTTTGAAGCATAATATTGGGGTTTAATCTGTGGTCGTTAAGAAGCATGGAATAGAGGATATAGGAAAATACAAGTGGAGAGCGATTCCAAGGCTTTACCAGATGGTTTAAATAAACAAAGAGATCTCAAACACTACTTAATCACTGTTATTAATGAGCTCTTTAATAAAGATTGGGCAGTAAAAGTATCTCACATTTTTAGAGAAGGGAATCAATGTGCAGATGGGATGACCAAATATAAAATCAATCTTACTCCAGGGTTACATGTGTTTGATCATCCTCCTAGTCAAGTAACTCATTTAATTCTTTCTAATGTAATGAGGGTCCCTATGACCCGCTCTATTAGATTTTCTTAGTTTTCTTTTCTTTGGGCTTTAGCCCCGTTTGTTCACCCAAAAAAAAAAAAGATTAGAACACTTAAATTTTAGTCCTTCCATATAATAATTCAGTATTCCGTTTCCTATAAAAAAAGAACTAAAATTTAACATGAACTAAATTGATATAAACTTTTATTTAGGGATAAAATTAAAAAAAATATTTTTTATAAGGATTGAAATAGGTTTTTAGTCTCTTTTATTAATTTACTACCCATGTCCTTAATAAATAATTATATTTTTAAATAATAAATATATAAAAATTAAGCAAGTAAGTAAATAAGTATATAATATCATAAATTTAGTATAAAATATGTATGTCATAAATTATAATTAATTAAATTTTAAACATCTTAATTGCATTAATATAATTTAATTTATATATCTATTTATATTGATATATCCTTTTATATTATTTTATATTTAACTATTTTAACAATTAATTTAAAAAAATATATTATATAATTAATTAATTTATTAGCTATTAATTGAATTATCAACAACTTAAGCAAAACAAAGCTATTTTGTAATTTTGAACCAAAGGAAATATGTCCCTTTAGATATGTTTTTATGCTTTTTAATTTAAAAAATTATTTTTAAATTCAAAGAAAATAAAGAATAAGGAGTGATTAAGCAAATAAAAAATGTTTTATTTAATTATAAAATTATCATTAAGAACAAAAAAAGGTTAGAAGAACATTTAAAAGTTATTTTTATTTTTATGTTTTTAAGTTATACATTTATAATCATAATTTTTAAAAATAGATTATAAAAATAATAACTAAGCAAGAAATTTTATTTTTAAAATTGAAAACTATTTTTAAAAACAATGGACAAAACATAGAGGATCTTTGATGAAGTAAAAAAGAAAATATTTTATTTAATTACAAAATTATCATCAAAAATAACAAAATAAATCAATAAAATATACAAAAGTTATTTCTATTTGTGCAAAAGCAATTATAAAAGTAGGAATTTTTTTTAAATAGATTATAAAAGTACTTACCAAGGAGGAGCTTTTATTTTTAAAAACATAAAAATTAAAAATTATTTTTAAAAATAATAAATGAAACATAAAGCATGATTGATGGAATAAATAAAGAAATGTTCCATTTAATTATAAAATTACCCTAAAAAAAGTTTAAAATATTGAAAAATATATTCATTTTTCTATTTTTATATTATATATTTAGAATTACAAATTTTAAAAATAAATTATAAAAACAATTAAAAAGTAAGAACTATGTTTTAAAAATAAAAGTTCTTGCTTAGTAAATACTTTTATAATATATTTTTAGACTCTCTAACTTTAAATATGTAACTTAAATAAAATAAAAATAACCTTTTGATGTTAGCACCTTTAGTAGTACAATAACACTTAACGTTACCTTAGAAGCTTTATTCCCCTTATGTACTAGGTTTGAACCTTTGATTATGTGTATATGTATTAAGTAAATTACCACTCCTACAATTAAAAAAATAACTCTTAAACATTTTATTAATTTATTTTTCTATTCATTATGGCAATTTTGTAAGTACATGAAACATTTTTTATTTGCTCCACTAACCACTATCTATTATTTGTTTCCATTAAATCTAAAAATAAAGGAGGAGCCATATGAGATGAAAATTGCATATGTGGTTTTGGAGCAAAAATTCTTCAAATTGAATGACAATTGTAATAGATATTGTCTTAATATGAAGGAAATTATATAGAAGGTTGAAAGACTTATTATGAAGCTATGTGACTAGAAATTAACTCTTATGATTGAAGTTATATATTTTATAACATAATCCTTCTGAAAATAAAAATGGTTTTTTAAAATAATTTTTCAAAACCAAAAAATAAAAATATATTTAAACATACTCGCGCATTACTTGCAAAAATATGTTTAAAGCATTAAAAGCGTAGAAAACATAATTGTAAGGAAAATGTGTATGTGAATTGTCCTTAAAAATCAATAAGATAAGAAGATTTTGTTGGAGCTTTCTTGTTCTTTTCATGGATTCTAAGCAGTAACCATCTTAAGTCCTTAATTCTTAAATTTAATAAAAAAGGAAATTGATACTTTGTAATGAAGTACAAAAAAAGGTAAATAAAGGACAACAAGGCTATGAAGGAAGGTCTCATGGTTTAAATAGTTCTAATAACCTAATGAGTTTTAGCTTAGATGAAGAAAGTAAATGAAAGATAAGAACTTTCAAATTGTTGATTTGGGGTATGAGGATGAAGAAACTTAAGATAAAGAAGATTCAATTTTTGATGTTTTATTTAGCTCAAAACAAGAAAATCAAGATTATGAAGATAATGATCTATTTAGAATACAAATCACTGATGAAATAGAAGGTAACACTATTTGTCTAGTCTTGAAACTCTTTAAAGAGGAAAAAGATAGAATTAGAATACCATGGCAAAGTTGTTTGATAGTGAAACTCTTAGAAAGAAAAGTTAGTTTTAGGTCCTTTAGAGAAAAAAAAAGCCTATGCATTTTTAATAGGGGATACACTTCAAACTAGTAGATATTGGTTACAATTACTATCCAATGAAATTGTTAAATAGAATTGATTGTGATATTTGATCACTACTTGACAATTCAGCAATTGAGTCCCAATTTTAACCCAATAAAAGCATTAATAGATATTATTGCTATCTAGATGAGATTTCTTAAATTAGCTTAAGACTATTATGATAAAAAAATGTTTGAAATTGATTAGAAATAGAATTGGTAGAATTGTCAAAGTTAATTACATGACTGAAGAAAAGGTTAGAGGAAAATATATAAGAGTATATGTTGTAATAAATTTAAAAAATTCCCTTTTGCCATAATTTAAAATAGACTCTAAAGTAATAAAAATAAAATATCCTTTTGATTTGCTTTGAATGTGGTTTGTGTGGGCAGTCTATGGAAAATTGTTCTTATTAAAAGAAGTAGGATAAGGAATGCTACTAATATAGATTTAGAGGAAAAAGGGGCATTCATATGAGAGGTAAAATGATGAAAATGTTAATAAACATAGACTAATCCTACTCTTTGTTTGGAGTTTAGAGAATGGATAATGTTTCAAAAGCTATAAAGATCTAGAAAAGGCCAAAGGGAGTAAAACAGCAAAAATATTGTAGTTAATTAGTAGAATATTAAGGCTGCCCCAATGTCTAGATTCTCCTTATTAGTGAATCTTATATTTAAAAGGAATAAGGAGAAAAAGCAACAAGGGGATGATAGGATAGAGATTGGAATGAAAGGGAAGATTTGAATAGCAAACAATTCCAAAGTAAATAAAAGTAGGATAGTGAAGGGAAAAGGAAAATGACTAATCAAATTTACATTCTAGAGTTATTGTGGATTAGGGAAAAGTAGGAAAGATCATCTAGAAAAGTATGTTCCAAAGCAAGATCTTTTTTTTAAAAGATTTAATCCCTCTAGAGAAAGTGATGATTGAACTCCCAAATTAACTTGAAAAATCTATCTTTATGGTTGAGAGGCCCCAAGGCTTCAAAAAATAATAATCATGGGATTAATCAGGCATACTTATTCCTTACAAAGAAGAGTTATAAGAGGATGTAATAATGGTAGTCTAATTAATTTATCTAATTTTATTATAATGAAAAAATTTATTCTAGAATTGTAAAGAGGCTAGTAAAGTTTAAGTTTCTAATTCATATGAAAGAATTGTTGAAAGATATAAGCCTCATATGATAATCCTAGTTAAAACTAAATGTTCTTTTGTTAAAGCTTCAGATATTATGAAGAAGTTATATTTTCACAATTTTCACATTCATGAAGGGAAGGATTTTTAGAAGGGATATGAATTGCTTGAAAGGAAAATGAAATTGGTTTCACTATACTTATTTCATCATTCCAATTTGTTCATCTTAAATTGTTCAAGGAAGAGAAGGATCCATGGTTGTTAATAGTTATCTACATAAGTCATAATTTTGATTTTAAACAATAATGTAAAAGAGAGATTGTTGCTTTATGTCAAGAACTTTGTACAATTGTGATTAGCTCGAAACTATTAATAATCATCCTATAAGCCTTCATTAAGCTTAGTATTAATTTAAAAACATAATAAGGCTTAAATTTCCTAAAAAACTAGCCAATATGCATTGAATAAAATTTGGAGGTTCAAGAATATTTCCACCACATTCAATTTAGTTTAAAATATGTATATGATACTTTAAAAAAGGAGTTAAACTAACTTATAGACCTAGAGTTCTATGGAGAAATAAGTTAGTCTAACTAAAACTCTATTCTTAGCATCACATGTTCTACTTATTTTACAATCATGACCTTATATTTTCTATTAAATTGTTTAACTAATATTCTTGAATTAAGTTAAATAGATGCTACCGAGTCTACAAAAAGAAATAGAAGATCTATGTTACAACCTTAAAAAATTTAAAATAATTTCAAAAATATTTTCATGTAAAAATAATAAATTAATATAAAGAAAGATGAATTATAATTTTCTGTAGACAATAATTAGTTGTTTAAAGGGATTTAGAATGACATTTTGTATGAATTGTTGATGTAAAATGAATAAAATAAAAGGTTTAAAGGTTATCAATGATTAGAGGTAAATTTGTGAGTATAAAGAAGATTTAGGATATTTTTTTCCATCTTACCCCTATTAGAGTTCGGGTCAACATACGCAACGAAATTTTAAAATTTTAATCCAAAACCTTCTTAGGATCTATGCAAAAGTCATAAACCAGTATTAGGGTTTCACTTATTTATGCTCGTGTTCTTTCTGAATAAATCCTTGAGAGACCGAGATGAATCAAACGCCGACCGAAAGGTATAATGTCTCTATGGGTATCCACACAGAGTGAACAACGACTTCTCCCTTCCACGAAGCTGCTAGGATTTGTTTCTCTCACTAGATGGATTTGGACATTTTCTAGAGTAATTTAGGATTTGATGAAGCTTATGAGCGTGAATTATAATGTGTTGCCTTCAAGTCCTTTTATAGAACTAAGGCATATCATAATTCTAGTCTCACTAGGATAATGCTTCAAAAATCCTAATCACACTAAATAACTATTACCTTATCCTTATCCTAGAGAGAGTGAGAAGAGATAGGACGTATCTTATTAATTATTTAATATTAGATAATAATAACATTATCTCATAATATAATCATCTAATATTAAATTGGCATATAATTATCTTATATTAGATAATAATAATATTATCTCATAATATAATTATCTGATATTACTTTAATATCAAATAATATCACATAATATAATATATATATTACGTGAATAAATATATATTATTATAATAATATATATATGCATGAAAATAAGTCCAATTATTGAATTTTAGTCTAACTAAAATTTAATTAATTATTATCTTATTCCTACTCCTTTTGTGTGACCCTATAGGTTCTTACTACGTTGATAATGACTCATTTTGGGTCATAGATAGTGAGCAGTATCTAGCAATACATCATTGCTACTCAAGTAGTAAGAATGTCTATGATTCGATATCTACCTAATATATGATCAATATTTTGCATCATAATCCCTTTTGTAACAATATCTAAATCGAATTGGAGGCATGGAATGTGTCATCCTCGTCAATATTCAATTTATATTTCTTAATACTGAGTAGACTTAAAACAAATGATCAATATCACATATTAATCCAATTGAGCATGGCCATGTATTTCTAAGTCTCACTCAATCAAGGGACCCAAGGATATTTCTCTTTCATACAAGAGTAACAAAATCCTATCTACATCACTTACTTTCCTCTGCGTGATTTGTGATACACCCAATCAACGTCCTACTCGTCATCCCAATTAAAAGTGGCGTAGGACGATATCAAAGTGAGTAACTCCTTATGTAGGGAACCGTAATGACTTTAGGTTAAAGGATTATGCGCATTTGTGATCATATGAAAATAACTAATGACACGTTTATCCATATAATATTCTCACAGTGGGTCGGTCCAGTACATTGTTCACTAACAATATACTCATGTATTAACTTGATATCACATATTCATGATTCATAATCATCAGTCACTATACATGCTAGTCTCGATATATTATTACTATTTTTTTCGTAATAATACTTGACTAGGAGCATTTTAGAAATAGCAAAACTATTTCAAGGATAATTATTATATTTAAGTTACAATTTATGCAAAATAAAATATAATAATTATATTGCCAAAACGAAACATAATACATTGTATAATATTGCAATCATTTCTATGATTGGCTCCTAGAACACAAACTAACAACCCCTACTTATTTCCCATTTTATTCCTTCATTTCAACCAATCCATCATTTTCCAACATAAAACCCTTAGAAACATCTTCCTTTCCATCTTTTTCATTTGATTTTATTCTTTTTCCTGATTTAGAGCAAAAAAGGAGTCAATTTTCACCATATTCTTCATATAATCAAGGTAAGAACACCTAAACATCCATTAATGTTAAGCTTCTTTCAATTTTTCCTTTGTATTTACTGAAACTCAAGCATTGAGCTTAAAAAGGAAAATATGAACCTTAATCTTAAACTTGTTAGTTTCAAATGATTAGGAACCACTAACTCTTAATCTTAACTTCTAAATATCTCCTCCAAGTAAGGTGAGTAAACATCCTAGCTTTAATTTAAAGATTAAATTGAAATAATTTGAATTAAGTTGAGGTTTTTAGATTTTTGATGATTATATAGCAAATTTGTTGATTGTGATATTTGATTTGAATTTGATGTTGAAATTAGTATAAATAAAGTGATATATGTGTGTATGAATGATTTAGTTAAGGATTAGCAGCCTAATAAATAAGTTTGGCTGGAATTTATGCCATATAAATAGGGTATTTGCATTGGATTTTGTAGGAAATTCATATGACAGTCAATAACATAACCAATTATATGCTCAAGGACTAGATCCTATATAAGTATAGTCAACTACATATCTAACTATCATTCTATAGTATTGCTCTTAGACTTCTTATATTTAATTATATAGTTAACTATACCCTTAAAAAGTTACTCTTGGGGATTGCGTACTAATTATAAGTTATTAGGATTACTCTCACATGGCTTTGTAATTGACTTCATAGTCGACTATGCTCTTATTTTCAACAAATTTATAATCAATTACGTAGTTGACTATAAGTTTGTTCCTTTGCTCTTTAGAAGGCTATAGTTGACTATGCCTTAAGAAATTGTTCTCAGGTAGTGTATAGTCAAGTATATAATTGATTATCACAACTGTAATCTTAATAATTGCTTCCTTTTCAAATGATGAAAAATAAAATGAGTCTTTTTATATGAAAATATAATTGTTCCTTTGCTTTTTAGAGGGCTTTAGTTGACTATACCTTAAGAAATTGTTCTCAAGTAGTGTATAGTCAAGTATATAATCGACTATCATCCTTGTATTCTTAATAATTACTTCCTTTTCAAATGATGAAGAATAAAATAAGTTTCTTTATATGAAAATACAAGTGTTGTCAATAAATATAAGATGAATGGTTAATGTGTGACCATGCAAGAAGGCATGAAGGTGTTGATTTATAAAATATGATATGAAATTACTTAAATTGTGATAATTGAACTTAATGTGTGCCAATGATTAAGGAATTGATATAAAAGGTGTATTGATGATTATTGTGAATCAAACCAAACTTGATAAATGTTTGTGAATATATAAGGCAGACTTTAGAAGGATAAAAATGAGTTTATGAAAAGATAAGAATAATTAGAAGTCACAAAGATGTTTACTTGCCTTTTTGGTCTGATCGAGTCAAGCCAATTTATTGCAAGTTAATCACACAATCTAGCTTGCTTATAAGAGAAGGAAATTTGTTTGCCCTATTAGAGAAGGTAAGATAAGTCCTACACCTTCCCCAGTAGTGGTGGACAATGCTAAAGAGAAAAGAGCCTAAAATGTTATTGAAATGTTTTCCTTAAATTAGAATTATTATGATTTGATAATGTTTATATTTTGAGTTGTGAATTAGGAGTAAGTGAGGTTATGATCTTTGTCCTTATTGCCTTTACAAAATATTACTTAATATTATATCCTAATTATTATTAATTAAGCTTGGTATTGTTTAGGATAAATAACATGAATAAAAGGAAGGAAAATCAAGTTAGTAAAAATTAAATATTTTCTTATAATCTATTGATTCTAGGAAGTTTACTCACTGAGTCCTAGAATTACCTTTCGTATTTTTATTTTATAGATTCACATGTTAAGCCTTCACCACCATCATCTTAAAGTTGAACTTTCAAGAAACTCATATTACAACTAAGGGCAACAATAAATAATTTGTTGTAAATAGATATTTTAGAACTTGTTCTGTACAAGATTAAAAGCAAAAGGAATACAAACTTATCTTATTTAAAGCTAATTAGGTCAGGTTATCCTAAAAATTAGATAGATTATATGTAAATCTAACTCCTCTTTATTGTTAAAATATTCTATTAAATGAAATTTAGTTATCTTCCTTTTGCTTTTTGGTAATATTCTTTTATTATTCCTTATATGTTTTAGTATATTAATAAAGAAAAATAGGTTAGACTAGTGGAAATTAAGTAATCAAGTTCCATACTAGTAATAACTAGAGTTAGGTCATAGGTCATAATTCATAATACAATAAACTTGCTTACTATGGAAGTGATAGTGAAAGAACCTTAGATAAAGTATTTGAAAATACAAACCACGAAAAAAGTAAGTCTAGAAACTTAATGAAATGACATTCTATTTAGAAAATTTAAATTCATGGAATTGTAAATAAATAATTCTGCTTGCTCATCTATAAGGGACAAGAAATCCTATATGGACTTATTAGGAAATAATTAATTAAAGCAAGAGCTTAAACAATCACATCTGTAAAGTTTATTTACCGACCAATGTACTAATTCCACTTAAAGAGGGTTAGCAAGATAACTATCCATAAGAGAACACAATCAAGTAAACCTTCTTATAACTTTTAATTAACCTTATCTTTTTACAAAGGGTTAGCTTTATTCCTTCATAAATAGGCATACAAATTTGATAGATAAACATAACACACACACACACACACACACACACACACACACACACACACACACACACACATATATATATATATATATATATATATATATATATATATCATCACTTGCACATTATCATTCTTATCAATTATACAATCAATAACCCAATAATTGTATTGAAGTTAATGCTTTAATTCCATATTCATAACACAGTCATTGACATATGCAAGCAAAGACCATAAAATACTCATTAATTCAAACATAAAGCTAAAGTTTAAAGTTTTATGGATCATAACATAATAAAACCAAGTTATGTATTCTCCAATACTTTGCAATTACAAACATGTTGATGCACTCATTTTACTCCTTATTATTCATATGGATGTTATCAATTCTCATTTTACATAAGTAAGAAGGTACAATGCTATTCAATTCCATTAAATGAATAATATGAAAGAAAATAGGGCACTAATAAACTATATGCTCAATTATAAGTGTCCAGAAAAGAACTTTCTCAACCATAATAAATTATACAGTTAACTATGAGAGTTAAAAAATGACTTTGCTAAACATAGTTGATTATCTAGTTAATTATGTCTATTTAGAGAACAATTATGATGAGATATAATCGATTATGTAATTAATTATATTAGCCTAGAGAACAACTTTACTAGATATAGTTGACTAAATAGTTGAGTATAGCTTCACAATTTATAGATTTTTCTATAAAATCACTATTATCCGCCATAAATAACCATCTAAATCTCATTCTTAACATACAATCTTGTAACTAAACTTTCAAATCCCATAATATTTACTTCTAAAAAATAAAATCCCTTATTAAAACCTTAATTTCAAGCTTAAAAGACAATTTAATTTAAATCCTTCTAAAAGCCCTATAAGAACATAAATAAGTAAAACAGTGAAATTTAAATTAAGATTTAGGTGGAATGTTATTCATAACTTTTAAAGGAAGGACTTGCAGTAAAGAATTAAGGTGCATAAGCCTTTAAATATTAAACAAGAGTTTTTAGTTAAGGCATATCTAATCCAACTTTTGCTAACCAAAACTAATTAATAATTTAAGTGAAAAGGAAGAAATAAAGGAAGTTAAAAAGATCAATTTATGAGAAGTTAAAGATTTAGTAGTTGCTTACCTTTTAAGGAAAAGAGATGGATCTTTCTCTTCTTAATTTTAAAAGGTTAAGGTTGGTAAGGCAAGTGAATGAGAGTAAAAAAATGAGATGAAAAGGAAGTAGATGAGTAGTTTGATGAGGTTGGAAAAAGGTTAAAGGCAAAATATTAAATAAGGTTGTGGAAATCCCTTTTTAAATCTCCTTCTTGCATTTAAGTAATCTTCCTCTTAAATTCTTATTATTAGAATCATTTGTCTTTCTTGTATCTAAGTAATCTTTCTCTCAAATTCTTATTATTAGAATTATTTATCATTCACTCCCTGTATCACTAATAAAGCTTTCTAATAATTCCATAACCAATGAGTTTCTAATTAACATAAATAAACTATAAATTCCTCCTGCTCTATTCTCTAATCATACATTATTCCTAAAAAATTTAATAATCTTTCTTTTATTAAAATTCCTAGCACCTTTATCTCAAATATTTCTTATACTAATTTACTTTGACAAGTAACCATTTATCTCAACTAAATCTTTAAAGTTCTAATATAACCTATTAAAATTAGAAACAAAAATTTATTAAATTCTTAGGGCATAACAATACTCTCCCTTTAAAAGAATTCATTCTCAAATTCTCTAGATTGGTGCATGTGACAACCTATGGAACTACTGAAAATGCATTTTAAGTTTTATAATTTACCAAATAAATAAGGATATTTCTTTTACATGTTTGTTTCCTACTTGAAGTGGCTTCTTTTCTATGATGCTCTCACATGACTTCTAATGGTAATACTTCCTTTGACCTTAATTTTTGAACTTGATAATTAAAGATCATCATCAGTTGTTCTTTATAAGATAGATTTTTATCCAACTAAAAAGGTTCCTCTTTAATAACATGAGAAACATTTGGCATATACCTTTAAAGCATAGATATGTGGATGCATGGGATGAATGGCATGCAAACTATTAAGTAAGTCTAATTAGTACACTACCATTCTTACTGATAGATAATTAGAAATATGGCTTTTCTTTTTAAAATGCATACCTCCTTTCATTAGAGATACCTTAAGAAAAAAACTTACTTTTCTTTTTAAAATTCAAAATCCTTATTCCTTTTATTTGTGTAAGACTTTTGCTAATCTTGTACAGTTTTCAATTAGTTTTAAATAATTTATACTTTCTCTATTGCATTTGTAACCAAATTTGATCCCAAGAATTTAGCCTCACTTGGCTCAAACCATCTTATTGATGACCTACATCTTTGCCCATATAGTACTTCAAATTAGGCCATCTTAATACTTAATTGATGATTATTATTATAGGCAAATTTTACTAATAATAAGTATTTTTCCTAATTTCCTTTGAACTTAAAAGCACATACCCAAAGCATATCTTCCAACAATCAAATGGTCTTTTTTGAGTATCTATCTATTTAAGGATAGAAAGATGTGCTAAAATGTAATTAATTTCCTAATGCTTGTTGTAAAGAACCTTAAAACTTAAATTCTAATTTATATAAATAATAGCAAACTTGCCCTTCTTAATAATCGAAATTCCCTCTTTCTCCTAGAACATATAAAGATATACCTTTATAGTATGCTTGATCCTATCATCCGTTATCTAAAGAAAATGCTTATTATAGTATTCAATTAATAATATTCATAACTTTAAAAAAATTCATCAAATGGATTAAATTTAGGCCTCCATCTTTGCATAATCGATAATGCTTAACTATCATCCACAAACCATTTTACATCACATTACTATAATCTTTTACATCATTAAACTACATAAGAAAGTAATCATTCCTTACATCAATAAATTCAAAAGAACTAGTATAGCATCATATTCTTTCCAATATCAACTTCAAGTACTTATAACCTAGCCTCTTTCTTAATAATTTAACAATTAATGATAATTTCCAAAGCTGGCATGAGCTTTTCCTTTCTTTTGTAGAAATCATAACTTCAAGGAAAAAAGGATTAATCTCTTTCCAATTTTCTTTAACCAGCACCTCTTCCTCATCAACCTTTAAATTAATCTTTAGAACAATTTCATTATCATCATTACCTCTAACATGGGTTCCATTAATGTTAAACAAGGAATCCTTATAAGAGCAAGTTTTATGTACCTTTTCTGTCCCTTAAACCTTAGAAGGATAATCCATATCTTCTATAAAAACACCTATCTCCCCTCCATTGCTAGTTGGTTTAGCCTTTTTCACACTATGATTAAGAATATCCTCTTCCTTAGTTAAGATTTCCCATCTTTCCTTTATCATGCTTACATCTAATAAACTTTTGTTTTGCATGAAAAATGCAAATTGGTAAAATGAAGGAATAATTGTTAAGCATAAATACAATGGCAGCCAAGTTTAGTAGTTTTGTAACTTAAATGCATCCTTCATATAATAGTTAAAGCTTTACTAGAATACTCATCCCTTTCCTCCATTAAATACATATAAATTAAAAAAATCCAAAATACATTCAGTCATAGGTAAAAAACTAAGAATTTGACTATATTGTCATGAGTAAATTTGTAGATGACTAAATTACATATAATTTATAAATGAAGAGAATCCTAACTTGTTAATTATCAAAAATAGAAAGCAAGCTTTGGTGAATGGTTACAAGCTCCCTCCAATTGAAAGATGAAGGTAGAACAATGATTTGAAAAAAAAGCAATGCATAATGATTATAGCATTAGAGAATAAGAAATGACTTAAATTAGGGTTTTGGTAAAAACAAGAATAAAATTTCCCTTTTTTCTTTTATTTAAAAACATTATCATCTCATGAGAATTGAAAATACTCACCTTTTTATAGGAATATTTTGTGAAAAAATTAAGTTAAAATTTTTTAAAAGAATCTTACATTTTCAAGAGTTTTTAAAAATTTTAAATCAAATATAAAAATATAAAATTCTTTTAAAATATTCTATGAACTAAATACTCACATAGTATTTTAATTAAATTATATTTTAAAATTATTTTTAAATTACAAAAAATGTTCTTAAAAAAGTACTTAATCATTTTGGTCGTATTGATGGATGATAGTCAACAATAGTGAGTAATTAAAGGAGATGGTGAATGGTGACAGGATGAGGGTGGACGATGATTAATAATAATAAGGGCAAAAAGAAATGGCCAACAATAGTGTAAAGTAGATGAAAGAAAGTATAGGTGGGCAAAATACTAGTAGTTAAAAGTACAAGTAGGCAAAATTTAATGCTTGGAAACATAAATGAGTTATGTGAAAATTGACGAAATCATAAGTGAGTAAAGTATAATTTTTCCTAAATAATAATAATAATAATAATAAGGTAAAATTGTTCTTTGAATCCTTGTAATTTCTCATTTTTCTAGTCCTATAATTTTAAATTTTTAAAGTTTTAAAGCACCTTAGGTCTTACATGTTTTCTAAATAGGTTCCAATACTTCTTAAATTTTGATAAAATGATATTTTTTACGCTAAATAATTTAGTACATGGAAGGTTGAAGAGTTGCAAATGACTACAAAATGCAAAAAAGAAAAAGGAAGACAAAAAAATGAAAAAGAAAAATAAAATAAAAATGAAAAAATTATGGATAAATTTTAAATGTAAAAGAAACATTTTATAAAAATTAAGTTCATAAATACTTATAGTTTATATAAATAAAGTATAATAATTAAATTTAAATTTTGAATTCAATATCTTAAGTACATAATCATTAACTTAAAATATTAGACTATTTTAAGTTATTATAAAATATTTATTTTTTATTATTTTAAGTTATTAAAATATTTAGTATTTAGCATGTATAAATAAATATTATTTAAATTATTTAATATGTATAAAATGTACCTTAATTTCAATGATATTAAATCTAAAATTTAAAATTAATTATTGTATTTTATTATTTTTCTTTTTTCCTTTTTTTATTCATTTCATTAATGATTCAATTCAAAATTTTAAAAATTATAAATACCTATTTAAAAAATTTGTAAAAACATAAGCATCTAAGATGTATTTGTTAAGTGTATCTGACAATTTCAAATTAGTATATTTTAACCCTTGTTAATAAATTATCTGTCCTATTATTTAAAATTAATACCTAAAATAATGGTGGATATGTAATTAAAATTGAATGAGCAGCCTGTTTAAAATCCCTGAACTATGCCAACGGGGACGTGGAGTATACCAACCCGCCAAACGAAAACCCTAGTGTTGCTGGACAAAACCTTGGAGCCCTTGCGCAGCTAATTCTTGGCGGTGTTCTCCATCCAAGGAACAGGTTTCATACCGAACTGAAAGAAGAATCGTAAAATGGTGAAAAAGAGCAAGAGTAAGTATAACATACAGGGCTAACACCCCTCATCTACCTATCTGCTTCTCTTCCGAATCATCAGCATATAAATCAATGGTTTTTTTAACTTCCTTGTCAATTTTCAAATGGTTACTTCGAAATATCACCGTCAATATAATAATTGGTTTTTGTAATTTTGAGTAAATATTGGTTTTGTTTGGCAGAGAGTAAGAGTAAGAGGGTTCCGCTGAGGAAGAAATATAAGATCATAAGGAAGGTGAAAGAGCACCACAGAAAGAAGGCCAAAGAAGCTAAAAAACTCAACTTAAATCGTAAACGGAAGGTTGAGAAGGATCCTGGTATACCCAATGATTGGCCTTTCAAGGAACAAGAGCTCAAGGCCCTTGAAGCCAGAAGGGCCCGTGCTATTGAGGAATTGGAGCAAAAGAAAGCTGAACGCAAGGAGAGGGTATGGTTTTTTTGTCCTATAACAAGACTTATCAATGTATTAAGTTTATTTATTTATACATATATTTTTCTTATCACATGTCACCTGTTTAGAATTTGAAAAACTATTTCTGCATACCGGAAATTGTAGTTATTGAGACAATTCAAAATAGGCTGTGGATTTGTGGATGACATTAGATTACTTATTTTAAATTTTATGAATTCTTGAAAGTTGTCTTCAGTTATAATTATTCTACTATGTTATTCTCTGCATGCGCAAATTCAGTTTTGATGGTTATTCTAGTTTATTTGAATCTTTTCAACAAGGTGAAAGTTAAAAATTTTGAAAGTTGTATCTTTCATGTTGTAAAATGATTTATGATTTATCTCTTCATTTCTCTCTATAGGCTAGAAATTCTAGTTCTACGGACAAGTATAAAATAGATCGTGGTTTTGAGAAGAACACTAAATTGTCTTATATATCAATATCAATGATAGGGTATCTCTAATTTTATGAGTACTCTGGAATAATCTTGCAAGTGAGTTTTTCCATTTTTTTTTTTATAACTACGTGCCCTACTTAGATATCAATTTACATGATGTTTACGAGTCTATTTAGGATATGAATTTCTTATTTTGTCCAATAGTTGCTTATTTCTAATTGAGAAGTTGTAGACTTATGTGAACCCCAATGTCCTGCAGAGGCACTTAATAAATTGATCATAATTTGGCTGATCTATGTAGTTTCTACTTCTAATGAAGTAATGATTTGTCATGCCTATGGAGTTTCAATTTTTATTTTTGCAAACTCATGTTTCAGGCACGAAAGAGGAAGTTGGGTTTGCTAGAGGATGATGATGCATCCAAATTGGCTGAAACAGATTCTGCAAAAGAGAGCACTGGTGATTTCATTGCAATTGGAAAGAGCAGAGGTATTTCAAATTTTTTATTGGACAGAAATACGTTTGAGGTCATAATTGCCTTTCCCTTTTTTTTTTTTTAATATTAGCTATTATTTTAATAGGTTTAATATACTTCTGTTCTGTTTTTCAGATAGCTCAGACAGAAGATTCTACAAGGAGTTGGTGAAGGTAGTTGAAGCCTCTGATGTCATTTTGGAGGTGCTTGATGCTCGGGATCCTCTAGGTACTCGATGTACTGATATGGAAAAGATGGTGACGAAATCTGGTCCTGATAAGCATCTTGTATTACTTCTAAATAAAATTGGTAACTTTCTTTCTCCTATATGTCTACCTATATATTTATTTGCTTCACTTGGCTGATAGCATATTGATCTCATGATATGACAGATCTTGTCCCCCGAGAAGCTGTAGAGAAATGGCTCAAGTATCTTAGAGAAGAATTGCCTACAGTGGCTTTCAAGTGCAGCACACAAGAGCAGAGATCAAACTTGCGTTGGAAATCTTCCTCAAAAGCAGCCAAGCCCAGTAATCTTTTGATGACAAGTGATTGTCTTGGAGCTGATACCCTTCTCAAATTGTTGAAGAATTACTCACGAAGTCATGAGGTAGCATAAATGATATGTTCCAATAGCTGTAGTTTTGGGTTTGAATGTGCTCTTTGACGTATGACACAAGATTGTTGGAATTTTGATCTATGCTTCAATTTTATGTGCGTGGCAGCATGCCAGTATTTTCTAGACATGCTACTATAATTGTTTACATTCTATTTTCTTTGATGTTTTGGAAAATGATGTTACATTTGCAAATTTATATCATCATCATGTAATATTATGCTTAACTTCTAAGTACATGAGGTTGAAATTTCACTGATGAAAACTTAATGTAAGTTGTGACATCCAAATATTAGGTTTATAGAAACTTTACACTGACACCAAAGTAAATAATCCACGGTTGAAATCTCCTTCACGTGTAGTAATTCACACTGTCATGCACCTAAATATTTTAGTATTATATACCTTCTTGTCATCTTCTGCTTTATTTGATTTTCTTGTTCTCTTAATACTCAAGTCAATGACATGAATTGTCTAAGTTTATGTGAATGTTATGTTAGCATGTGAGCTATCTATCTTTAAGAATTCTTTTAATCTGGTGTGGTTTTGAGGCTACTTGATTCTTATGAAGTATTTTTTCCAACCATTATCCTCTTTCTTGTGTGGTTTCTTTGTACATGGATACCTATGTGCGGTGTGACACTTCTAAATTCACCTATTAGATCTGAAGGTCTACTAGAGCTAAACTAGAAGTTGTCAAGTTCACAGGGTCATCTTGACTTAGCCTCTGTCTATCGGTGATTTTACATTTCTGTGCTCATTTTACTTTCTCATGATGATGAATAATTTTACATGATATTTTTTTGATGAAATTCTGTAAGATCTAGATAATTTTTTCTTATTTCAGATAACTTATTCTCCTGTTTCTTGGAATGCCAGATCAAGAAGTCGATCACTGTTGGTGTAATTGGCCTTCCAAATGTTGGTAAAAGTAGTCTCATTAATAGCCTAAAGAGATGCCATGTTGTCAATGTTGGTGCGACTCCTGGACTGACGAGATCATTGCAAGAGGTTCAGTTAGACAAAAATGTGAAGTTGCTGGACTGTCCTGGTGTTGTTATGCTCAAGTCTCAAGAAAATGACACACCTATAGCTTTACGAAATTGCAAGAGGATTGAGAAGCTTAATGATCCAGTTAGCCCAGGTAGGTGAAGGCATTTATTTATCTTGACTGATTGGTCTTTAAAACTTCATTAAAATATTAATTATTTAATTTATATTTTTATTAAGGATATAGCTAATTGTTTGTGTTATTATGTTAGTTTTGATGCCTAATTACTTTAGTTAGTCATTTTCTATTCTCTTTTTCCTCTTGACACATATTTAATAGTTTCTTCTTCTTCTTCTTTTTTTTTTTTTGGGTGTGGTTGAAATGCTGGGTTCTGTATTTCAGTTATTATTGCCATTTAACAAAGTATTTATAAAATAAATAGTAGCATTTTAAACTTATGCATTTGAAGAGCATGTATTTCTGAGAGTCATTTTAATTTATTTATGGATTTAGTTAGGGCTTTTTTGGTATAGCAATAGAACTATATTGATAAATATAATTGATTTTTGATAAATTTGAGTGCATGTGATTTTATGTTTGGCACCACTCTGGGTAATAATTGATTTTTTTGAGAGAGAATTGGTTTTAAATGCCTTGTAGTGAGAGAAAAATTGTGTTTAAATAATAAGTTATCTTTTGCAGTTTATTTTTTAATTGTGATTTCCCTCACTAAAAGTTTTTACAGCAATTATCCTTCAAAAAAAGCAATCATTTTCATTGCTATATCAAACAAGCCCTTAATAGCTCTTTGCTTCCTTGACTGGAGATGTAATTCTTTCTCGTTCATTTGGAGAATACAGTGAAGGAAATTCTCAAGCTTTGTCCAGCTAGACTGTTGGTAATCCTCTACAAGATTCCAAGCTTCGATTCAGTTGACGACTTTCTACAGAAGGTTGCTTCAGTTAGGGGCAAGCTCAAAAAGGGTGGAATAGTTGATGTTGAAGCTGCTGCAAAAATTATTCTTCATGACTGGAATGAGGGTATGCGTATATGTGGTACTCCTACGCACACAAGCAAAAGCTCAAACCCAAAGAAGCTGGAAGCATTTTTTCACACCAAGTTTAATTGAACTGACTACTTGTATCACTGTGTGTTTCAGGTAAAATTCCATATTACACCTTACCCCCAGTGAGGGATCAAGGAGAACCTTCAGAAGCCAGGATAGTTTCTGAATTTGCAAAGGAGTTTAACATTGACGAAGTCTACAATAGTGAATCGTTCATTGGGAGCCTTAAGTCTGCTGATGATTTCAACCCAGTTGAAGTTCCTTCAAGTCACCCTCTCAACTTTGATGAGAAGATGTTAGAGGTTTGTTATCTGCCACATTTTAGAAGCTCCTTCAAGTTGACTTCTATGAATCAGATTTTGGATTGGAATAGATGACTCTTTGTAGGTTTTACTTTGCTCACAGAATATATCACCACTTTTGGCAGCTCAGCTGGTTATTTGGAAATTGCGATTTTTCCATCTTTCAATGTTAGCAATGTATATTGTCAAATGGGATTGTTTTCTCTAGATATTTGACTCTCTCTTTTCATTTTCGTCTTTTATTCTAGTTGAGAGAGAGGGGAGATGTTTCTGTTTCACTCCATATATGAAGAGACCACTTGAAAATGCTTTAGGAAGGAGCTTGAGGGTTTTTCATTTTCACCCTGTATCTGAAGAGCCCACTTGAAATTGCTTTAGGAAGGAGCTTGAGGGTTTTTCTTAGTCATGGAGTCTTAAGTCTATTTCAATTTTATCAATGGAATCATTCTTATCCTTTAAATTTATGTTTGGTAGGATGATATGCAGCCTGGACCATCCAATCAAAGTGGAGAAAATCCCAGAAACATAGCCGACAATAATGTTGACGAGTCTATGGAACCTGAAGACGACAGCAGCAAGAACAAGGGAAAAACTACTGCCACCAGGCAAAATGAGAAGTTATATGTAGCAGAGGGCATACTTAATACAAAGCTCCGGAGAGCAGAGAAGAGGAGGAGGAAAAAGGCTAATAAAACCTCATCCGATGCTATGGATGACGATTATGACTTCAAAGTTGATTACTTCCAAAAGGGCACTGCGATGGATGCGGATGAGGGGAGCGAGGGCGAGGATGAGGACGATCAAGTGAATAATGAGGTGCCTATGCCTGGTATTGAGGAATGAATGTGGGGGGCAGTTGGCCCGCCTAAAATTGAGTCTTGAGCATGAAACTGCAGTTTTGGTTTTGAAGCATTTGTATTTGTTTATCCATTTTTATTTTTGGATTTGGAAAAATGCAGAAAAGGAGTTCACATCAGTACGATAAAAAATTTTGCTGGAAGACTGCTCTTTGGTATCTTAATTCCCCTATTAATGAAATTTCACTCTTGTTATCTTCTTAGTAGTAAATCTCTTACTGATTTAATCAGTGTAATGTTTTTAGATACATTTGAATGTGCAAAATTTAAAGCATTTTCTTGATATTCTGTCTGGTGCACAAGAGACTTGATCGGGTGTGTTGTGGAAAATTTTAAATATGTGAAGTTTTCCAATGTAAGATAAATAAAAAGGCTATAACACCATTTGTTTTTTTCTTAAAGGTTTTCTTGGCCATAATGTGAGATCAATTATTTGCAAGTCACAAGAATTGAGGTCTAATCAAAAGCCTGGGCGAAAAGTTTAGAATTTTTTTTCTCCCTGTTGCACTTAACATTTAAAAAGGAACAAAGAGGACTAAGTGGAGTGGTACATAGAGAAATCAATTTTATATTTTTTTCTGAAATCCTTTCACCTGAAAATTTTTCCTTACAAATTTTCTTCTTAAAACAAAAAAATTTTCCCTTTTTAAAATAACTTCCAAAAAAATTGATATAAAATATAAGTTAATTTATTTGTTTGCTTGAAAAAGTTAAAATACTTAGAATATTTAATGCTATGTCAGCCATTTTCATATTTTATTATACTAATTTATTTTTTTTATATTTAATATATTATAATTATTTAATTTTCTATTCTCTTTTAAATAAATAATTTTTTTTTACAATCTACTAATAAGATATATTTAATATTTATCTTAAAAATCTTAAAAAAATACATAGATAGAAAATTAAATGAGAATTTCATATTTTATTATACTAATTTATTTTCTTTCTAAATTTAATATATTTTTATTCTTTAATTTTCAATTATTTTTAAATAGATAAAATTTCACAATCTTCTAATAAGCTATATTTAATATTTATCTTAAAAATTTTATAAATATTTTTAAACTAATTTGAATATTTATCTTAAAAATATTTTAAAAAAAGATATGCATAGAAAATAAAATGAGAAAGTCATATTTTATTACACTATCTTTCTAAATTTAATATATTGTTATTATTTAATTTTCAATCCTATTTTAAATAAATAAAATATCACAATATTTTAATAATCTATATTCAATATTTATCTTAAAATTTTTATAGTTATTTTTAAAGTAATTTTAATGTTTATCTTAATTTTTTATAAAAATATATGCATAGAAAATAAAATAAGAAGGAAATTGATGATGTGTCACTTTATATTTTTCTCTAAATAATTTGTTATATCACTTTATATTTATACAACTTATTTTTGCTACTCTAAAAGGTTAATATCAATATTATTAAAAAATTTATAAAAAGATATGGATGGGAGAAAAATAAGTTTTTCAAGGGTATTTACAAATCTTAAAAATTTCAAAAGGCCAATATAAAAAATCTTAAAATTCAACATTATTCTCCTCCAAAATTCTTCTACTTGTAAATTTTTTTCACAAAATAAGTTAAAAAATCAAAGAGCCTTTAGTACAATATTTTTTTTTACACTAATTTGCTTTCTTTGTAAATTTAATATATAACAGTCACTTAATTTTCTATCCCCTTAAATAAATAAAAAAATTTCATATTTACTAATAAACCATGTTTAATATTTATCCTAAATATTTTATAATTTTTTATTTTTATTCAAATATATTTTATATTCTTAATAAATTATTTGTATATGTCCATATTGTAAATCATTATTATAATCTTACATATTTATCTAATATTATTATAATTATAATGCTCATATGAGCATATATTTTATATTTATTATCACTTTATTTTGCCAAAATTAATTTAATTTATAGTAAACATATATTTAAATTTTATATTATAAATATATTTTAAAAATATTTTATTTATCATACTATCATTTTATACTGTTAATTAAATTTAATAATTACTACAATATATATTTTTACTATATTTTAAATTATATTGAACTTTAAATTATTAATTTTATAGTTTCACTAATATTATTATTAGGTGATGTTTCAAATACATCAAATTTAAAAAAATTTCTTAGTAGAATATTTGTGTAATGCAAAATAATTATTTTTTTATTTAAATATAATTTATATTCCTAATGAATTATTTGTATATGTTTATATTGTAAGTTGTTCTAGCACTCATTCATAATAAGTCAAAATGTATTTATGGGTAAAAAGAATTACTATTATACTTTTAAATTGGTTTTAAAAATATGTAAGTATGACATAATTGAGAATTTAATCTCTCAAATTTCAATTTTTTCTATTATTGGTTTTAGTGTCTTACATAAAATTTTTTATAAAATAGAAGATTTTTATAGAAAATTTAGAGAAGATAAAATGTATGTATTTAAGTATGCATATATCTTCATATTTCTAATTGTAATTTTTTAATTGTTTAAATTATATTAATCTTATAATAATTTATTAATAATATTTATTTATAAAATATAATATATATTAATTTTTATTAAAAAAAGTATCCATGTATCGCATCAAAGCTAGTTTAAGCTAAAGTTGAAAGTATCGAAGAACAACTTAAAGATAACAAATGAGTGTTCTATTTATGAGGCTAACTCTAGTTGTTGGATAAGGATGATAAACAGCCTTCGTAGACTAGATTAGGCAAAAGCTTATGCGGGTTGAGTTTATTTAGGCTCATTATGCTAAGGTTCGCATTTTAAGTAGACTTATTTTAGCTGATTTGATTTGCATAAAATTTTATGAGCCTTGCAAGTTTTGTCTTATAAATAGTGGCTTGTGCAAATTTAGTTTGCAGGGGTTGAACTTATTTAGGCTTATTTTTTTATGGGTTTTGCAAAAAGTTTATGAACTAATCCACTAAGCCCGTAAGCCTTAGACTATCAAGCACCCCTACTATTAAATTGATTTGTTAAAATCTCAAGATAAATAACTAATTATTATGAGTTGAATGAAAAAGACAAATATAAAAGTAAGATTAAATCCTCCTAGCTTGGTATATATGGTAGTACAAGGGCAATTGAATAATATATATGATAGAATAAGGAAGTATATTATATGTTTGATTTTTTGATAAAAGTTTGTATAAAATTATTTTATTTTTTACTTATTGTAATGTTGTACAAAACGTATAAATTTTAAAATAATTAATTCAATTAAATACTGTTATATATAAAAAATTAATAAAATAATTCCAAATAAATTTAAATTACATGATTAGATCAAAATGTTCCTTAGCAATAGTATTTCTAAAAAAATATGATAAAATACATAAAGTAAAGACTTACACTATAATAATAAAATAATATAACACATATACAAATGCACATATATGTGTATGCACACTAAAAGGTTAGGTATAACAAACTAATAAAAAATTATAATAAATCAATTTAAGCATATAAAATTCTTAAAACTTAATAGTTATCCTCTATAAAATTTTAAAAACATTAGCAAATAATATATATTATCATGAATATAATATAATATTATCAAATAAAAATTTAAAAAATATTAAATCAAAATATAATTGCCAACATAAAAGAATTTTCTAATTTTAATTATATAAACAAGATTTGTGAGATAGATTAAGAAAAAGAAGGCTTAAAATGATTTTTTTATTTTAATAATTTAAAATTTGTTTTTAATACTATTGTATCGGTTCTTATCTTTTCATTACAGACTGAATTTCTGTATAAGAATTTTTTTTTGAATAAGTTATATAATATATTTGAAACTCTTAAATATAATATAAGCTTTATTTGTATAATTTATCTTGTATTATCGGATGTTATATGATATATCAAATGAGACTTTAATTGATTAGTTGAGTGTTTTAATAGTTGGATTTTTTTTAATTTTATAATATAATTAGATTAAAAGTACCAATATAAAAGCAAGATTTAATTTCGTTGCGAGGTCTATGAGAAATGTCTTTAAAACATCTCTAAATGCGGCATCTCTTTGTATTACAGTTGGCACTGCTACAATACAAGGGACGTGAATTAAATCCAAAGGAAAGGGAAAGCCCTTCAAGAAAGATTAGATGCGCTTGAAGCCTTAAAGCTACATTGCTTCTTTATTGTAGAATCAATGTTAACACACTCATTCCAGAACGAATTTCTCAATCCAGTTAGATCGGGAGATATTTTAATATATTTTATAAGTAAATAAAAAATTTTATTTAAAAATAAATTTCTATTTCTTTGAAGCACATATCTCTTTTTTCAATTTTGTATTTATCTCTCCTTTATTAATATAAAAAAATTCTTCAATTGCTTATGATATATATTAGATTATTTTTTAAATTTGACAAGTTTAATCACATATTTCTATGTTAATGCCAAGGTAAGATATAGTTTAATAATATATTACACAGTACAAAAACGTTTGTCACATTTCTAAATTTCACGTTTGGCTTTCACACACTTCCACAATGAGCAAGCTTTTCAATGCTAACAGTAACGGCAAAATGAAGCGAGTCTCCCTGACAGGATTTCATCGCTCTAGATTTATGAAGGATTCGGTGAGACCTAGCTTATTTGTTACTTCATTTTGAATAAGATATAATTATGAAATGTTTTTGAAGATTGTATAAAAAATAATAAAAATTATTTTTTATCGATAATAATTACATAATTATAAAGCTAATATTTAAATGGATCCAACGAGATAGTCAACAGAAATTCAATACTTATTAAATATTTAATAAATAAATTTAAACGTAAATCTAATTTAAATCTGACCTATTAAATAAACATCCATTGGATAAGGCCAAATTATCGGAGTTGGACATAACCGCTATTCCAACAAACCAATGGGTTCCACTCGCCACGAGGAACTGTCGAATTTGGAGTTGAGATTGGAACGTGTCTTTCGCGACGCTGATTCTTCTAGAAGGTATTATACTCTTTTCTTTTTCTTTTTAAATATCAAACAAGTTTTATTTATATTAATTAGTCATTTTAGGAAATTAAATTATATTTATTATTTTTAAATATTATCTCTATTATTAAAATAAATATTTAATAATTTTACTTACCAATCAATTTTTAATAAAAAATAATAATAAATTATAATTTATTGTTTTAAAATTAGGAATATTTATTATTTTTCCTAATTCTTGTACATTAACCAAACTAATAGTTCAAAATTTAATAAAAATAATAAATACAAAATAATTTTTAAATTTATAACATAAAAAGTTAGGACGTTGTACTTTACTTTTTAAATACATTTTGTACGAACTTTACCCTATTAAAATATGTTCATTTCATTTTTTATTATTTGTTGCCATTAACCTATTTTATATATATTAAAAATTTATTTATTTTAAAAAATTTTATAAGATCATTTTTTTTGTAAAAATTTAAAATAAATAAAAATAAAAAGAGAAATATAATAAAATATAGATAAGAGAGTTAAAAATATAAAATAATAAAATATTCATCAATAAAAAGATAAAATTTTTAAAAAATATTTAATATTTTATTTAAATTTTATAATAAAAAATAAAAAATAAAAATTTTATTTAAAATACGACGGATAAAAAAAATGGAAGGAATATAATATAAATTATAATTATAATTCTTTCCTTTACTTCACCGTTAAGTTTGTTTAAATATTTAATATATGAAAATATAAAATATACCTTACATGCCCTTAAATTGTGGTACACAAAATGGGAAAAGAATCTGTATGAAATGATTACTTAATTTCCAAGTACAAACTTGTACGTTGAAACGCTATGATGTCTCGTTGTCGTTAACGGAATAGTTGAAAATCTTGGTAATACGCGGACCTTTCTTTTTCCTCGTTTTGGACTTTCTAGAGGAATTTTGAATATAAAAAATATTAAAATATAAAGTAAAGAATTGAAATGTTCCATGTTTACATGAAGGCAATAAGCTATGTTGAAAAAATAATAAATGAGTTTTTATAGTGTCACATGACATAGGACCCATTCATTTGTTCCCCCCCCCCCCTCAAATGCAGATTAATGGTGTTTCACAAAATAATATTTTGGTTTCTTTTTAATGATTTTTACTCAAATCATTTCATTCACTAATTATTATGTTTATTTTTAGGAAATTATTAAAATATTTCTATTATTGATAAATTTTTTTCAAAATTATTGATTGATAGTGTCAGAAATTAAAAAATTTTATAATATAAATAATGAAATTGAAATTTCTTTGGTACTAAATGTTTATGATTATGGTAGTCTTAAATACTCCTTGTGCAAGTCAGTCAAATAGCTTTCCCGTGGATATTGAACTCCTTGTGACCGATAAAATAGATTCCTAGAAAAGTTAATATATCACCCACATTCTTCTTTCTCACATTTGAAATTGAAGGTAGAAAAAAATGGTCCTTCGAAACCCACTTGTTCCTCTTCTGCAATATCATTTGCACGATAACATCTCATCTTCACTTTAATACCAAGGGTGTAATGTGTGTTTAAAAGAAATTAATTTGTAATTTATTAATTTTATCAATAAATTAATTTCTAGATGTGTTTAGCATATTAACTTATTTTAAAAAATGATAGTTCTTTCATACCCAGATTAAAAATTTAGATATTGATACCCTTATTGATAAGTCAATGAATAAATGACACTTATTTATATATGAAAGAGGTTTCTAGATAATTTATCTATTTATAAATTTTGCAATTTAATGCTTAAATTTATTCTAATTTTATTTTTGCCCCAAATATTTTTTATGAACTTATGGATATATAAAAATAAGTTAGGCCCAAATATCTTTTCCTATATAAATTTAAATATTTAGACTTTATTTTACATATATATATATATATATATATATATATATATATATATATATATATATATATATATATGAAAATTTTCAAAATTAAAATTAAAATTTTAAAATAAATTTTAAAATAAAAATGAAAACTAAAAGGTTTCACTGTAATTTTAAATTCTTTTAACGATGAATAAACTTGAAAAATTAAATACATTAAAATTAATAATGTTATTTTTTTAATATTATACACCTCTGTATATAAAATTAAGAACTGCATATTTTTCATCAAAATAAAAAATTCGTACATTTACTTTAATTATTTTCTATTTTCATTTTCATTGAGAATAGAAAATTTACAAATTTTTTTTTAACATTTAAAATTAAAAATACATTCAAAGATAAAAATTTTTATTATAAATTTTTTTAATATATTATATACATAATCTATCATTTATAATTTTAGCTCAATATAAATAATTTATATATAAATCACATGTATTGATCATTGAATATATTTTATGGCCCACAAAAAGTAAAGGACAATATATAACTTAAATTTTTTTTTAAATTTATTATTTATTTCTCTTAATAAAATGTTAACTTAATCAACTTTCAAATTTTTTTGTATATAAATCTAAAATTTAAAAATATTTGAAGTATTTCAATTTAAATTTAAGAATTATACATTGAAAGTTAGGATTTACATAATATATATATTATATTTAATTTTTGAAAAAATATTTTCAGAATTGGTGCTTATATAGCTATATATCTATATCTATATATCTATATCTATATCTATCTATCTATCTATCTATCTATCTATATATATATATATATATACATAAAATCTAATTTTATATGTTAGATTTTAAAAATAGTATGCAAGATTATGATTTTAATTTTTTTCAAGAATAAATTTTAAAAAATGGATAAATAATTTTTAAATAATTTTTAGTATTTTATTATTTAAAAAATATTTTTCTTTACATATATGAATAAAAATATGTAAATAAAAATGTATTAGTTATATGCATTCATGGATAAATAATTTATATACAAATACTTAATTATAAACATTCATGGGTAAAAATGTATTAGTTATATACTTTACTGATAAATAGTTTATGTACGGATACTCAAAATGATATAATAAAATTTTAAATTATTAAATTAAAATTATTTAATCATTACTATTTATATATTAATGGATGCGATTAAATCATTTTAATTTAATAATTTTTAAAATTATTAAATTATTCAAAATTTTAAAAATATCATAAATTCATGATATAAAAATTTAAAATTTAATTTTGAATTTCAATTTTAACATCTTACATGCTTCCTTAAGAAATAATAATATTACTAATAGCATTGTATTTAAATCATTAATTTTGAAACTCTTCATCATTACCTAGACATTGAAAACTTAAAAAATTAAATATATCAAGATCAGTAATATTATTTTTTTAATATTATACACCTATATATATAAAATTTAGAAGTGCATATTTTTTTATCAAAATAAAAAATTCATGTATTTGCTTTAATTATTTTCCATTTTCATTTTCATTGAGAATAGAAAATTTATAAAAAAATATTTAACATTTAAAATTAAAAATGCATTCATGAGTAAAATATTTTATTATAATTTTTTTAATATATTATATACATGATCTATCATTTATAATTTTATCTCAATATAAATAATTTATATGCAAATCATATGTATTAGTTATTGAATATATTTTATAACCTAATAAATTATTATACAATTCATTATCAATCCAAAATATTGGCCTAATATTAATAATCCATTATAAAAGTTCATTTTAAATCATTATTAGATATATAAATTTTAACAATGAAAAAATTTATAAAAACTCAAAAAATTATTTCACAAATTGCAATAAAATAACAAAATCATATTTAATGTGAAAAATATCTAAATAAATTTAGTATTAAATTTAAAAATGATAGTATTTCTATAATAAAAATTAATTAATAATCATACTATTATATCTAAAAGTATGATAATGTAAAAAAATATTATTTCAATATTCCTTTTCAAAATGTAAACTATTTACATACTTTCTATTATGTTAAATTAGAAATTAAGTATTTGCTCTTTATTAAAAATTTAATTAATGCATTTTTATTTGCATTTTTAATAAAAAATTAAAAAATTAAAAAAAATATAAAACTAGGCCTATCCATTACGTTGGTGTATATATAGTCATTTTTGTAAAAAGCTTAAAGTATGAGAGTGAGAAAATTAATACCACATAAGTAATATTTATTTTTTCAGTAATTAGTCTATAAACTCATATCAACAATTTATTTTTTTATCTCTTAAATTTAATGGCTATTATATTACCACTAAATCAAGGTATCCATACCCATACTTTTGGTTTGGGTATAGTAGAATTATCCTTTAAAAAATAAAATTTAATTTAATATGTTTTATAAGATAATTTATAATTTATAAGTTTCAAATATATACATCTTTTTGAACTATATTAATATTATTTTAGAAAGAGATTGAGAAAATATTATATAAGAGGTCTATTAAGGTTTGGTGATTTACGTAAAACTAATGATGAAAAATAATGATTTTCTTCCTAAATCAAAGGAAGAGAATGATTTGTTGCATAGAAGTAAGAAGAAGGTTTGTGCAGATGTCATGATTTTTTATTTTAGGATTCTTCGATGCCAAGGACATATGATGATGTTATGCTAAAGGATAGGAAGATAGAATAGATGCAAAAGATTCCTCATAAATTGTATAAAGCAACTATTTTGGAGGCAAATAGTAAATTGAAGGATATAGTAGAGGAAGATAGTAATGAGTTGAACTTAAAGAATGATGCCACAAAGATGAAGGAAGGGGTTGAGGAAAAAAAAAGGAGGAAATGCAAGGGAAGAAGATGATAGAAGAATTAGATTTTAAGGTTATAGAAGTTGCAGTGGAAGGGAATCCTTGTTGCCAACCTTAATAATCTTGAAGGAGGAGGAGGAAAAATTACAAAAGTGTTAGACGAATACAATAATAGTTAAGTTGATAGGTAGAAAAATCAGTTATAAACTCTTAGAACAAAAGTTGCAAGGTCTATGGAACCCAAATGGATGCATGAATATTATTAACATGGTAGAGGAATTTTATTTGATCAAGTTTCCTAATTGTAGTGATTTGGCTTTGTGATAATTGAGGGACCACAAGTTATTTTTTATCACTACTTAACAATTAGAAAATGGACTTTGGACTTTAATCCTAGTTTGGTGAGTATTGACTCAATGGCAACATAGGTAAGGATTCCAAAATTACCAATTCATTACTATAATAAAAATTTGCTCAAAGCTATTAGAGATAGAATAGGTAAAATTATAAAGGTGGACTTATTGACATGTTATCAAAGTAAGGGTAAAAATGCAAGAATGTGTGTAAAAATAAACATGAATACATCTTTTTTATGCAAGTTCTACATTAATAGTGTTATTTTCAATATAATGTAGAGGGTCTCCACCTTATTTGTTTCGAATATGGTTGGTATGGTCATTATGTGGAGGGTTGTCATGATATAGAGAAATAGTAGGGAGAAACTTAGGCCATTACTAATTCTTTGAACGGAAAAGGTGGAGAAACAATAAAGGAGGTCAATAATGTAGAGGTGGGACTAGGTTATAGCCTTTGAAAGGTTGAATAAAAAGTGAGACATGGAAAAAGAAAAGGTGTAAGTGTTGCATAAGGGGAAGGAAGGGAAAATTGTAATAAAGGACGATAATTTGATTATATAAAGTCTACGGGCTCAAGGTTCAATGCTTTGAAAGATGTTGCATTGAAAGGTGAAGAGGGATGAAATAATAGAAAAGATGATAATATACACAATGTAGATGAGGAAAGACAGATAGAAAGGGAAACAATTAATAAACAAAGAAAATAAAATTAGAAGGACTCCAAGTTAATTTGTGGTGGAAAAAATGTAGCTTTAAAAAGAAAATCTTTTGCTAACATTTTAAAGAATGTTATTGATCATATTGTGTTAATATGAATAGTGTATGCAGCTTAAGAGAAAATCAGGGAAATTACAACTAGCTATTTGAAACCTATAGAGAATGATCATAGTAGCTTGGATAGAAGTGATCTTCAACGAAAGGAGAATATGAACATCCAAGATCACAATATGGCTAGTACCTTGCATGAAAATTGCTAGATCCCCCTAGAGGGACTATTGTTAGACATGACATGAATTAGGTCAGGGAAGATGCCATGATAGATGAATCTATAAAGAATATTAACATGGTTTTACTATAGGTGAAGACATGATGTAGTCTTGATTTAGCTATGCTATATCTAAGTAATAAAGTTTGATCTTTCTCTTTCTATAATTCTTACTTATGATGATTAATTTTTTTTATGTGGAACTACAGAAGGATAGGTGATCAAGATTTTAATAGTAATATGAGTCAATTATTTGTTGCTTACAATTCAAATTAATTGTCTTAGTTGAAACAAAAATAGTCGAGAGTTAGTAATTCTTAACAATATTGGCTTTCTTTATTTTAAAATAGTTGTAAGAAAAGGTAGAGTAGGTGCTATTTGGGTTGGATGTAAAGACTAATGCAGGGGATTCAATGATATTTAGGATAACAATGAGATAAAAGGAGGGGTGACTTACAATAAAGAGAAATGTAGTAGATTTAATAAATTCATCAATGATTATGATTGCATTGACTTAGGATGCTAGGGATCTAAATTTACTTTGCAAGACCAAAATATCCTAGCTATGTTAGGGTTTTTGAATGATTAGATTAAGCCTTTTGTAATGTTGATTATAAGTTTTATGTGGAGATGCTATTGTTCAAAACCTATTTCAAGTGTACTTCAACCATGATCCCATTCTTATTGTTCTTATAAGAACAAAAAAGGAGAATTATCCTTTCAAATTTGAAGTGGCATGACTTAAACATGAGAATTATAATGATTTTTTTAAAGACTCTTGGCTTTCTAATTGTGATATTGGTGATGCGATTAATGATTTCATCCTAAAGATATAGGATTGGAATATTAAGATTTTCATCCATATTAAAAGGAAAAAGAAAGTTCTTTTAGCTAGAACAAAAAAGAGTTCAAAAAGCAATGGAAAGAATGTGGTTTCCAAACCTTGCTACATTAGAGAGAAAATTACAAGAAGACCTTTATTAAATTTTACTTCAAGAAGAAATTTTGTAGCACTAAAAACCTAGACCTAAATGGATAGAGCATGGAGATAGAAAAACTAAATACTATTATGCGAAAATGACTATTAGAAAGTGTAGAAATATCACAACACTAAGAAAGGTAGATGGAAATTGGATGGAAAACAATAATGAAATTAAAGAAATGGTTATGGGTTTCTTTGAAATGTTTATATAAGAAGATTAGAATCCACAAGATGGAATATGAGTTTTCTTATCCTACTATTTGTTATGATTCTAACCCAATTGTGATCAATGTGGAATCCCTTTTCTAGTTTCCATTAGTCTAATCCTAATTAATTAACTTAATCCTAATTTAACAAGTATCATGCAATAAAAAAGGAAAATAATTTCAAAAAGAAAATATTCATTAAGGTTTCTACAAAAGATGAGAGAGTTGGATATGTTTATAGTCCTTCTAAAATAAGGATAAGCGAGCCTAACTAACTTATAAGGAATCAATTTAATATTTCCTCTACCCAAATCTATAACAAAATGAGGTCTAAAATATACTGCATACAAGAATCTATGCTACCATATTGCCATCATGAGGTTATATGGATCGTAGCTTTGAGGAGGTAGAGATGGAAACTAAACCTAGGAATTTGTAAAATAAATCATGAAAGAGTAAATTCGAGGCTCAGTGAGTAAATAATCTATAAGAATAATAATATTTTATGTTAACTTATCTATTAAACTATCCTCCTTTAACCATCCATATCACATTTAAGCACATTAGAAACCAAAAGCTAATAATAATGAAATTAACACATAATTATTTCATTTTCAATATCTCATGTAAAACATTCAAGGATAACTATAATTACGTCATATATCATTTGGAGCAATAAATAATAGCTAAAATATAATCATTCACTTTTTATCACCTGAGTTAGCCTTATATCCTTCATAAACTTTCCATCCTTATCCCTCTAGATTTTGTCTTATACCTTTCACAAACATATCATTAGGAATTTTCTATTTGACATTCATAGCATCACTCTTATCACATTTCTTATATTTGATGCCATTCATGGCATGATTCATGATGTAATTTAAACACTAAAACTCAAGCTTTACCCAATGCAATCATAATTAAATTTTAATGTACATCATAATACATATCATCATCATCATATCCTCTTACCTGGCTATAAGCATTCACGTAATCTATAAAATATTTTTCAATATATTTTATTTTATGAATAACGCAATAAGTTCATTTCAATCCGCATTATATTATATAATGTTTAATTTATCATTTCATGAATTTTCTAATCATGTACTTGTCTTATGATTATCACAAACAATTTTATCTTTAATGCTTGAAGGTCAAACACACCAAGTAATACTATTATAAATCACAAAAATATAAAATAGATTGGGTATGGTGAACTATAGGGTCATTATAGTTATGACACTTAAGTAATGTTTCAGGGATAATTCAAAAATTATAAACATATTATTTATGAAATTTATTTTATATGAAAATAGATTCAATTAACTTTCCATAGATTACTTATTCACCTAAATTAGTTAAAATTTGAAAGTGTTTTGCTTTTTGGAAGATAGACATAAAAAGTTCATTTTTTTGAAACCCCGAGTTTTTTTTATCTCTATTCACTATTTTGATTATATTTCAAAATATATATATAAGATTTTGATTTTAAATAAATTTCATTTACTCAAGTACCTTTAAAGTGATAGGTAGTTTATTTAAAATAGACATAAGATGAAAGAGTTATGCCCCTTTAAAGTTAGCATAAAATTCTAGGCTTAGTAAATTGATTGACCAATCGATTCACCCATCCTAGTTTTGCTTCTAGACCTTCTGAATCAATTAGCCACTTAACTTTGAAGCCATCTGTAGACCTTCATAATCGATTGACTAATCGATTCACATATGAAAATATCAATTTTTTTGTGAAAAATTTATTATTTATTTAACTTTGAAAACTCCCTAAACACATATACTATACACCAAATCTTAATATAATTATCAATACATTTATTTAACATATCATATCACCTCTCTACATTATTTATTACTTCTATCACATCAAAATAAATTGGATTCAAGCAAAATCACAAAACAACCCACATTTCATTAATACTATCATATAACCATAAATCTATAAATTTAGCTAGATTATCCACTTATGTTGTATGGAAGAGGATGTTAGAATACTAATTTAATAATCTTTTGATCCTAATCAATCAAAATTCATAGGTTCTGGAGTTAGGGCTTAAAATACCTAAATCAAATAAACCTCAAATCCTCCATCAACTAAGAAGAAATAGGAGAGATTTTTTATGAAAGCAATGCTCTTACCTTGATTGGATGAAAAAATTAACAAGATTTGAGGCTTTCTTTGCTTGACTGATAGAGTGTTATGGAGATTATGTAGAGAGAGTGGGAGAAATAGAGAAAAAGGGAGAAATGAGAGGGATATGAGGGGTTTGGGAATAATATGATAAAAATATGGCCCTAGGGACATTTTTAAAAAATTGCTCATAAACCTCTTCCATACTTATACTCACTTCTATTAGTATATAATTTAATATTTCATAATTCCAATAAGTTTTCACCCTCAAAATTTCACTCAAATCATATTCTCACATTCTTACTTTTATTATTTCTATTTTATTTCATATTTTACACATAAGATTCTTAATTCACATGAATTTGTTGGTTGCTTTAGTTATTCTTTCTCACAAATAATTTCTAATTTATTAATAATTAAAAAAAGTGTAACACTATTCTTAAGGAATTTTATTAGTAAATAGCTTGGCCTATTCTTTACTCGGAAGTGAAAAAAAAGTCTTTAATATTAGTGCTTCTAAGGCCCTAAGATATGATAGCCTCCTTAGCTTATTTTATTAGTCCAATTGGGATATCTTGGGACCTTCCTTTTGTTAATTAGTTTGAGATGTCTTTGAAGGTAAGTGATGTATGAATGATATTACTACTACTCTCTTGGTGCTCATTTCAAAAGTGGAAAAACTAGAGTTTGTGTTCTAATTTCATTTCATATCTCTCTGTAATGTTAACTTTAAAATTATTTCTAACATTCTAGTCAATCAAATAAAACCTTTTCTAGCAAATCATATCTCTCCTTTTAAGCCAACTTTATGCTAGAAAGGTGCATTCATCACAATACTATCATTACTAATGAGTTGCTTCACTTTATGAAAAAATCTCAAAATAGTAAAGGTTTCATCATTATTAAAATGGATCTGGAGAAAACATGTGATTGGCTTTAGTGGATGTTCATCTAGTCAGTATTAAAGAATGTGAATATGCTATGGAATCTTATTTATATAATCATGGAATGTATTGCTTCCACATTGATGAAAGTGTTTTGGAATGGAAATCAAAGTAATGAATTTTTACTTTCAAAGGGTATACGGTAAGGTAACCCATTACCCTCTAATTTGTTTGTGCTTTATATGGATACTTTATCTTGCATAATTATTAATGCAATTAATAGTGGGGAATGGAAAGCTATAAAAGTTGATTGTTAAAGCCTGAAAATTTCCCATCTTCTTTTTACAAATGATTTATTATTATTTGTTAAGGCTTCAATTGATCAGATTCAGTGTATAATGAAGTGTTTAAATCTTTTTTGCTAAATCTGGGGAGAAAGGTTGACACTATAAAAACATCCATCTTTTTTTCTAGGGTAGTGGAAGAAAATAAAGCTCAAACTATCCTTGAGATGAGTGACTTTGAAAGAACCTATGATATCGGTAAATACTTAGGAGTCAATCTAAGATATGAGGGAAAAGGTAGGCATAAATTTAATGAAATTATCTCTAAAATGGAATGGAAGTTAGTTAGGTGGAAGAAAAATTGCTTATCTATGGTTAAACATGCAATATTTATTGCCTCTATAGCATTTTTTTTGCCTATTTATACAATACAAGTGGAAAAAATTCCTCTTAACATTTGTTTAAATTTAGAGAGATTGTAAAAGGCTTGTTTATGGGGCTATGAGGTAGAAGTCTAAAAAAATTACATAATTAATTAGAGAAGTATTTGTTAGCCAAAGGTTTATGGTAGTTTAGGATTTAAATGTTTAATTTTTATGAATGATGCTTGCTTGTTGAAGTGGAATACAAAAAATTGTAATAATTCTAATGAGCTTTGAAGTTAAGTTCTTCTTATTAAGTATGGAAAAAGTTATAATGTGCAAAAATAAATCATATGCAAATCATTAGATTCTATATTTTGGAAGAATATTGCTTATTTCCATCTATATTGCCTTTGAATTCATCAGTGGGTAATTGCAAATGGCTTTTGAGTTTCTTTTTGGTTAGATTATTGGGTTAGAAATGGTGTTGTATAAAAGGATTTAGTGGATAATGATAGTACCTAATGGAATGTTGACTAGACAATTAATCATTTTGTCAAACATGATGGCAAATAGGATTAGCAATGTCTCCATAAGCTTTTACCTTAATAGGCTTGTGATGTTATTAAGGTTGTTAAAGCCATAACAACTAAGTTGCTTTGGACTATTTACATTAGAGCCATAAATTTGGTAAGTTCAACGTTAAAAATGAATATATAACTTGGGAAAAGGAAAATTAGGATGTGAGAGATTCTAAATGGAAGATTTTTTGGAGTTGGAGGAGTTTAGAAAGGTTTAGAATGTTTTTTTTGGAGAGCTTTACTAGATAAACTCCTAATAAATGAGCTATAACATAATATTTTTAGCATTTCTTTCTTATGTCAAAGTAGAAATCAGGTGGAAATAGTTCTACATATACTATAGGATTGCCCAATGGCTATTTGGATTTAGTGCAACTTAGTTAGTGCATAAAGTTTAACGTATTGGTTTGTTAAGAACTTGATAGAGAAGTTGGGTGCGTGTAAGGAAAGAAAGTGAAATCTAACCTAGGGAGTTACGATTATATTTCTTTGGGAATAGAGGAACAAGGAAAATTTTAATAGTAACTTCTAAAGGCTAAAAAGGTAGTTGGCCTAATTTTGAGGCAAGTTCATATGGTTAGGTGTGTTCTGGATTATGACACAAATCATGATGACAGAGTTTAAAAGAGTGTAGAAATTGCTTGGCAATTGCCTAATGAGCAATAGGTGAAATTGAACACTGATGGTTCACCAAAGTAAGAAGTATTCTTGGCTATCTATAGAGGAGTTTTGAAAGATCTTGTAGGGAGTGGCTTTATGGTTTTGCCAAAAATGTGGGTCATTTTAATGCTTTAAAAGATAAACTTTGGGGGTGTGTTTGAAGGCTTGTCAATGGCTTGGGGTCTAAAATTCAAGAAAGTAATACTTGAAAGTGATTCCTTATTTATGGTGTAGTGCCTCTAGAACACTAATAAGGAGAATGCAGGAATGGATCCAACTCTTTTCTTTTCCATTAAAAATCTCTTGAAGAGAGAATGGATTGTTCAAATACATCATACATACTGAAAAGGTAATCGATATGCTAATTGGCTTGCTAACTTTGACGTCTCTTTGTACAAGGAGCAGGTTCTTTTTCCAGAGCCTCAATCTGAACTTCAATTGATAGTTTCAATTGATATGATGAAGGTTACTATGACTAGAATAGTGTCTTAGTTTGTTTCCCTTTTTTTCTTCTAAGTTTTTTTTCCCTTTGGGCTTAGGACTCTTGGTTTCACCATTATGCACACACACACACATATCTTCCTTTAATTAAATAACTACCTAAATCTTAATTATGTAAATAAATATTTAGCCTATACTCATTAATTTTATTAAATAAATATATGATATTACAAAATATAGTTAATTAAATTTTAAGTAATTATATTCTTATTTTGAATAATGAATAAGTAAAAAATAAATAAATATGTAATCTCATAAAATATAATTAATTAAAGTTTAAGTATTATATTCTTATTTTAAATATTTTAATTGTATTAATATAATTTGATCTTAAAATAATTATGAATCAATTTAATTCATATATTTATTTATGTTAATATATTTTTTTATATCATTTTATGTTCTAAACTACCTCAATAGCTAATTTAACCTAGCACTCTTAATACAAGTAGATTATTTATTAATTATTAACTAATTTATCAACAAGTCACACAAAAGAGAACCTTAGTATTAGAATTTTTTCCTATACATGTCTCTTTTTGCCACACTATTTTTCAAGGATTGAAAAGACTTAAAGTTAAACTATTGTGATAAATTAAGATTTTTGCCACCACATCACACCAGTCCTAACTTCATTAGTAAACTTGCTTTTTTTAATAATGATAGAAGTAATAATTCGTTTAGGTTTTATTTGACACACTATATAGAAGACTTGATAGTATTGGATCGATTATACAATCAAATTCTATACTATTAGAGCTTATACAATTTTTTATATAATATTTAAGAATTTCAAACGAATTGTATAACTTATTCAAAAGTCTTCTCTTATACATCTAATTTCATATAAGCTATCCACGCCTTATGAGAGCGGATAAGGACTGATAGCATAATGTTAAAATAAGTATTAAATTTTTAGAGTTAAAATTACTCTTTTGTGGCCTTATCTTTCTAATTTATCAAAAAAAAAAAAAAGAAGGGATAGGATAATTTTATATAAATATTTAACCACACATTGTATAATATATCACTTAATTCTATACAATTCTATGCTATACTATCAAATAGTAATTATACTATATTGCACGGTCTGTCAAATGAAATCTTAATGCATATACATAAAATCATGGGTTTGAACCCTCAAACATAACAGGAAATAATTTGGCTTTTTTGTTTTAGAGGTTAGATTGAATTTCCTGTATTTCCCATTGTTTCTTGTTTCTGACTCGAGTTTAATTCTCCTTTTTTTTTAAATAAAAATTACTCTACTTAATTTTTAGGGAAAGAGACGATTTTCAGTTCATTAAGCATTACACTGAGAATTTAACAAATGAAGTTATTCGTATTAGAATTGTAGGATTCGTGGGCTAGAATTTATTTTCATTTAAAATATGATTCATATTCGATTACAATCTAATTGACGTTTGCTCTGTGAGTTCGTACACATATCTAATTTTTTATTATTAATATAGAAGTAATGTACATGTAATAAAAGAAAAAATATTACAAAATTGTTAGAATATAATTCATCGTATTTATTTTACATTCATATATTTAGATTGATAAATAACAAATTTTTAATATTCAACCCATTCAATGTAAGTTATAAAATTTTGAGAAAATATCAATTAAAACATATTTATTTAATTTGAAAATAACACTTAAAAATTTATACTAAGAAGCTATTAATAAATTTTAAATAAATGAATTTACTTTATATTTTTACACATTTTTATTAAAAATAAAATATATAATTAAATAATTCAATTAATATGGTTCACCTTAAATTTCAAATTATTTAAAATATTTTTATAATAAAAATAAAATATATCATGATATATATTGATATTAGCACTCGAAAAGTAACAAAGGGCTAAAAATATGAAAAACATGCAATTGAGCAAACAAAAAGAAAAATAAATAATGCATGAATTGTAAAGTAATAAAAGTTGATGATAGAACATATAATTAAATAATTTAATTAACTTAATTAATTTGAAATATATTACAATTCACGGATGAGATATTCTTGAGAGTGCCTTAACTCTTAAGATTTATCCAATTTATGATACTTATGATTTTGTCAAAAATACTCAAGAATTCTTTGAAATTGTTGAAGGAGATGAAATGTAATCCCAAGTTACGTTGACAAAAGTAAATGAATTTTATAAAGTGAGTGGGTTTCTTTTTTCTTTTTTCACTAAGAAACAAAGAGAGTAAGGGTAACTAGTATTGTTTAACTTGTTTGGAGGATGCTCCTTTGCGAATGTTCAATTTAAGTAATATCTATTGCCTAAAAGATAAATTTGTCATCATAAGCCCATCAAAGTGTTAGTAGTCCTAACGGTCTTCCACTCTTTCATTGATCATAAATTGATACCATTTTATATCAAACTTGTGACTTCCAGATTGAAGTAATGATCTAATATCACTAAATTAACTACCTTGGTGGCCACAAAGTGAGTTTCTTAGTCTTAGTACCAACTGAATTGTCATTTGAATTTTTCCAATTAAATTAATATTATTTTTATCTTAAATTTACATATTTTTCTTAATTATATTTTTGTTAGGTAATAATTAAATAATTTGATTAGTTTAAGGAAAAATACACTTACATATAGTGGGTGTTGTGTTCCACTTTACTCATATATGATTTAACATGTAAAAAGAGTCAATTTGTGATTTGTACTATTAATATTTTATCTATCTATTTGTATAATTTTTTAGTGATGATTATAATGTACTAATTGTATTGGTGCACCATTAGTTTAAATTGTTGGATTTCATTCATTTATGTAGTACATAATTTTATCATCCCAAAATATCATAATTCTATTAGTTTGCTTACTTATAAGTTGCATCATTAATCACTTTGTCTGCTATTATAAATTATAATTTCATCAATTTACTTACCTATAATTTGCACTATTGATATTTATTCACCTAGTATGTGACAATTTCATCAGTTTTGGATGGAAAAACTACATAAGTTAACAAAATTATTAATCATGCAAATTAAAAGTTGATTTTTTTTTATACTTTGAATTACTAAAGAATAAAATGTAATTCAGTTTGTAACCCACATGGATAAAGTGTGTATTTTCTTAAGGTAGTTTTTGATTCGTAGAATCTCTTCACATTCCCAATAATGTTTTAAAGGAGCATGAGATTCTCATATTTGGTTGAAAATAAAACAAAATATACTTAAAAATGTTTATGTTTTCAAGGATGTTTTTAGGCTAATATTCTTTCAAAATGTCCCCTTGAAGAAATGTAGGCATCTTGCATTTTCATCCCATGGAAATATTCTAATAATAAAAGAGTATGTTTGGAGGACATGATAGTATAGTATTGGATATGATAAGTAAATATGATAATATAATATAGGATAATGAAATGATAGGATGGAATACTATGAAGTATTTGATAAACAACTATATAAATAATTTCATAGCATAAATTTATATTATCATGTGTCTATTATTAGACATGTATAACATGATAATATATATTTAAAATTTTACTCGGACAAAATTAATCATATTTTAAAACCAATCTACATCATAGTTATTTTACTGTATTTGGTAATTTAAATTTTTTTATGTATATAATAATTTTAATTAATTATTATTAATATTGATATATTTATTATATTTTACTTGTTTTATATGTAAACAATAACTACTAATATTTTTAATATTAAAATAGGTTAAAAGTAAAATAGGAGTTATATATTAGTCGCATTATAACTAAATTATTAATATTTTTAAAAATAAAATAGGTTCAAACTAAATTATATTAAATAATAATTATTAATAACAATTATTAATAGTAACAAAGTGATAGTAATAATAAGGTAATGCTAAATTTGGAACAATAAATGTTATTCTAATCCAACGTTATAACAAGTCTAGATGAAAAGGATTAGATTATTCTATATTAACTGTATAAAATAAGTTGATCATATTAAATTATACTATCTTATATAAGGTTCAAACAGCTATTAAAATATGATAGTATTTACTTATAATATTATATCTCTCCTATATGATGCACCAAATAAGCCCTAAAACTATCATTTTATCTACCCTTCCAAGCCTTACTACCTCATTTCAACAATACTCATCGTTGCAAACTATCATTTATTGTCACCCATTGTTATTGATTGTTACCTGTCATTACTCACTATTATTAATTACCACCTATGACTGCCCACTATTATTAATCATTATATGCTACTACCAATCATCACCATAAAATGCAATTGACTATTCAAATTATTGATAAAGGAAATTTTGGTAATCTAATAATATTTTTAAAAATATATAAATTAATTAAAATATAATATTATAATATCTTAAAAAAATCTTTTCAGTTGAATCAAATATAGTAATATAATATTTCTAAGAATTATATTTTCTATAATTACATTCTTTCGAATGTTATGATTCTTAAAAAAGAATGTATAAATCTACCTTGAGAAATTTTTATATGCTCTAACTATACCACATTTCCTTAGTCATACATAATAAATAAAATATAATTATTAATTTTATTATATTTATTAGTTTTGCAAGGTCCATGCATATTAAAAATTTGAAATTTCAATTTTCAATACGTTAGAAATTGTAAAAGATGATAACCATTCTTCATTTATTGGCAGTAGCTAAAAGCATATGGTAAAATATAGAGACTCAAATTTTATGTCAATATTCACAGATCCCATAATAAAAACTCGGATCATCCTTTTTATTGAGATTACAATCCATGTACACTTTGATTCCTTTTTGCTCTTAATCTACGGATCAACGTCAAATCTCCAGATTACCTAATCAACCTTGAGTGATCAAATCATGGACTAATGTTTCTTAGTAGATACAGGGTGGCTACTAGAATCATCAAGAAGAATTCTAAAATTTGAATTTCAGGATCCTTTAATGGTAACCCTAAGTAATTAATACAATGATTGAAGAAAGTTCTCATTTATTTTCTTTTTGATGGGCACTATTCTCTCTCAAAAAATAATAATTATGTCATCTCTCATATGTTTTTCTTTCCTTAAAAAGAAAAAAAAATAATAATAAAAAGATAATTAACTCAAATTATTTTATGTGAAATAATTATCATGAAAATAAAATTGAAAATAATATGCCCATAAAACAAAATAAAATAACAACCATCATAAATCCACTTAGGACTTAATTTTCTCATTTATCTCATTAATTAAATACATTAAATATTTAATGAGTAAATAATTCAATGTAGCATATCCATATGAATGCATCACATGTCATGCAACACTTACCTTACTTTAGTTTATACAACTCCTAACATATTAGAAAATTAAAAATTTATATTTTTAATATGTGTGGACTCCACAAAATTGATAATTATCCTTTGTTTATTAGCCATAACTAAGGACATATGATATAATTAGAGCATACAAGAATTTTTCTATAGCAAAAAGACAAGATATAAATCCAAATAAGATATTTTGTCCATATAACCTTAGAGAATGCTATTCATTTTTTTAATGTATATTCCTATAATTAATTATTTTTCAATAAATATAAATAATTTATTCTATTTAGAGAAGCCATTTTACGAAAAAATATAATCATTCACTTGTAGCTCGTTATAGATTATAATTATTTGATATTTGATTATATAATATTATTAGGCATTGAAGCATTTTATTTTTTTTCGAATAAAAATGGACTGAAATTTCCTTTAAAGCGAAAAGCTTATTGAAACTAGATTAACTCTACTAATTTTATAATAAAAAAATGAAAATCTATATATTGAGATCAATTGTTATAGTTTAGATTTAATTACAATTTCAAATCTCTGTATTTAAGAAAAGAAACAACATTTTACATTTATTTATTTCTTTAAACTGCGGTTTTTGTCCTTCAAATTTTTAAAGCATAACAATTTCCCCCTCTATATTTTTTCGAATCAAAGTTGTAATTTTAAAAGTAGAAGGTTAAAATTATAACTTTGAAATACATATATCTTTTTCTTCTCTCTTTTGTTTTTTTTTTTCTTTTTAATCAATCATGGGTTCTATATATGAATCGAGTCCCGTTTTCTGGTTTTCAGAATGAGTTGTATTATTTCTGCCAACGAACATATCTAGTGTTTGAGACTTTGAGTTGGATTCCATACTGTTGTTGGACCTTTTTCTCTTGTTTTGTCCCAAGTTTGGATCGAAAATATTTTACGTATGTGGTAAATAATTTATTACTTTTGTAATTTCGCTGTCAACAAAAATAAAAATTGTAGCTAAGCTTATATATTACATTTTTCAACACTCTTGTTTCCACGAAGATGTAGTTCAAAAAAAGGAGGGACTGATGTCACAAATGAAAACATAAAATTAAAGGGGAAAATATAAATAAATAAAATGAATAAAGTATGACTTAGGCTCTGTTTCGTTGAGATGAAAAGGGTAGGGGATGGGAAAAAAATAAATTGAAATAATTTTTATTCGTTTGGAAGTGACATATGGAGAAGGGAGGGTGGGAAATTGGAATAAAAAGAGTGAAGTAGGATAAAAAGAGTGATGTGGCCCGAATTATATTTCTCCCTCCAAAAATTGAATGAAAACAGAATTGTTTGGGGGGGGGGGGAAGGAAAGTAATGGTGTGTTTATTTTTAGAAATTATTTTCATAAATTATTTTTATTACTTAAAAAAACTATTTAGGGATTGGATGAAAATAAAAAATTGAGGGTGATGATATTGCAAATAAAAAAATGATTTAATTATAAAACTAACATAAAAAATAAAAAACAATTTAAAAAAATAACTAAATGTTGTTTCTTTTTTTTTTTTCGTTTTTATGTTATATATTTTAAGTTACAATATTTAAAAATAGTTACCAAGCGGGAACCTTTGTTTTTAAAAATAAAAAAATAAAAAATTATTTTTAAAGATAGTTTTCTATTTTTTATTTTTAAAAAGAGAAGAACTTATTTTTAAAATTTATTTTTAAAAAATATTATAATTCCAAATAAGTAACTTAAAAATAAAAAAAATAAAAACAACTTTCACATGTATTCTTACCTTGTTCTTTATTATTAATGTTAGATTTATAATTAAATGAAATATTTTCTTATTTGTAACATTGATTATTTTTTATTTTTTATTTTTCTTTAATAAAAAATAAATTTTGAGGAAATTTTTTTTAAAAAATATTGAAATAAAATATATCTAAATACACCTAAAGTTTTCAAAACTACCTTCAATGATGGTTCCGTACAATGTGTACAAAATGTTATAATGGTAATTTTAACATATAAATCTAATTTCTTATCACATTAATCATGAAAATATATCACTTTTTTTTCCTTCTATTCCAATTTTCTTCTCATCTAAATAAAAGTAATGAAAATATTTCACTTCTTATTTTATTTCATTCCTCTTTTCATTTCACCCTATTTAGTGCTATATAATTCTTTTAAAGTGAAAAACAATTTAATTTAAAAAATAGAAAAATATATATAAATTATTCATAACTATTTTTAATGTGAATTTAGTTAGTTTTTCATAGGATTTGCTTTAAAATTGATTGTTAACAACATAGATGATTTTGTAATGTGTTTATGATATAATTGAAAACAAGCATTATTAGTAAATTATTATTGAAATAAGACTAAATTGCATTGGGAAGGTAAGATATGTTTCTTTTATTTTTTCTATTACTTTCTTAGCTTTGTTATACTAAAAAACAACTAGAAAAATTCATAAATGGCTCATCTCTATTCTTTCCTATTTATAAGTATTAAAACTTTGAGGGAATTATATGATAATAAATCTTACTTTAAAAGTTATTTGTATTTTACCCTTAATTAAACATAAATTGGATTTTTTTATTTAGCAATTTGCCAATGACTTTTCTTATGTTGCATGTGGTACTATAGAATGAAATGACTATTTCATAATTATGTTTAGTACATCAAATATTATAGGAATAAAATGAAAAAAATTGTATTAGTGGCTATTGATAAATATTAAATTAGCCAACCGAACCTTACTCAGTTGAATCTATAATTAGAACAATTAAAACCCATCTCTGGGTTCTAATTCTTGATTGAAAAAATAATCTTACTATGAACGTTGCCATTATAGTCAACAATGACTAGGGTATTGATATATCAACTTAATTCAAGTCTTGATATTTGCCATTAAGCCCAATCATAAGCTCAATCATGAAGAACCTAAGTTTAGCCTAAATTCTATCATTACTATAAATGTTCCGAGCCTTATAAAAACTTTAGGTATGTCCTCATGAGACATACTTTTTCTTGATTACTCCACCAAACTACTTAGATACTACCTTAGACATCCAAGCGTGCTTAGCAAATTATTTACTACTTTATGCAGGTCATTAGCCAATTTAATCACCATTAAAGAACTAGTAATTTTTGGAGTTATCATTTAGTGTTGTTTGTGGCTTTCCTAACCACCATGTCAAGTAGCAACTGTTTACGAACTCATGAAACTATCACCATGTCAAGTAGCAACTGTTTACCAACTGTTCTTTGTTGGTGTGATATTCGCTCCCTAACACACTAAAAGAGCTAAACTTAAGAAGTTTATGAGGCATTTGTGGGATTATATAATTATATAGTTATTATTATATTACATAATTAGTCTAATACAACATAACATTGTTCTATTCCTCTTTCAATTTTTTTTCTTTTCTTTATGAAAGAGCTTGGAGAGAGGCTGTGGAAATAAAATGAAATGCTTTTGTAAAGCATATCAAATAACTTTAGAAGGAAGTGGATGTTTTACATTACTAGCCTCAAATAACCTAATAGCACTAGTTGAGTATCTCAAACTAATTTATTAGAGTAATTCATCCTCCATCATTTCAATCATCAGATGCCATTCGGAACATGCATATAACTATACCTTTCAAGGAAATTGAACCTATCACGTTTAACTTTAGACCTTTCTCGCTACCACTTTCACCACCACTAACGGGACACATTCCCTTATCATAAGTAAGTAATTTCCTAGCAATGAAGAACAATGCAATGATAACCTTCTTCTCCAATCCTAATCCTAAAATCATTTGGAGATAACATCTAATATAACCTTTTTAGCATGAAGAGAACAACCTATTATTTCCCTCTATTAACTACAACTCCTATAAATTCTCATAAAATTTCTTCCCTTCGATCGGAGAAAATCACTACTTTACCCCAAAAATCATGACTACCCCTTTATCTACATAGTTCAAACTACTAATGCATCTAGATGCATATAACAATATTTTAGATCCTTCCAAATTTAGAGGCTTTTTCAAACATCAATGCTATTATTGATGGTGCCAGATGTTATCATGTGTTGCATATTTTCTATAACTTTGATGACCATAGGATTTTGATGGTTTACTTTATTACCAAGTAGATCAATATCCAACTTTAAATAGTTGGAAAATGCTTTTTAAGCTTATTTCATAACAAGTTAACCCTTCAAAGACATCTACAACTCTCGTAAACTTCCAATAAGGAAGATAAGAGACCATACAAGAATATATGGCTTAATTCAGCTCACTAGCATTAGAAATCAAAGATCTCAACAAAAATGCTGCATCCATTAAATAATAGCAAACATAAGATGAGGTCATTTTACTTTATCTCTAGCCAAGTGACCAACTATTAAACTCAGAGAATTATTGGTGCATATTGAAAAATTTATTAGCACTAAAGAGTAATATATAGATAGATAATAGCATGAGAGAATACAAGTAGAAGTTAGTCAAACTAATAGATCGAGAACTAAATTGTATAGCCCCTTGAGATAGATATAATAATTATGAGCCATTGTTTATCTCCTTGAGAAAAATGTGTATGATGTTAAAACAAAAAAGTTAATGAAATTTCTTGAACCAAAGAAAAGAAAATACCCCTAGTTGATTGAAATAAATGCTATAAATTCCATAAAGACTATAACTATAATACAAATAATTGCACCACATTGAAGGATAAAGTAGAGCTCTTGATTAGGGGAGTGTATCTTTCAAAGTACAATCAATGTAAGTTAGGTGACCAATGACAAAAAGAGAAGGAGTCTAATAGGATAGAAAAGGAAAATCATCAAATCAAGTTAATGATTGAAAAGTGGTATAAATTATAGAAACAATAGTTAGAGGATTTGCAGGATGAGGTAGCTTTAATAAAGCTAGCAAAAACATGCTAGACAAATCTTCACAATTGGGAAAACACGCTATATAGAAGAGTTTAAACTATTTAGCTTTATAAAAGAAGATTTTCAAAGCATCAATCAAGACCATTATGATCCAATGGTCATCATAGTGATGGTAAGTAACTGCTTTCTAAAGTGAATCCTAATCAATCATGGCAACTTAATAGATGTTTTGTATTCTAAAACTATGAAAATCATGGGAATCTCACAGGACATGTACAAATCCTACGGTGGGGTGTTGATATATTTTATAGGAAGTCAAGTACAAGTTGAAGGGATAATAATGCTTAGAGTCACCTTAGGCTTAGACTACAAATTAAAAGATATTCATGTGGATTTCTTAATAATCTCGATACCAAACAGGGCATATAATGTTATATTAGGTTGATTTTCCCTTAATTTAGTAGCTGTAATTGTTTCCATGTTGCACCTGTTAATGAAAGTCAATACTCCTAATGGATTGGTCAAGTTCAAGGTGATTAGAAGGTAGCACACTATTGTTACATAGCCCATTTGAAAGGTAAAGAAGTCAACCTTAGGTTAGCTAGTAAAACAAGTATATTGAAGGATTGTCAGCTAATTAACTTTACCTTACTTGATGTTTGTTCAAATAACATAGTACGGTTAAAGCTCAAAGCTGAGCTTAAAGAAGTTAAACCTTTTCACAATGATGATAAAAAAGAGTAAAGATAAGTGTAAAATTAGATGAGCAAGACAAACATATATTAACTTAATTGTTAAGGCAAAATAGCATAGTATTTATGTGGTCCTCTATTGATATGCTAGGTATTGACCCATTTATAGCTTGTCACAAGTTCTCTATAGATGCTAATGTTAGGCTTATACGGTAAAGGAAAAAAAAGCAAAATAAGGGGAGAAAGGCAAGTAATAATAAAAGATGAAGTAAAGGCAAGATTCATAAAAAAAGTACCTAACATTACCTAGCTATCAAATGTCATTCTAGTTAAGAAAACAAATGGTACTTGGAGGATATGCATAAATTATACAAACTTGAACAAAGCTTTCCTAAAGGACATCTATCCTTTGCCTAATAATGATTGGCTTGTAGATAATTCATTAAGTTTTGAAATCTTTAGCTTCAACAGTGCTTTCTCAAGGTATAGCCACATGAAAATGCACTTTTACGATGAAGACAAGATAACTTTCATGACCAATAAAGGAATATTTTATTACAAAAGTCATGTTGTTTAGCTTGAAGAATGTGAGAGCTTTATATTAACACATGATGAACAATGTATTCATAGATCAGATTGGAAGAAACATAGAGTTATACATAGACAATATGATAAAAAATCAATAATGAAAGACTAGCACTGTAAGGACATTATTAAGGCATTAGAAGTATTAAAAAAATTAGATGCATCTTAACCTAAATAAGTGCACATTTAGGGTGGAAGCTAGAAAGTTTTTAAGCTTCATGCTCACAAAAAGAGGAATCGAAGAAAATCTTACCAAGTATTAAGTAATCATACAAATGAAAAGCCTTTTGAACTTCAAAAAAGTTCAAGCATTTAATAATTGATTAACAACACTGTTAAGGTTTTTATCCAAATTAAAAAATAGATGTTCACACTTTTATAGTTTGTTGAAAGGATGGAGAAGTTTGAATAGAATAATGAACATGTAATATCTTAAATAAAGAAAGAAAGTTTACAAAAGAATTTTGACCAGAAATTAAGCTTGAATCAAGGAACCCTTGCTTATGTCATGTTTGTTCTTCTTGAGAAATAGCTAGAAAAAAAATAAGAATTTAATGTTTCAGATTTTTAAGATAGCTTAGGTAAAGCCTAGAATAAGATTTTCCTTAGAGGAAATAGCAAGAAACATTTACTTATAATCTATCCTTATAAACTAGTAAATAGGTGAAAAAGGAAAAGAAGAGTTTAGTGTTATAGAATCTTTTGATGTAATTATCATGTTGAAATGAGTATATATCCTACCTTAACTTGTATTTCATTATTATTCCATATTTTTTTTACTATATATATTGATAAATTTTAGTGAAAATTATTTCCACCAAATCATATGAAATGCTATTATATTATATGCACATAAAGTGATGAAATATTATACTTGTTGTATCTATAGCAATGAAGAATGATAGATGAATCATGATTAACAAGGATGTGAGCATGAACATTGTAATACCATGAATGATGTACATAAGTTACTCCTTCTATAAACCCAAATTGTTAACAATGTATTGGGGAAAATTACTATCTATCATAGATGGTGTGTGTACATATTAGCTTAGAATTTAAGAGTAGCAACCCTTGTTTATAAGATGTAACCGAAAATGGGTCAACCTATTATCAAAAACCACCTGTTACCATATTCACTTGTTAAACTATTATTTAAACCTAACTAGATACTCATTTTAATTTAGGTTAACAATTTTACATTTTATTATATTACTAAATTAACAAGTCCAAAATAATTAAGTCTAATAGTCTTTCACTTGAACTATATAATTCGATAATAGTGGCCATTTCAATAAAATATTAAATTAAATTATAGCATTTTTACACCTATTAGTTTAAGTTAATATTATAAATGTCTAGTAGCACATAACATAATATTTGATAAGGATATTAATGGAATATACATTATATATTCACAAAGTTGCTGACTAAAAACAATATTTAAGAAGGATATGTATAATAAAATTATGCTTATTAAGATTTACATAGCAAAACATGATAATATATGTAAATCTTCACATATAGAGTTAAAACACCTGCATAAATATTAAATGAGAATCATTATTCTCAACATATTATTAAGGCAACATCTAAACATCTTTATCAATATTTCATAATAAAAAATATGCACAATATATGATAAAATATGAATATTTCATTTATATACATTTCTAGATAAACAATTTACATTATAGTACTCCTATTAACCCAAAACATCAAAAAACCTAGTTAAACATATATTAATTACATGATCATGATACATTCCTATTGCTAAGCCTTTGTTCAATGGATTCATGAGCATACGATTTATGAAAATATGTTCAATACATATGATATGCTTGCGTATTTTCTCTCACACAAACTAGTGCTTTATATAAAATGTTTCTTATAGGCAAAACTCTTGTTATTACTTGAGAAGTTCATAGCAACAATATTATTGCAATAGATAATCAAGGGCCTTAAGATGCTCTTTATAAATTTGAAATTAGCCATAAAATTCCTTAAACATATGGTAGCATAAACAATTTCATAACATGTGATATACTTTCTTCTATGGCAGAAATTACTATTAAGGACTGGTTAACACTTTTCCACATAGGAATGGCAATAGGTTAGGTTTGAGTAGATCTAACCTAAACCTAATTAGATTAAGACCTATTGATAACCCATTACTTTGAATCTATTAATGATCCATATCTATTAAAGATCTAATTAAAAGATCCAAAATAGATCTATTTGAATCCGCTAATACAAATATAATTTCAAACCTTTTTAATAAAAAATAACAAGTTATTCTTATTTTGTTGATAGTAATTACACTTGAAAATTATAAATTATATTTATTTTTTATTCATATTCATTCTTATTTTGAGCAATTCATATTATCTATAATAGCTTTAGAATAAATATGTATTATGTCAACTCATAAATAATTATTTATCTATTTATATTATAATTAGATATTCCTACATTATATAGATTAATATAATAAAATAAAATAATATTATTTTAAAATATCTTTCTAATGTAATATAAATTTAAATATTTTTAATATTATTTATCTTAAATAAATTATTACAATATTTTTATATATGTGATAATATTAATTTTTATATAATAACAAAATAATAAAAATATGTTATTCAAACAAGTTTATTATAGTACCCAAAAGAGATTCAAGATTCATTAAATATATATAAGAGATAGACTCATGCATTGTAAAAATTAATATTAATTGATACTAAAAAGAGATTTAAGATTTATTGGATATTTAATGAACAAACTCAAACCTAAACATTAAACAAAGGCTTTAATTTCGGTAAGATCTATTAGGTAAATATCCATCGATTTGGATAAGACCCATTGAATATGAGTATTTTTGCCATGCCTATTTCCATGACATTGCTTCTTCTACCATTATGAAGAGCATTTTTACATCTCACAGGTACCTTACAACCTTTTTAGCAGAAGTCTAATATCTTTAACTAGAATTATTTAGTACCTCCTCAATACATGAATAGCATAAGCTATATCAGGAGTGTATATACCTAGGTATAAATTAGGCTACCTATAACCAATGTATATGGGATATTTTTCATTTTCTTTATTTTAACATCATTTTGAGGATGCTAGGACTTTGAGAAAACCTCATCCTTTGAAATAGGTGTTGAAACTTGAAAGCATGTTGACATGTTGAACTTCTTCAATACCTTTTTAATATATTTTAGTTAAGATAAACTAAGTGAACCATGGGATCTATCATGACAGATTTCTATACCTAGAACATATGAGACATTCTTAAGATTTTTCATGTCAAAATATTTAGACAACATTTGGTTTGTCTTAGTTAGTAAGTTCATATCATTACTTGAAAAAGAATGTCATCCACGTATAATACTAGTATAACAAAATTTCCCGCACTCATTAATATGTAAATGCATTGATTTGTTATTTTCTCCTTGAATCTAAAAGAAGTCAGTACCTTATCAAACTTAAAATCCCACTATCTATACAATTATTTTAAGCCATATATGGACTTTTTAAGTTTACATATAAGGTGCTTTTTTCCCTTTTCTTAAAAACTATCTAACTTGTTCATATAAATGGTCTTTGATGGAGCACCATACAAGAAAGTTATCTTTACATCCATCTAATGTAGCTCCAAATCAAAATGAGCCACCAACACCATAACAACTCGAAATGAGTCTATAGTTATAACTAAAGAAAAAGTTTCTTTACAATTTATACCTTCTTTTTAGGTATAACTTTTAACTAGAAATTTAGCCTTGTACCTTTTTATTTCACCTTGAACATTCCTCTTGGTCTAAAAGATTCATTTGCATCTAACTAAATTGCAACCAATAGGTAGCTTGACTAGATCCCATATTTAATTTTTATGCATTGAAACTAATGTATTCTTCATAGCACTCAATAAAGGTTGTAGGATCAATGTCATTGTTAATGTTATATACATGCTCCTATAAATATATAAGAAAATCATTAGAAGTCGTCAGTATACGAATCTTATAAGATCTCCTTAAAGAAATCTCTTCTTTTATCTTATCCAATTTAGCACTTTCAACCATTAATTGCATTGGATTAACTAGTGAAATAGTAGAAGATATCTCTCCTAACATTGGTGCTACTAGGATAATTATGCTATCTTCAGTAAAATCTATGATGCACGGTATTTAGCTTCTACCATCCAACTCATCCTTAAACACGATAGCTTAATTTGATTTGATCACTTTAGTTATGTGAGTTAAATAGTAAAACCTACTACTTTTTGAGCCATTACAATACCTTCTAATGTATCCAATAACTATTTTCAAATTAAGTTTGCTTGTACATAAAGTATATGATTTTACTTTAGTTTTGTAACCCTAAACTAAAAAATGCCTTATACTTTGCTTTTTATCATACAACAATTTGTAAGGGATTTTGAGCACTGACTTACTAAGAACCTAATTTAGAATATAAGTTGTTATTTTTAACAAATTATTCTATAAGAATTTTGGTAGCGAATTATAGGCCAAATGCACCTTACCATGTTCAAGATATTCTAATTTCTTCTTTTTGCAATTTTATTCTACTTCACTATCCCAAATATGGTGTAACTCACTTCAATTCCACACTCTTATAGGTATCCTATAAGAAAGCTAGATTTTTACTTGTCTCATTATACCTGTCATAATACTTACCACCTTTGTCAGAATTAACAATTTAATCTTTTCCCCTAATTTCAACATAATTGTTACCTTGAATAACTTGAAGGGTTCTATTAATTCTAACTTCTCATTAAATAGCTCCACTAACCATATTTAAAGTAATCATCGATGAAAATGATGAAGCATTTTTAGCCTCCTATAGCACTATGTATTATAAGTCTATTGATATCAATATGGATTAATTCTAGAACACTTGCTTTTCTTCTTCTCTTCCCCTTTTTAGCTCTAGCCAGAAGTTTACCTTTGATGCAGTCTAGATAGGTTTGATAGCTTGAGAAATTCAAGTCATGTAGTATTTCCTCCTTTATGATTATTTATTTATTTCTTAAGAAATGTGCCTTAATAGTTTATGCTAAAATATTTGAGAACTTTTCATCAATCCTACTTTTTTCCTTATTAACAAAAAAAATTATGGAATTTGCAAAACTAGGACCTAAGTTATCTCCATGCAATCCATTATACAAAAAACTAGTACCCACGACAAAGGACTTATAAAGTAATTTAGCTTTTCCATTACTAAAATAACAAGAATATCTAATAGAATCTAAAGCAACAATTGAAATTAAATTTCATCTTATGAAAATAACATAAACAACATTATTCAATAACAACTTATGTCAAGATTTTAGATTTAACTTCATTGATATAAAATGCTCCACTTTAATTTTGTATCCATTTCTTAGTTCATAATTAGCTTTCTCTCACTTGGCTTTCTTAAAGTTGTTAGTACTTGAAAATAATTTGTGACATGAATAATTGTACTAGTGTCTAATCGCCAAAAGTTTGACAGCATATTAACTATATTTCACTTAAAATACACTAGACCTAGATAGATACCTTTCTTTTTCTTCTTAGCCCAACTTTTTACTTGAAGCAGTCCATTTTTTTGTGCCTATGCTTTTTGCAAAATTGGTAATTACGTGTGAACTAGCCTTTTTAAGCTCATGGCACTGCCCAATATACTCATCTTTCTTCCTTCCATGGTTATGTCAGCTTTTATTATGTTTTTGATTAACCCTTACATTATGTTCTAAGTTTGAGTCATGCATAGTATAATTGACCGCCTAAGCCTTTCCCTTTTTCACATCATTCTTACTCTATGTAATAATGGAAATGAACTTGTTAATTATCTATTCAGTCTTCTAAGTGTTGTAAGACTTTTTCGAAATGTTAAACTAAGGTAAAAAAGATTCTATCAAATGCCAAGTCAGATAATATCTCTTATATTAACTTACGTAGATTTCAATTTATTGTAATAGTTCACAAACTTCAAAGTATGCTCTCAGACCCTACTAACACCATCATATATTGATTTTTCAAGTAACAAAAGATACCATCCTTTTTTAGCCTTATCAAAATTCTTATACTTTTTAGCCATAAAGTCCAAAAACACCTTTGCATTATGCATTTCAAGAACACTATCTTATAGTCTTATCTATTGTATACTTTATCACTACTAAACATATTCTATTCAAGTGGGTTCACTTTTCATGATAATTTATTTGGTTTAATATAGATTTAGCATTAATCACGAGTTTTATTTCCCTAATAGCTAGATTGAGATTAAAGACTGTCAAATATAACTTTAATGACTTAATCCAATCCTTATAGTTTGTTCTATTAACCATCTTAATAGCATTTAATTATGTAGGTAAGGAGGTTGAGGAAAATAAATTGAAAATATTAATGTATGTTTAACTTTAATTATGTTTTAAATTTTTCTCAATAAACTATTTAATAGTACTCAGTATTACATTATAAGACCTAACACTAACAGGGCACTTAAGGTCTTATAATATAAAATAAGGATTAAATAATATATATCGAAAATCTAGCACTGACAGGTTGCTAAAAATTTTTAAAAATACAATACCTATCCCTACATTTATGTTATCATCAATAAATCATATTAATAATATCATACCGATAAAGTATTAAAATTTTATTAATATTAATATAATACTTTCCTTAGTCCAACTATCAATTTATTAAAATTAATAAAATTTTATGCAATTAGACCCTCATTAATCGGGTTTATAATTGCATAAAATTTCATAACGTAACAAAAGCCTAACAATTCCTAAAAAATATTTTCTTATAGGCATATATACATAAAAAAATAAAGAATTAGCTAAAAAATGTCCAAAAAAACCCATAAAAATATATATGGAACTCCTAAACATAGGAATTATATTATAAAATTTTTATGCCCAAATAAATTCAAATAGTCACTTAAATTAAATGGGTAAGAAAATTAAAATAATTTTAATTTTATAAAAATTTTAAAAATGTGAGATTACAAGCTTAAAAAGTGAAACCTAACATTGTAATTTTCATTGTCATAGGACACCAAAAACTTAATGAGTGGACACTTGTTATGCCCAATAGTGGGCCTTGCATGTGCAATAATATTCATTATCTCCTTGCTTTAGCTGAGCTTACAATTGGGTTAACTTAACTTGATTCAAAATCTGATGTTAAATACGTCGTTTTAATGCATTTTTAAATGTTATTTTTCATAAAATTAATCCTTAACGCATTTTAATGGAAATACTTTCCAAAAAATACATTTTGAATACATTTTAATTTGAGTTCAAAATTTCCAAAAACATTTTTATGGAGCTTTATAACCTCTAATGCCTAAAACATGCATTTTTCATTCTTATAAATACTAAAATCCATTTTTTTATCAATGAAAATTAAAAAAATGACTAAAATTACACATGATCAAAGTATACCAATTGTTAATATAGTTAATAAAGGATACCAATTGTGCAAAAATGTTTGTAATATTGTCAACACATCTAGTTCCTAAACAAATATTGTATATAGTATCTAACAATTGCCCAAAAGTTTTAAATGACAAGCAAAAGGATTTCCTAGTAATTTATTTTTCTACTAAATAGCATATGAACTTATTTTAAAATGAAAAAGAAAAAAATGCTAAAATGGAAGCATGATAAGTACACTAGACATATTGTGCAAAAATGGCATAAATTGATGAATCATAATAATGGAATTTTCCATAAACATGATCCACATTGCACAAAATTTTCCCAAATGCTCAAAAAAATTTCACTAATGCAATTTTCAATTCAAATTAAAGCAACCATATTAAATTGCTCACTAAAAATGCATGATTTACATTAAAGCAACTAGAATGCTAATTTTCATTAATACATTTTTCAATTCATATGATTTACATATTGTACTAAAATCATATAAAAACACATATACATACTAAAGCCTTTCAAACACAACAAATGATGATTTGCTCAAAACCATATATATGCATACAAAACTAATAGCTTGAAACTATGATTAAGTTTTTTTTTCTTTAGAATGAAACATGAAATATGTTGTATTGAAATGAAAAATATATATTGCACTCATATTGTTGATTTCAAAATATAAATGACATTTTCATATATTTGAAATCAACAATTTTAGGACATAAACTTACAATCCATATAATATTTTAGTGTAGAAACTTACAATCATATATTCAAATATAAAATTTTAAAATAAGTGAAGTTATGAAATAATTTTATGAATTCATAACAATATGACCTAGAAAGCATATTCACCATAAAGTTTAAAATTATTCAAAACCAAATCAATTTTTCAATTTGCATAATAATATGACCAAATTCACATAATCTAGATAGCATTAACACAAACTGTTAAATTTTAGTGAAAAATATTTGCATTAAATCATGTGAAATGGTATTATATTATACATAAATAAAGTGATGAAATATTATACTAGTTATACCCATAGCAATGATGAATGATAGATGGATCATGACCAACAAGGATGTGAACACAAACATTACAATATCACAAATGATGTACGAGAGTTATTCCTCCTATGAACCTTAGTCGTCAACAATGTATTTAGGGAAAATTACTATTTATCATAGATGATGTGTGTACAAATTTATTTAAGGCTTAAAAGTAGCAACTTTGTTTACAAGATGTAACCAGAAGTGGATTAACCCATCATTAAGAACCATTTGTTAGACTATTATTTAGGCCTAATTAGATAATCACTTTAATTTAAGCTGAAACTTTTATATTTTATTATATTTTTAAACTAATAAGTCCAAAATAATTAATTCTAACATATATATATATGTTGTATAATTTAAGTAAGACTACATGTATAAAACTGTAAATTCTTAATTATTTGTAACTACTTATCTTATTGTGTTGTTTAAAATTATAATGTGAGGATTGATATATATATATATTCTTCTCATCATCATACTATTACTTATACTGTGAAATCATGCACCAAAAGGTATAGTGTGGCTACTAGTTAAATCAAAACTTTTTAATTATATTGCTTATTCGTTATTTATTCATTTAGTTATACTGTTGTTATAATGAAATCTTATTGATATTCTAATGTTGAATTAGTATATTTTGTGAATAATATTGTGGGGCATGTGTGGTATGATGTGATGATGGAGAAAAGAGAAAATGGAAAATGTGAAACAATACTAGATCCAAAAAAATAGTTTCTGAAGGGATAAAGTTAACTTTAGAGGGATACGATTAGGTTTATAAATGAATAAGGCTAATCAAGAGTCACAAGAAGCTTTAAATTACTTCCCCAATTATTTTGTATATATAATATGCTACTATTAATTATATGTATATGAGAACATAATATTGATGAAGAATTATAGATGATTAGTTGATCTTTTATTTAATGATTCATATTTATATGAATTATGATCTTAGCTTGTTAGGCTATGATAATGTTGTCATTATAGTTTAAATTATTGTTATGTGAATGCAAATAGGAATGTATATGTATAATTAGCTATCTATTTGATAAAAAAGAACTTATGCATAGAGTTTCCTATAATTTCTTTTTGCTAATACTATGGTGAACCTTAAATTATGTCTAGTAAAATTCAATTATTATTTTATATGTGGATATATACTTATTGAGTAACATAAATCATTCTTTGCTTTATTTTAAAACATTACTAGTTTAACTTAATTTGTCAAGTTAAGTGGTCTTAAGGAATTCCAAGACATTTTAGTTAAAGAATTTGACAATTAGGAAGTTATTATTATAAAATAAGTTTGGCTAAATATTATATGTATCATTTATTGTCTAAGTATGATTGAGTTCCAATATTTAATAATCGAGTCACAGGTTTATGTTATAGGGCTAGAAACCTACTAATATATCTAAAAATAGATGGAATTCTATTCATTTATTTTAACACTCATATTGTATTATAGTTTACATAGGAAATTAAGGGATTGTTTATTGGGCCAAAGTCTATTTTGTCGAATAGTTAGACTAGTGGAATTGGTTAATAAGCTCTACACTAATCACAATAAAGTAAATCATGACACTAAGCTCATCCATTACATGTTAATTATGAAGAAAAAATATGATTGAATATACACATTGTAACATACCAAAATTGATTATAACTGATTTACTAAAAATTATGCAATATAGGTTGACAAAATTAGGTCATGCCTATAATGATTCCTTGACATATCATTTCTTAATTATTTATAACAATGATTACAAAATTATTTAACCTTTTTATGCATCAAAGACAAAAGAAAGAAAAGCAAATAGAAATGAATAGGAATTCAAATAGAAATATGGATAAAATGTAGAATGTAAAATAGAATTTAAATTGCATGTAGAACAAAATGAACACATAACCAAATTGAGGGGTTTTAATTTAAAATTAAATTAAATGTATTGAACAAAATAAAATATAGAAGTAAAATAACAAGAAAGAAAATTAATATAGCAAAGTAATCAATCCAAGGACTTAAGAACTATTAATGTGGATTAATTATAGATCATAGGATATTTGATCATTCTAATTGATATTTTAGCCTTGAATTATCTAAAACCATTACAATAATTCATGAATCCTACATGAGGTAACCATCTAGGATTTGATCAATTAAGATTAACAGAATTAAACAACCACTATAATCTGTAAAGCTATATTGAAATAAATTTGAAAGTAAAATTCAATTGAGTTGAAGGATTAAACTAGAAATCTCTAATTTAATTTCTCAACTTTCTATCCCTAAATGAAAAATCATGATTAATCAACTATAATTCAACATAAAAATAGATGAATATTAGAAATCACAAAGTTGAATACAAATTATATCGAATCAATATTTAACATATATAATTTTAAGTAATCAGTACAAAGAATTAGGAAAAAAGAAAAATCAATTAACAAAAGCTAACATTGCAAATTATGATCTCATAATCTAAGTAGAGATGAACCTTAAAATCCTTAAATCAACCAGAGAAATAATCTTCCATGGTTGAAGAATAAGAAATAAATGAGAGAAAGAGAGAGGGGAGAAACTATTTTTGCTGAATTGTGTAGTGCATTCAAGTCTATAGTGTTTTTATCCCTTACTTGACTTAATAACCACTAAAACTTAATGAATCTAAATCCTATGCTTTTTAGTGTTACAAAGATTAAGACCTTCCTAATTTTAAAAACCTAAAATGGTTTTTAAAACTTATTTTACAAAACTATACACTTTAAGAGTTGTAGTAGTAAAATTTCATAGGTATGATTTTCACCTAATGTAAGACTACTAAAATTATGTAGTTTTGGTAAATCATAAGCATAGAATTATAAGGCTAGATCTTAAAAAGCTCTAGGTGTTATTTTCATATTAATTAGACTTTTGAAGCTTTAGATATGACTTAAAAATGCAAACTGGCTCAGTTAGGATAGAAGTAAAGCTTTAATTTCTCGATTAAATTAGATCATCTGGACATCCAAACTTGGCTTTGATAAAAGTTATAAATCTTTCTTTAAGCTTTCTAATGATATGAAGATCATCCCAATCTAACATTTAAAGCTTAAGATATAGTTAAAAATATAAAACAGTGTAAAAATTCAACATTAACTGAATAATTTCAAATCATTATAAAACCAAACCCAAATTATATAATAAGGCTAATTTTATAAAATTGAGTATATGTAACACTAAAAGGCATAAAATAGGAGAAAATAATATAGATAAAACCTTGCAAATTAATAATCATCTTGGATTCATATGGGAGGACAACGTGTTGTAATAGATGACATCAGTATATTTTATAATAAGATTTAAGTAACCCTTTAGAATAACAAATCTACTCCAGTATTGGTTTTTAAAAGTCAACAAATTAGTTTTTTAAATGTATAATAGTTACTTTGAAAATCTGGCTACAACATGATAGTGTAAACATAAATTTGACTTAGCTATAGTATGCAGCATCAATCTCGTCATCATTAAGCTACTTATGCATTTAGTGTTATCATCCTTTGTTGTTAGCTGGCATTTCTTTGCTATCCATGTTCGCTTTGCCATCTTCTATCTCTACAACTTTTGTAGTTATAAGTTTCCATATGGTGGATTCAAAACTAATAAAATTTTCTAAAAATGAGGAAAATTTAATGGCTAGGAGTAAAAAATGTGCAAAAGGAGATATTATCAAGTAAGAATTGATGGATGACTCAATAGCAGAGAAGACTAAGGCAAATAAAGAAAAGACGAATCCTAATTTTGGTTCGTTGTTAGACCAGTGTAATAAAACCATGAAATAGCAAGGTTAGAATTAGTGGACAATGTGAATTCTAACAAAGTAAGACAAAATGTCTATTATAAAGACAAATTAATGAGGTTTAATAGAGAAGATGGACTGAATGATAGGGAGAGAGAAAAGGTCTTAGGAATCGTAAATGGAGAAAATAACAAAGTGGATAAGGAGGAAATTGAAGATAGTAAGGAACAAGATAATGATCTGGCATGTCCCATTATTCATGTGTTTAGGGAGGAGTGAAAAAAGTTATGCCTGTTATGGAAGTTGACTCTTATTATAAAGCTATTAAGAAAAAAGATAAGTATAAGATTTCTAAAGTTGAGATTGCAAAAAATATAGGCTTTATATAAGGACTTTAAATTCATCGATATGGATAATCATTATTACCTGGTGAGATTTGTAGATGTAAAAGATTATAATTTTGTGTTGCAAGAAGGCCTATGGATAATTGCTAATCATTACTTGATTGTTCAAAGATAAAGAGAAAACTTCCACCTTTATGAGAATGACTTCAAAAAGATACCTATTTGAGCTTGATTACTAGGTTTTTCAATTGAATTTTATAATAGTCACTTCTTATGGAGATTAAGAAATAGAATTGGAAAAATAGTTAAAGTAGATGGGAACACACTAAGATAAAAAGAGAATAGGGAAGCTGATCTTATGGAAAAAGTAAAGTTTGCTCGCATTTATGTTGAGATTGATATTCACAAAATATTTTTTTATCAAAATTTAGATTAATGAACAAGTTTATTATGTGGAGTATAAAGGCTTTCACTCAATTTGTTTTTAGTGCAAGAAATATGTCCATAAGAAAGAAATGTGTCTAGAAGTTTCCACTGTTAGGATGGATATTAATAATATTCAAGTGGGAGAAAATTCAAAGGAGAAAAGGATTAAACAAGAGATAAGGAATTAGATAGGGGTAGATAATTTCAATCCCTAGATGATTATCTAAAAGAATAGAAAATACTCTCATAAAATGGTGTAGAAGGATATGGCCAGGGATTCAATGAGTAAAGGCAAAACTTTGGTGAAAGTGGATGAAGAAAGAATGCAAACTAGGTTATGTTTTAAGGTGTTAGAAACTCTTGATAAGGAGGAAGAAGATAAAAGGAGGTGTGAGAAGTGGGTTCTCAAGTAAAAGGCTTTAAGCAAATAGAACAAACACTGGCTCCTAAGCAAAGTAGCAAGCCCAAGCCAAAAAAAAGTGCGTAATAATAAAATATAAGGGATAAGTAAGGTAAAAGCACTAGCGTCAAGTAGCAAACAATGACCTATGGTTATGGCACATGGTGAGAAGGAGAAGAAATAAAAAAACCACATTCTCTTAAAGGTCAGAGTGAAAATTAAGGATACTGTTATCCTAACAAATAAAAGCCACATTAGCCCTTTAGTTGAAAGTGGTAATAAATCTACTAATATGATAATAAAGAAATAGATTATAAAATGAATAGGTCAAACTAAACTTGCTCACAAAAGAAATACACCATCTCAAAATGTTACATCTAACAAGAATATGATATACAATTGGAAATAAATTAATAGAATTAAATAGAAACCTCCATATAATAAACTTATGATGTAAATGTTATATAAAGAGGAAAAGTAGCTCTATTTGGAGCAAAAGATGATGAATGTGACTTCCATGGAAGGTACGGAGAGCATTTCACCTAATCTATAAGGTGAGTTTCTTTTATGCATATGTTTTTTATGAATTTTATTTCTTAGAATAATCAAGGCATTTGGGCTAAAGCTCTATTAGGTTTGATTAAAGACATAGTGAAGAAGTTTGATATTTAACTAATGACTATTGTTGAGTGATATGGACGTTGTAATGCATCAAAATTAGATTAAAACTAGTGTGTTGAAAATATAGCGTTGTATAATGGCATAACCAACTCATACCCCTAGTGGTCCTTTGATTTTATCTTTTCTAAATGAGTTCCTAACAATGTATACACAATTGTGACTTATAGATGTAAAGAGAATAAAGGAAACTAATGCAAACAAAATGAAACAAAATGAAACAAAATGTTATAATAGAAATAGAAACAATATGCTATATATTGTATAAGAGATTATGCAAATCATAAAATGCAAAATTGAGGGGGTTTAGTTGCATGAAATTAAAATGATAACAGTAAAATGAACAAGCATAAAATAGAAGCAAAATAGTAAGTAAACAAAGAGAATTCAATATACGAAAACAGCCAATTCAAGGATATGATAGCTCGTAATGGAGATTAATCCTAGATCATAAAACACTTTATTATTCTAATTGATTTTTCAACTTTGGATTACCCAGAACTCCTGCAATAATTCATGACTCCTATGATAGACTACCATCTAGAGCTTAGTCAATTAAGATTAGTTAAATTAAGCGAGCATTATAATTCCTAAACTAGATTGAAATTAAATTAAAGATAGAATTCAGTTGATTTAGGAAATTAAATTGGATACCATTAAAGTAATCCCCTAACACTCTATCATAACATGTAAATCATGATTAACTAACTATAATTTCACATTAAAATAGAAAAAAGAATAGAAATCATGAGATTGAGTACTAATTATATCAAATCAACACTGAACACAAGTAATTTCAATAATTCAACATAAACAATTAGAGAAAGAGGTAAATTAGTAGGAGGAAATTAACATTACTAATCAAGATCTCATAATCCTTGAAGAGAAGAGCTTCACAATTCTTGAATCAACTAAGATTCTTTAACCTTCCATGGCTTGAAAATAAGAAAAGATGGAAAATTGGTGCCGTTGAACTTATGTGTAAAGTCTAAAATCTAAAGTCTAATGAGTTTCTCTCTTATTTATTTGACCTAATTAAGCTAAAACCTTATTGGAATAGGATTGTATGACTTTTAGGATTATAGTAATAAGGCCTTTCTAATTTTTAGAAGTCCAAACCTATTTATTACAAGTCAATTAAATCCAATAAATAAATTAGTGAATTCCATTAGGTCTAAATTCTAACCAGAGTTTGACCATAAAATCAATGTAATTTAGAAAAACTACAAATATAAAATTTGTAGGCCTATATCTTGTAAGAATTTAGACACTAGTTTTAAGTTAATCGGACGACTATAGCTCTAGATATGGCCTAAATATAGAAGTGGATTCAGTTACGATAGAGACACAACCTTAACTTCTTAGCTACATGTGACCTTCAAAACGCTTGAACTAGGCTTAGACAAATATAAAATTTGTAGGCCTATGTCTTATAAGAATTTAGACACTAGTTTTAAGTTAATTGGACGACTATAGCTCTAGATATGATCTAAATATAGAAGTGGGTTCAGTTAAGATAGAGACACAACCTTAACTTCTTAGCTACATGTGACCTTCAAAACACCTAAACTAGGCTTAGACTAAAACATAAAAGTTGTACTTCTCTTTTTTAGCTTTCCATCAACACAAAGTTTACCTTAATCGAAAATTCAAAGCTTAAGATATGACTAAAAAATAGAAACAATATCAAAATCCAGCATTTATCGAATAAATTCATAATATTGTAAAATTAATCCAGAATTATAAAACAAGGCCTAATCAGTGAAATTAAGCAAATGTAACACTTAAGAGACATAAAATAGGAGAAAATAAAATAGTAAATATCTTTCTCATCATTGAACCATGGGTGAGTAATGAAAAATAGCTAGAAAAATTGAGAAAATGAGGTTCCAAGCTTTGGTTAAAGTCAATTCTCAAGGTTACTCTAGAGTTATTTAGGTCATATGGAATTCTAATATTGTCCAAGTCACTATTTATGATTATTCAGGTCAATCTATTCACTATTTTGTAAAGAGTTTCATTAGCAATTATGTAGCTTTTATAACCTTTATGTATGTAAGTCTTAAACAAAATAAATGTAGACATCTCTAGGTGAACTTGCATCATATTGCTAGTACCATGGTTGAGCTTTGGATTGTGTTAGGGGACTTTAATGCTTACACTAATGCTAAGGAGAAATAGGAAGGAAGTCAACCTAATTGCAGCTCCATGAAACATTTCAATGATTGTTTATTTAAGTGTGAATTAATATATATAGGCTTTAAAAGGCCTAAATACACTTGGCAGAGGGGACAAGTTAAAGAGCGCTTGGATAGAGGTTTATGTAATGTGGCATAGAGTATAACTATTGATGCAACTTTGATCACTGACTTATCCCCTTGCAAGTCAAATCATAAAATGATTATAGTGAGACTATTATATAGATACTCCTAGGAAGAAAAAAATCCTCCTTTCCATTTTCTTGTTGCATGGTTAACTTACAATTACTTTTCAAAAGTTATAGGTAAGTGTTGGGAAAGAGGAGAAAATTTGGTATGAAGCATCATTGACTTTCAAAATTAAGGTCATCAACCGGAACAAGAGATTTTGTGTGGGATTCTTAAGATAGAAAATGAAAATATGGAACAAATTGGAACATTTACACAAAAAGCTAAGGAATGGGCCAAACCACCATTTGGAGACTATGTAAAGACAAATTTAGAAGGAATATGACAAAATCCTTCTATAAGAGGAATTAACTTGGTACCAAAGATCTAGAAGTAAGTGGCTACTTTATGGAAATAAAAAAATGAAATATTTTCACTTTTTAGTGATAACTCATTAAAAAAGGAAGAATATTGAAAAGCTATGATTAGAAAAGAAGTATGGATTAATGATAAAGCCTCTTTGAAGTCTATGGCGATTTTTTACTTTCATAAGCTTTACGCTAAAGATGATTTTGAATTTAAGGGTTTCCCTTCAAGAAACTATTTTCTTTTATTATTTAAGTCAATGATAGAGGAAATTGGAGCTCAAGTAATGCAAAAATAAATAAAGGATACTTCATTTAGCATGGGACCTTTTAAAGTACCAAATCCAAATGGATTACATGAGCTTTTCTTTCAAAATCAATAGGAAATAATGGGCAAATCAATTCAGGACATTATTTATGAAGCTTTTAAGAATTCAAGATCAATGACGAAAATTAACTAAGTTTTGCTTGTCCTTATTCCTAAAGTTGAAATTCTAGAATCTATTAAGCAAGATTGACTAATAAGCTTATTTAATGTGATATTCAAGATAATCATGAAGATTCTAGCTAACAAGCTAAAGCTTCACTTAGGTTATTTGATTTCCACAAATTAGTGGAGCTTCATTTTTGGTTATCATAGTTCAAATAATATTATTATGGCTTAGGAGATTATACACTTTATAAAAAAGAAGAAAGGGAAAATAGGGTGGATGGTTATTAAAGTAGATTTAGAGAAGGCCTATGATAGGATAGATTGGAAATTTCTAGAGGACACATTATATGAAATTCATTTACCTAAGAATATTGTGGCTTTTATTATGGCATGTGTTCCGGACTATTCTATCTATGCAAATTCTCTAGAATGAAGAGATAGTAGAACAGTTTACACCTTTGATAAGAATACGACAAGGTGATTGATTATCTCTGTACTTATTTGTTTTATATATAGAGAGACTAGCTCATTATATAAATTATGCAGTCCAAATAGGAAAGTGGAAACCAATTAAGTTATGCAAGGAAAGGCTGAGTATATCTTATTTATTTTGTTGTAGACAATTTGATCTTATTCATGTAGGTTGATTTAAATCAAATGGGTATTATTAAAATATGCTTGCAAATTTTTTACTATTCTTCCAAGCAAAAAGTGAGTAATAAAAAACATAAGTTTACTTCCATATAAATGTGAATCATAACAAAACCCACCAACTTAATGATCAACTAGGATTCTAAGGTATAATTGATCTTCATCAATACCTTTGAGTTTTTTTACAACACAAAAAAGTATTAAAAGCTATGTTTAAGGAGGTGGTTGAAAAAACAAGAAAGTGAATCACATTTTGGACTATTAAAATGCTCTTTTTTGTAGGAAAGGTGATGCCATCAAAATTAGTATGCAAATAGCTCTTCTTCCAAAGGATATTTATAAGGAGATTGATGAGTGTATTAGAAATTTTATTTAGGGTGTTAAAAATGGCAATAAAATGTCTTAATTAGTAAAATAGTATTAAATATGCATTATGAAAGAAGTTGGAGGTCTTCGTTTATGAAAGATGCAAGAAACTAATGAAGCATATTTGTTAGAAAAATAATATATAATAATAAATATTAATAAAAAAATAGGTAGTAGCATTTCTATTAATCAAATTATAAATAATGCAACTAATAACAATCAATAAGATCAAGGAGCAAGATAAATTTAGAGGATAAGTTTAGAGAAGCCTAGATTGAAGCATGCCACAAAAAAACATTATCCCTAGAGAGAAAACACCTCACTGCACTGGAAAAATGAGATTTGATGCACTCTTTTCCCAAGATATGTCAGCCTGTTGGACCAATCGTGTGCGGCAAAAGATTCTCGAATCAATGAACACCAATGCTAATAAAAATTTAAATTTATTTGATTTATAAGTCGTAGTTTTTAAGAAAAACTTGAGAACTAGAACTGGGATGTTGTATATATTTGCCACTAGTTATATATATAAGAAAATCTAATAACGTTCAATAACCATGGAGAAAAAATTACCATGATAATTTCTAAAAAAATTGATATTTAACCATGGAGAAAAAATTAACATGATAATTTCTAAAAAATTTGATATAAAAAATTAGCATAATAATCTTTAACAAATTTGATATGGTTCAACAATTATGGAGAAAAAATTGGCATGACAATAAATAGGAGAAAAAATAGAAAAGATAAACATTAGGAAAACTAATTATTAATAAATTATTTTACTTTTAAATTATTAAAAATATCTTCTAACATTCCTCTATATAATTTAAAATTTATAGCATGTGTGAAAACAAAACTAATATAAAAATTTTAATTTGAATTTTAAGAGAGCATATAATATTGTACTTTTGGCATAAGGAACCTTTTGGGTTTGAGCCTTACACCTAGTGCACATGTACCTTCGCTCAAGAAGATGTAGAAACTTGATTGTCTTAAGCCACATTCATTTAAACCAAGATTTAGAACATAACATATATAGTATAAGTGTTCATCTAGGTTCTAATTAGTGGTTGTGTGTTATGACCTTATGCATGTATCCTATTTCATGAGTGTTGTATTACTTAGAGATTAGCCTATATCTTGCATTGATAACCCCACCACCACACTCACTAGGTGAACTTTCAAAGGGTGATTTGTGACTACCACCCCTACAAACTATTATCATTGGGTTCATTAAGAGGTATTTTAATTTAATTTTGGAAAAAAATGTGTACCTTAACCTTGTAATTGCCATAATTCAAAGTACGCCTCACCATAGGAATAGGACTTGGAATAGCTCCATAAGAAAAATATATTTTTAATGTACTTTAGTTAACAAATAACTTCATTGCTACCCATTGAACTCCATTTATGGGACTGCCATTCACTTGGAGATAGGTGTCCATTGTTGTGACTAGTTAAGAGGCTTTAGTTCCATTTCCCTCGAAGACTCAAGTACTTATTAACGCACTAACCTTTTTGCAAGCAGATCCATAAGATTATTTTTTAACCTAACAAAGTTAATAGAAATAACTTCATGAAATATCAAATTTCTAATAGACTTGTGTCTCACTCTTAGGTATCTTCTTTTTTCATTAAAATTTTTACTAGTAACTTTAATTATAGCAACTCAGCTATCATAATGTATTAAGATTGGAGGTATAAACTTATTAAGTAATGGAAAATCATATAAAGATTTTTAAGAAATTCAACCTCATTACTAGCAGTATCCAAAGCAATAATCTCAACTTCTATAGTAGAATGTGAAATAATAGTCTGCTTTGCAAATTTCCAAGATACTACACCTTCAACTAATGTAAAAACATAACCACTAGTTGATTTTGCTTCATTAAAATAAAAAAATCCAATTTGCATCACTAAATCCTTCAATAATAGCAGGAAAATGAGTATAATAAATACTATAATTGATGATTCCCTTAAGGTATCTAAATACCTTTTCTAATGTGATCTAACGTGAATGATTAGGATTATAAGTATACCTTTCTAATCTACTAACCCTATATGCAATATCAAGTCTAGAGAAATTTGTCAAATGCAATAAGGAACCAATAATTTGAGCATATTTATGCAGAGAAACACTTTCACTCATATTTTTCTTCAATTTAATGGTCGAGTCATAAGGCGTTGAAATAGGCTTCACATCAAAATAATTAAACTTCTTTAACAATTTTTCAATATAATGTGATTAAGTCAAAATAATGCCATTATCTTTCTTTATTAACTTAATACCTTAAATCACATCTATGGGACCAAGGTCTTTCATATCAAAATTGCTAAACAAAAAAGATTTCACATCTTTTATGACATTCAAATTACTCCCAAATATCAATATATCATCCACATATAAACATAGAATTATGCATGCACCATCATTAAGTTATTTCACGTAAACATATTTATCACTATTATTGATTTGAAAATAATAGGAAAGAATAACTTGATCAAAATTTTCATGCCATTGCTTAGGCGCTTATTTTAAACCATATAAAGACTTAATAAGCTTGTAAACTTTCTTTTCTTTTTCAGGTTGTACAAAAGCTTCTAGTTGGTCCATCTAAATCTTTTCTTCCAAATCACCATTTAAAAACATAATTTTAACATCCATTTGGTGAATATCTAAATTAAAAACACAAGCAATAGCAATTAACACTCTAATAATAGTAACTTAGAAACAAGAGAATATGTATCAAAGAAATTAACACCTTCTACTTGGGTACACCTAATAACAACAAGTCTAGCTTTATACTTTTCAATAGATCCATCAATCATTAGCTTTTTAAAAAAACCCATTTGCAATGAATACTCTTACAACCAGGAGGAAGATCAATTGAAAACTAAGTTTTATTGGCTTTAAGGGACTTCATCTCATCATTAATAGCTTCTTTTTTAAAGGGAGCATCTATAGACCTCATAACCCCATTATCGATTTTGAGATCATCCTTAAGTAAGAATAAATAAAATTCAAGACCCAAATCCTTGGCTTTTCTAACCTTTTCACCCTTTCTAAGTTCAAGGTTAACATTTATATTAGCATTACTACTAGAAGTCAAACTAGAACTAGAAGACTTACCAATAGGTTTAGACAATTTATTCTTCAATGGAAAAATATTTTCAAAGAAAACAACATCTTGAGATTCCATAATAGTATTATTAAAAATTTTAGCAATCTCAAAATTTATCATAAAAAATTTATAAGTCATACTATGTAAAGAATATCCAACAAAAACATAATCAATAGTTTCAGGTCCAATTATCCTTTTCTTATTGATAGGAATATTAACTTTTACAAGACAACCCCACACTTTAAGATATTTCAAATTTGGTTTTCTATTTTTCCATAACTTATAAGGGGTCTTGTCAAAATTTTTGTAGGAAATTCTATTAAGAACATGACAAGTAGTATATAAAGTTTCATCCCACAAATTTTTAGGCAAACTAGAACTTATAAGCATAGCATTCACCATGTCAAGTAAAGTTTAATTTTTTCTTTCGACTACCCTATTATATTGAGAAGCATAAGGAGGAGTAACTTCACGAATAATGCCATGCATTTCACAAAATTCACCCATTTCAATGGGAGCATATTCTCCACCTCTATCGAAATGAAGAACTTTAATTTTCCTTTCTAGTTGATTTTCTACCTTTGCTTTATATACTTTAAATTTATTAAATAACTCACTTTTGTGATTAATCAAATACACATTACAATATTTAGAAAAATCATCAATAAAAGCGATGAAATATCTTTTTCCATCATGAGTTAACATATCATTGCTATCACATTCATCACTATGAACTAGTTCATGCACGCTAGTTTCTTTTTTAATACATTTATTAAAAAGCTTTTTAGGTTACTTTTCTTTAACACATATTTCACACTTTTGTTTCAAATCAATATAGGTTTTAGGAATAAGCTTAAGAATCATCATTTGTCTAATAGAGTTCAAATTCACATGCCCAAGTCTACCATGCTAAGTATCACAGCATTCAACATTTGCAACAATCAAATAAGAATTGCTAGATTTGTTACTAGAAGAAAAGAGCATAAGATTTAACTTAAACAAACCATCACAAATGTAGCCTTTACAAACAAAAACACCATGTCTAGAAATAACAACTTTATTAGACTTAAATACAACTTTGTAACCTTGTTAGACTAACAAAAAAGCACTTATCAAATTTTTTCTAATATAAAAAATATGACAAACTCTATCTAAAACAAGATAATTCCCACACGATAACTTTAACTTCACTTGCCCTTCTCCCATCTCCTAAGACACGTGCCATACTCCCATTCCCTATGCTCATAGTACGTGTGTCTGATTCCTAATATAAAGAAAAGAATTTTTTATTAGCACACACGTGAACATTAGGCTTAAAGTCTATAAACCAATCATTTGAGTTAAAAACACAATTTCACTCTGGGCCAATGAGATGGTACCTATCAGCTAGGGAATTAGAGGTAGCACCGGTAGTAACAACATTAGTCTCAGGCTTGGGAGCAAACTTTGAGGTAGAACTAGATGTATTCTTTCTAGGTTGACGACAATGTTGATAACAATTCTTAACAACATGATTGGTTCGCCTAAAACAAAGTAAAAGGACTTATTCTCCTAATTTTTACCCTTAGTCTTATTGTTGTTATTGGAAATGTTGTTCTTATTTTTAGAAAAATCAGATTTTTTTACCAAACTTATTTTTGTTAGGCCCATGCTTTTTAAAAGGCTTTGACTTAGGCTTACTAGAACTTTTAACAGGATGGGCTTTGGTCTGAAAATCAAATTTTTTTCAAATTCTTTTAAGAAAGATGATGTTTGTTTTCAATACGTAAGCAAATAAGGATATCATTAAAAGTAAAACCTTCAGGTTTATGTTTTAAACTTCTAGCAAATTCAGACTAGGAAGGAGGCAATTTTGAAATCATGAAACTCACAAGCATAATGCCAGGCAAAACAACTCCTTTCAATTTCATTTCATAAACAATATTCTTGAACTCATGAATTTGATCCGAAATGGATTTTTCATCAACCATTTGAAACTCAGTCATCTTTTAACAAGAATATCGACTTAAACCCTTTTCAGCAGAACTATATTTCAATTCAAGTGCTTCCCATAACTCAACAACAGTTCTAGTATGATAGAAGATTTTATAAATATTATTAGACAAAACACTCAAAATACGACCATGGCATAAAATATCCCTGTAAGTATCATCATCTTTAATACTAGTAGTCTTTTTAGTACCATGAACTTCAACCACTTCTTTAAAGGATGTACAAATTTTCATTTTAGTTTTAAAACTAGAAATAATAGAAATTAGATCAATTTTCATTTCAGTTTTAAAACTAGAAATAATAGAAATTAGATCTAATTCAATAAGCCAAAATCTCATTTGTTGTTGCTAGCAATAAAAATTTTCACCAATCAATTTTTTAGGCTTACTGGAAAGAAACCTAATCATATCCATAACAGACATTTTGATTAATGGAAATACTACTTGAGATAGTAAGATTTTCTCTCTAAGATTGTTAGAAAAATAATAGATAATAAAAAATGTCAATAAATAAATGAGTATTAGTATTTCTATTAATCAAATTTTAAACAATGCAACTAACAATAATCAATAAAATCAAAGAGCAAGATAAATTCAGATGATGAGTTTAGAGAAGTATGGGTTGAAGCATGCCACAAAAAAATATTATCTTTAGAGAGAAAATGCCACTGCACTACAAAAATGAGATTTGATGTGCTCCTCTTGCAAGTTACGTCGCCCCATTGAACCAATTATGTGCAGTAAAAGATCTCCGAACTGATGAATACCAATACTCATAAAAATTTAAATCTATTTGATTTATAAGTCATAATTTTTAAGAGAAACTTGAGAATTGGAGTAGGGATGTTGTATATATATATATATATATATATATAAAAGAAAATTTGATAAGGTTCAACAACAATAAAAAAATAATTGGCATGATAATCTCTAAAAAATCTGATATAAAAAATTGGCATAATAATTTCTAACAATTTTGATATGATTCAACAATTATGGAGAAAAAAATTAGCATGCTAATGAATGGGAGAAAAAATGGGAAAGATAAATATTAGGAAAACTAATTATTAGCAAATTATTTTACTTCAAATTTTAAATTACTAAAAATATCTTCCAACAATATTTGACGAAGGGGGCTTTCTATCTGATGAAGGAGAAAGATTCCCTATGGGCTAAGATTGGTTGTGGAGATAATGTAATTCCCAAAATCAAGAGAAAAGATCGGAGCTTCAAACTTATATAGAGGAATTAAAAGGATCTGACCGAAGGTATAGGCTTCAACGACGGTAACTAATATTGATGACGAAATGCGGATCAGATGGGAGGCAACACCCAGTGGTTATTTTTTTTTTTTTTTTGAGGGGGGGTTGTTAAATCCCCTTATAATTTATTATTTACTATGGAGGCAGGGAGTATGAATAATTTTAATTGGAAAGAAGTCTGGAGATGGCAGGGACCAGAGAAAGTGATAACATTTCTTTGGCTTCTTGTCCATGAAAAATTAGTAACGAATACCCAGAGAGTTAATAGAGGGATGACTGACAATAAATTGTGTTAGAGATGTGGGAGCGGTGCAGAAACAGTCCTGCATGCTATTCGAGACTGCCCTACTATAGTTAGTAATTGTTTATGGATTCATGCCTCATATTGGCCTGAATTTTTTTGGCTGCAACTTGTTGGACTGGTGTAAGCTCAATTTCCATAAAAATCTTTCTAACCAGAGGCACCTTGACTGGCAAATGGTGTTTGGTACTGCCAGTTGGCTTTTTTGGCAAGTTCGAACCAGTTGATATTTACTGGTATGATGACAGATCGTGATGTCATGCAGGAAGTTATGAGAAAGGATGACGAATACAAAAGCAGCAGGGATATTCTCATTGATGCGGGATTGGCAAAATTCCATTCTAGCTATACAGAAGATTGGCAGCCTCCAGTGGAAGGTCGGTGTAAGGTGAATGTAGATGGTTCTTGTAGAGGAGGAGGAACCATGACAGCATGGAGAGGAGTGATAAGAGATCATAAGATAGATTGGTTGGGTGGCTTCATGAATAAAGGTTGGCCTGGTGGCATTTTGGAACCGGAACTTAAAGCTACTCTTTCTGGTTCAAAGATGGTTTGGTCGAAGAATTTAAAGAAAGTTTCTAGAGTCTAATATTATGCAAGATCTGGCTTTAATTAGTATGGATGTTCCATATAGCATCCATCTTATACTTTGATCATCGAGATTGTAGATCTCTTGATAGCAGGGGTTACGTTTTCTCTGGCAACTCGGGAATAAAATAGATTGGCGAACAGTTTGGCTAAGCATGCTATGAAGAGGAACCAATTTTCCGGAATGTTGCATTCAATCCCAGATGATTGTTGGAGACTCTTACGTGAAAACAAGCTGAAATTTTCCTAGGGTCTTGATAGGATTCTTCTATTTGGGGGAAAAAAAAGTCAACAAATTATACATATGAAAAAATAGAACAAATAAAATTGAGAATTCACATATGAAACAAGAACATTGAGAAAATTGGGTTGTGGACGATAGAGAGTAATTAAGAGTGTTCCATTTTGGAATAAATGTTGACAAAAAGGGTCATAATCATGATATCATAATATACATATAAAGCTCATATAGACTTAATTGTACACAAACCTATGAGTTAGATAATAAGGTAAGAAATATGCAATTAGCTATAACTGGCGTCCCATAAGATTATATTCGCGACAGGACAACAAAATGTTGAAATCTACTCCAATGTTACCATAATATACAAATCTTGAAAGTCAACAAATTAAACATCCATATCTAAAATTTTTAAAATTGCTAAATAAAATCTGAGATCGGGGAAAATAAAAATTAAAAATAGTTTTATTTCGCCCTTTCCCTTTTAAATGGTTTGGCAACATCTAAGTAGTGACAAAAATATTAGAATGGAAGGCTTGAAGAAAATAATAGAAAAATTAAAAAACGTGCTAATGAACGTAATTTCAAGATGTTTACTTTATTTATAAGAAAACAAACATGGGATTGTATATGAAACAAAGGCGAATATGATAGTATGATTAAAAGAGTCTCATGATGATATGTTACAAAAATAAAATTAGAATGATAAAAAATAAATGAAAAGAATAGAATAATATAAAAAAATTTCTTATTTATAAATGTGTAGAAATTTTCATATAATAGAATTCACCAATATATGTGGTGCTTGTTAAGGTGTTCCTAGGAGTTTGTTACTCAGCGTGATGTGGTAAAATATATGCTACTGAATGATATTACAAAAATCTTGATAATGACTTAGTAATCTCATCCAGTGATCTGTATTTTATCATATTATCTCGAGTATCAAACCCTTAGGCCATTGGATGATATTACAAAAATCTTAATAATGACTTAGTAATTTCATCCAGTGGTTTATATTTTGCCACATCACCTCGGGTATCAAACTGTTGGTGTGTGTCATAGGAGCCAATCATACAGATAATTGTAATATTATATAATGTATTAACCTTCATTTTGACAATACAATTATTAGATTTTATTTTATTTTATTTTGCACAAATTATAACTTAAATATAATAATTGTTCTTGGAATAATTTTGCTATTCCTAAAATACCCCTAGCCAAGTATTATTACAAAAAGGATAGTAATAATACATCGAGACTAGTATGTATAGTGATTGATGATTATGAATAATAGATATGTGATATCAAGTCAATACATGAGTACATTATTAGTGAATAATATATTGGACTAACCCATTATGAGAATACTGCATGGATAGATGTGTCATTAGTTATTCTCATATGACCACAAATGCACATAATCCTTTGACCTGAAATTATTACGGTTCCCTACATAAGAAGTTACTCATTTTGATATCGTCTTATGTCACCTTTCATTGGGATGACGAGTAGGACTTTAATTAGATGTGTCACGAATCATGCAGAGGAAAGTGAGTAATGTAGATGAGATTTTGTTACTCTTGTATAAAAGAGAAATATTCTTGGGCCCCTTGATTGAGTGAGACTTAGAAATATATGGCCATGCTTAAATGGATCAATATGTGATATTGATCATTTGTCTTAAGTCTACTCACTATCAAGAAATATAAATTAAACATTGACAAGGATGACACACTCCATGCCTCCAGTTTAATTTGGATATTATTACAAAAAGAGATTATGATGCAAAGCGTTGATTATATATTAGGTGGATATCGAATCACAGACATTCTTACTACTTGAGTGGTAGTGATGTATTACTAGATAGCGCTCACTGTATATGGCCCAATAATGAGTCATTGTCGACGTAGTAAGAACCTACAAGGTCATACAAAAGGAGTTGAAATGAGACAATAATTAATTGGACTTTAATTGGATTAAAATCCAATTAATTGGACTTATTTTCGTTCATATATATTATTATTAAGATAATAATATTTTTTCACTAATATATATAATATTATTTGATATTAAAGTAATATCAGATAATTACGTTATTAGATATTAAATAATTATATTATGAGATAATATTATTATCTAATATAGGATAATTATATGTCAAATTAATATTAGATAATTATATTATGAGATAATACTATTATCTAATATTAAATAATTAATAGATAAGTACTATCTTTCCTTACTCTCTCTATGATAAGGATAATGTGATATTATTACATTCTTTTGAAGCATTATCCTAGTAGGACTAGGATTGTGATATGCCTTAGTTCTATAAAAAGGACTTAAAGGCAGCACTTGCAAAAAAAAAAATGCACATTAATTTCAATAAAACCCTAAATCACTCAAAAATGCTCAATCCTAATCCTAGTGAGAGAGATGAATCCTAATAGCTTCGTGGAGGGGAGAAATTGTTATTCATTTCGTGTGGATACCGTAGAGATGCTGTACCTACCGGTCGACGTTTGATTCATCCGCTCTCTCAAGTTTTTGTTCAGAAAAGAACATGAGCACACAAAAGGTAAAATCCTAACAATCGATTTATGCCATTTTGCATGGATCTTAGGTAGAATTTGGATAAAAAATTTTAAAATTTCGTTGCATATGTTAATCCGAAACCTAACACAAACTCCTAGGGACACCTTAAAATTCACCAATATTATATATATATATAAGTTTAATGTATTAATTGATAAGTATCACTAATTAATATCTATTATTAACTGATTATAACGAGGGATTAGATACAATTTAATTATAATAATTAATAGTTTAATTAAAAATATTTTATGAACATATAAGTAAATATTCATATAATAGGTAGGCTTATATTTTTTTTTACTTTTTTTGAAAACACAAACATGTTAGAATCTCATGTTAAATGCACAAATTATAAATTTACTTTCATCTTAATTAAATATATAATTATATAAATAAATTTTAAATAATTTTTTATTATAAAAAGTATTAAAATTAAATTTAGTGTATTTATTATATAATTATACATTTATTTTTAAAATAAAATTTTTTGAATATGTACATGTACATTACTTTCTATACAATAAAAGTATATAAAATTAATTGAGTTTTATCATCAAGTATAGCACTTCTTTTAAGTTGCCTACAATCTCAATCCATTGTTAAATGAAAAATCTTCGATATAAAAGAAGGTCTAATAGAGAATAAATGAAAATTAAATAAATAGAATTTTTTACAACTTATCTTATTCCTTGTCTATTATTTGTAAATCACAATTGATAGAGAAATTAATTTTAAAAAGTTCCTCCTTGTATATGTAGCAAGGTGGTTTATATAATTGTAATGAGTTCCTATTTTATAAAAAAATTTATATATGATGATTATAATTTAAATCACTTTAAGTCATACGTATAAAAGGAATTTGATTATGAAAAAATGCTTGTTATAAAAACCTCATTAAGAAATCATAATCAATCTCATTAGAATTTTTGAATATTTCTTTTTTGTTCATAAATTGAGTATTTAAAAATTCAAAGTATAATACTTACTCATGACTTATTGGGTAACTATGTAATATAATTAAGTATAACTTATATTTATATTTAAATTTAAATATAAGGGTATTGTAGCCATAATATGTTACATAATAAAAACATAAAAATAAAATTACACTTATGTACATATATATACTAACAACTCAATTTTATTTCTAAGAATAAAAATTTTAGTGATAATAAAACTAATAAAAGAATAGAAAAAGACATGTTAGCTATTAAACATTAAAAGTAAAGTTCCTCTCAAATGCTTTATTTTTAAATTTATTTTTGAAACTTTACATATGATTTAAAAATAAATACTAAATTTGAACTTTAATATTTTTAAAAAATACCAACAAAATTAAAAAATAAAATATATTATCAATTAATTTAAAATATTTTTTTCGTAGTGTTGAAATTTATTTTTAATATGTATTAATTAAAAATAAATTAATAGATTATATATAAAAAATTTGACAAATTTTATATTGATTATAATAAATTTAACATAAAATATTACACTTGAAAATTGATATTAAATTTTTTTACAAATTTTAAATAAATATAATTGATGTTAATTTTTAAATATTTTTAATAAAAAATTTAAAAAAATTAATTAATTTAATTGATATTTTATGTATTAAATTATTAACTTATTTAAAATATTTTGAAATAATAATAAAATATATCATATTAGTAATATTTGCATATGAGTTATAGATAATAGTAATAGACATAAAAAAGGAAAATATATGATAGAATAAATAAAGGAAAGAGAAATAATACATCCACTGTAAAATATAGAAAAGAATTTTAATTAATATTAAAATATATCCCTTGAAAATTGATAAGAAAATATTGATAAATTTTACATAAATAAAATAGATTTTAACGTTTAAATATTTTTGTTAGAAATAAAGTATGTAATTAATTTTATTCAATTAATATTTTTAAATTAAAATTTTATATTATTTAAAACATTTTTATAATAAAAACAAAATATATATAATATATTTATATTACTTAGAAATATTAATACATAAGTAGCAAATAAAAAGAGTGGACATAAAAAAGAAAAAATGCAATTAAGTTGTTAATTTAATGCATTCCCATTGAAAGTTAATATTAAAATAATGTTGAAAAATTTATAAAAATAAAATTTATTTTAGTTTTTGAATATTTTTAATAAATATAAAATGTGTAAATAATTATTTAATTAATACTTCCTATATGTAAATATTAACTTATTTAAAATATTTTATAAAAATAATAAAAAAGAGAAATAGTATTTGAACTGTAAAATAATAATAATTAAAAATATAATATAAAGAAAATTAATTCAATTAAATGGAATCCTTAATTAATTAAAAATATTTTTATAAAAAATTTTATTATATTATATTTATACTACTTAATGATATTATTTATGAACTTTAAATATTAGAAGTGAATATAGAAAATATTTATATAATAGAATAGTTAAGAGGAAAAAAATCTAATATTATGGGTTTTGAAGTCTCGAAAAAATTTATATTAATATATTTTTAATTTTAATTATAGTAGCCAAAAATTAATACAAAAATATTAAGAAATTTTAAATAAATAAATTTAATTTAAAATTTAAAATATAAATTTAGAAATAAATAAATAATTAATTAAATAATTTCTGTATTAAAATTTTATTTTATTTAAAATATTTAAGTTAGTTTAAAATAAAATATAACATATTATGCATGGATTAGGATTTAATTAAACAATAATAAAATTTTAAAAATATAATAATTTATTTATATGTTAAAATATATTATTTAATTTATAAAAAGAATGAAATACAGAAAAAATAAATTATGTGTCTTTTTTATTGTTTTAAATGTTATTGTAAGTAATTTATAATTATATAATTGTAAAAAACAATGTTTGAGCTACTCAATGATAAAAGATTAAAATAAAATATATAATAAAATAAATTAATTTAATTAAATAAAAATTTTAAAATATTTTTATCTTGAAAAAATTGTACCATGATAAATTTATATTGCTCAATAATATTTAAATTGTAAATAATATAAGTGAAAATAAAAGAGCATGAAAAATAGTACATAAAATATAAAGTTTTGATAAAATCTCAATCAATATATATTTAATTTGACATATAATACCTAAAACTTGATATCAAAAAAATGTTAACAAAATTTAAATAAACAAATTTGATTTTAGTATTCAAATGTTGTTCTTAAAATATAGAATATGTAATTAATTCATTTATTTAACAATTTATATATTAAAATTTTAATTTATTTAAAATATTTATAAAAATGTAAATATAAAATATATAGTATTATATCTATACTACTAAGTAACATTAATGTCTTAATTATATGCGATATAATTGGATATGAAAAGTTGAAAAATATGAACAAAGCA